>OX456524.1:128845636-129145636 GCA_949748255.1 Eustalomyia histrio
CGCCGTTATTTTTTACTAACTGACGCCGGAAAACAGTTTTCGGCTAGGTTAAAAATAACGGATGAATTTTAGTTTTTGTATATTTATAAATATTAACTTAATTTATATAACTTTTATGTATCGTTTTACTTTTTCCTCTCATTTATAAGGCAGTGTTGCCAACTTAGAGCTTTCTAGCTAAGCCAGTGCTTGGAAAAAAATGTGCTGTTGCATATTTTATTGATTATTTTCACTTTATTTTTTCATTCAATATAAAATCCAAAGAATCAAATTGTTTTTTTTTATTGATTCTTTTAATTAAATTAAACAAATTGATTTAATTCTAACAAATCTAGGGATTAAAATTATTATATATTATTATACCCATTCATAAAATGAATAAATTTGTATGCGAATTTATTTAAAAAAGGAACATTCCAGCTAACAGCTTTTAGCTCGACGACATTTATTTTAAATAGTTTATTGACGCCGATTAATTTGCTCGGCAAAGATCTCTGATAAGTTTTCACAGAATTGTTTAGAAGAGAAATGGAGGGAATTTCGCCAAAAGCCCAAGCTACAAGAAATACAAGGTTAAAACTAACTATTTTTGATGTCCAAGCTCCCAAATCACCACCTTGTGAATATAATTTACTGATAATAAAAGCAATTCTATTTAAGCAAGTGGTTGTTCGGCAATATCAACATTTTATTACATATATATTTACAAATCGCTAAAGAATGCACTGGCCCATCTTTTCGTTAGACTTGGAAAGAAATCACACGCAATCGATGAGCTATAAAAAATTGATAATTTTACCGAGCTAAAAAGGGTTTTTTAATTGCATTGAATAGAATTTCAAATATGTAATTTGTTCTAAGAAGTTACGTGTGTTTTGAAATTCGTATTGGTTACAGGCAAGATCAGAAGGCTGCCCTGGATATTGCCGCTGCAGCAGTTTCTTGACTTGATGGTGCCGAAAACGATTCTATGTAAGTTTTAAATTTTAATCGCTGTTGTCTCAAAACTTTTTTTGACTTTTTGTTCGATATTTTATGTTCCCTCGTTCAAGCACGAGCTTTATACATCTATAAAAAAATGTTTTTTTTTTTTAATTTCTGATGAACCAAAAATTAGATACCCTGACTAGGCCGAGAGAACTTTTTTTTAGAGGTCAAGGGAAATGAGGTCCCAGTGTTTTAATTTTCAAAATTTTTAAATAAAAATTTTACAAAGTACTTGGAAAATATGTATCTTTGATATAATAAATAGTTTGATTAAAATATTTCATTTGATATATTTCAAAAAAATCAGTAAATATACAATTTCGTAAATCAGTAAATATACGTCTTCAAAATCCACTTAACCCTTTAAAGGTTATTTCGAAATTTAAATATTTAATCTTGTATACAATGTTTAGCAATTAGAATTACATAATAACTTTAAAAGTGTACACACAGACAAATATTTTAAAATAAAGCAGATAAGACATTAAATTAAATTCGAAATAGCTTTGAAATCAAACTAAGTTTGTTTTTGTTTTAATGCAAATATGTTACTATTTATTTTTAAAATGCTTAAACAAAATCTAATATGTTGGCATATTGCTTTAAATACAAAAAAGTTAATTATTTTTTTTGTATACTTCAATGTAATTTCAAATATGATATACCTAACAATTGATTTAACTATGAATTTTTTTTTTCTCTGTGTATAATACGATCTTTCGAAAACATGTTTCATAATAAAACATATTTTGACTACACGTGATGATCACCTTTTTTTTTTGGTAATTTTTTGTGAAAAAGTGTTTACTACATATTATATTGTTCAATTCAGTTCAAGTTTAAACAAGTTTTTGCTGATATTTAAACAAAAGAATTGCAAAAAAAAAAACAAATTTTTTTTAATCAGACTTCTTTCCATTACTAAATATTAAGAACCTTAAAACAATACAATACGCAAAAACACATCATCTACTATCAATCAGCCATCAGAAATTAGCATATCAAATTCACGATCTTCAAATTTAACGCTTAATTTACTTTTACAAAGTCAGCAGGTGATTATCTTCTTGCATAAAAAGATTTAAAAATAGTGCTGTGTATATTCGGTTACTATTAAACAACCGAATATCCATTAGTAATGTTTTAAATTTGAATAATTGATAATAGCAACATGAAAAAAAAAATATCTGGTGGGCTTGGGTATTTTAGTTATTTTTAAAAAGCGCTCTTTTATAGTTCAGCTTCTTTCTGTGACCTAGTTCGCTCTTCTAATTTAACTGTTCTTTAAGCTCTAGCGCTCTTCTAGTTTAATAGATCTTCTAGTTTAATAGCTCTTCTAGTTCAATAGATCTTCTAGTTCAATAGATTTGCTAGTTCAATAGATCTTCTAGTTCAATCGTTCTTTTAGCTCAATCGCTCTTTCAGCTCAATCGCTTTTCCAGTTAAATAGCTCTTCTAGTTCAATAGATCTTCTAGTTCAATAGCTCTTCCAGTTCAATGGCTCTTCTAGTTCAATAGCTCTTCCAGTTTAATAGCTCTCCTAGTTAATTGTTATTTTAATTAAATTTAATTTAAAACTTTCTTAAATTTTTTTTTTGCACATCCCTTTGGTCACTGTAAAAATGAAGACATTTTTTAAAATTATGATTGATTTTTTATAAATATTGAGAAATATTTATTTTTTTCAAGGAACTAGGTCAAAATTTCTGAATGAATAACGTCTCCGTTTCAAATAAAGCCGGATGTCTAAAAAATCTAGTCTGGCAATTATGAACAACAACGACTATAGCTTGATGATTAAACATAAAAATTTGAGGTGGCAACTTTAAAAAACAGCTGGTTATAATAATGAAAAGAAATCACAAAAAGAACGAAATGATCAAAAGACCTAAAAGAGCTTAATACCTAAAAGAGCTTAATACCTAAAAGAGCTTAATACCTAAAAGAACTGAAGACATAAAAGAGCTGAAAACTTAAAAGAGCTCAATACTTAAAAGAGCTAAAGATTACGAACTAGATTACAAGTTCATATTACAGAGTAGTTCAATTGAACGAGTTCGCACACTTTAATCTCTTGCAGACATTTCAAGAAATTTAAAAACGAGGTGATACGTTAAATTTTTTGGTTACATTTTTACAAAATATTAAAAAATACTATTAAAAAAACTTAACCCGTAAACAGCATTTTAAAAATAATAAAATAGAGATTATTATACAAAAAATTATACAAAAAAATAAGAAAATTGTTAGTGCAAAGCAGAAGGAACAAAGAAAGTGCTTTAACACTTTTATTTCTTTCTTATAGCAGAGCTGCATTTTAAGGCTGCATTCTAATTGAAACTCTGAGTACTCTCAAGAAAGTCAAATTACTCGATATCCAATTGTTTCTTATTTTATATCAGCACCAATATAAATTACTACTTCACCTAGCCAGACTGCCTGCTGATGTGCAAAGACTCTTGTTAATATTGCATATATTAACTATAGTTTGTCGAGTATTTTTTTTTAACTCTAGATAATTTTTATGAATGAAATCTTGTTTACGATATCTCTTAACAACTCTTGTGTAGTATTGTTAAAAGAGTATCGGAGTTTTGTTTAAAACAAAAAAAATAATAAGTTGCAAGATACAAGCTATCTTCAGTGTTTTCTTGTCTGTTATAAGTAAAATATCTGTTAACTGCTTTATGTTGTTGTTTATATTTTAACAGTCAAAATGTTGGCTATAGCTTAAAGCCACAAGACAGTCACTGTTAGCAAATCAAACAGGAAGGATCGTGTTTTGAGAAGAAGTTTTTTTAAAAAAAAAAGTTGTAGCAAAAAAATAAAACAAGTGTTTTTTTGTTTTGTATACAAATTTGTTGTATTTTTTTAGTAAAAATATTGAATGTTTTTAAAAAAAAAATTAAAATTAGTCTACTCAATTTTTGCATTGTGATATATTTATACTGAAAAGTTTAAAAAGTAATATTTTTTTTTTTAATAATAAAATAAACAAAAACTTTTATTGTTATTGGAATTTTCCTTTGTCTGAAAGCTTGTTAATATTGGGATTAACAATCTAATGTAAGTTAATTGGAGTTTTATTATTTTGAAATCATTTTAATCCTTAGAATTGGTTGGGTTCTTTTTCTTTTCCCTTTTTATAAATGACCTTTTGGGTCATACTTCAAATCCTATCTATACTTTCGCAGATGACAGCAACATTTGTCATTCATATTCCTTCGATCATAGGCCAAGCTCCTTGGGAATTGGGGGAGGGGGGGGGGGGGGAGGCTGAATGAATGACACACTCAATATGAACAATTTGACAATCTCTAAGTGGGGTCGAGTGATTAGGACCGATTTGACTGCATGTAACACCCAATGTTTTTTGTTAAATTATATAAGGGCCTTGGGGTTACAAATGTCATCTGTACACATGTTTTTGATGTTCTGGGTATAAGAAAAATCACATTATTCGAATGTCGAAAGAAGCATTCAAGTGTTTATGTCTATAATGCAGCTTCTGAATCGTGTTCAAAGGAGGGCGTCGGCCCTACACGTCTGTAATAAATGTTTCTTTAGAACGGATTACTCCCAAAGTAAAACAAAAAATTATATTTTATAATTTTTATATTATATTTTATAATTTTTGGCATAAATTTTCTTAAAAGTTCTTGGACTTACAGCATAAAATTTTTTTGTAGGACATTGTCCAAACCTTCAATTTTTCAAAAACTCCGACATATTCGAAATTGATGCATTGCACTTTCTGCATCTGATACGGCATGGAAAAAATTTGGGGGAAAAAAATTTATTCTAGAATATTTTTTTGATCGTATTGAAATTTTAGAAATTTTTATTTAATTTCATTTCTAAAAATTATTTGTAAAGATATGTATTCCCTGAAACCAAATTTGGCCTCCGTCGTGTTATATCACGATTTAAGATCCGACTGTCGGCAAAAACAAATTTTCGTAACTGTCTTTATCAAAATAATTTAGATTTCTGAGCGCCGCGGTAGGCTAGTTGGTAGTGTGCTGGCTTATCAGTGCGGGGGTCGTGGGTTCGATTCCCACCAGAGGCTCTGGTTTGTTTTCGCTACAACGAGCTGATAGCCTTCGTTGCTAGTGCTCGGTTAGGCTATTAAGATATAATTTGCAATTATATGTTTAATAAAATAAATGAAAAATTAAGATTCGAAGATGTATAGCGATTTTTTTTTGTGGTACGGTCTAATGTATTTATTTAAATTACCACCATTTTTTTTTTTTATAACATTACCAGAAAATTTTATGTATTTTTTTTAATGTAATGAACACTATTTAAAAGCTATTTAATATGCTCTTACAAATCACGATTACAATTGACACGATTACAATTAATTTATAATTAAATATAATGTACATAAACTTAGATTAATATTATTATTTAATTAACTCTATTAATGTAACTTGGACCAAACATTCAGTTTACAACCATAAAACGTGAATTCCTGTAAGACACGAAAAAGATTTATTTATTTTTTTTTTGTTTTTTTATCAATCAATCAATTATAAAGAAATAAATACTTTTTAACCTTAACCTTAAACAAATTAAACATGATTTTAATTGTAAGTAACCATTAAGAAAAATAAGGCGGTAACTTGTTTAAAAAAAAAATAAATAAATAGAGGGAGTGATTTATTAGCAATGAAAAATTAATTCATGTTTAGGAATGAATTAAAGAAAATATATGCAAAAAAAAAAAACTTAGGTATTTATGGCTTAGTAAAATTTGCTAATATTAATACATACCAGAGAACTGCAAAATCAACTTTTTTCTTGATTTAATCATACACAAAAATTCTTGTTCACATTTAATAATTCAACAAAATTCACTGTAGAATAAAATCATTATCATGTTACTGAACGCGTAATTGGGATCAGTGTGAATCATCTGTCGACTAAGTTTTATGCAAATGTAATCACTCAACAAAAAGTCAGCGTTGAATAAATCAGAAAAAACAACAAACAACGCGTATGAGTGTAATCATAATCAAAACAAAATAGAAACACATTTCATAAATGTACATTAGGGTGGGACTTAAATCCGATTTTTTTCGAATTTTTATTAGTAATACAATACTAAAAATATTCTTCTTTGTGAAATAAAAATAAATTTTTGGAAAAAAAATTTAGGTCCATATCTTAGGCTTGCCTAATGCGGAAAAATTTAAATATTGTCTAAATTTTTTTTCTTCTATTTTGATTGGAAAATTAGGCAATATTTAACTTTAACCGGATTGGGAGAGCCTGAGATATCGACCTAAATTTAAAAAAAAAAAAATTCACAAAGAACAATATTTTTGGTATTACTAATAAAAATTCTAAATAAACGGATTTTAGACCCACCCTAATTTATGAAATATGTTTCTACAAAACCACCCCCCTTTTTATAGATAAGAAACTATTTTGTTTTAATTATGAACACACTCATACGCTTTATTTATTGCTTTTTCTGATTTATTCTACATCAAAATAATTATTTTTGACTCAAACGAACAGAATAAAATCAATGGTATAAAAACGACCGATGATTATAAATCAGTGACAACAATTTGCACGTCGTTTGATTGATTGATTTAAAATCATCAACAAATATGTGTATTGGAGTATATTCAACGTTTGAACGCAAACACATATTTATTCTTGTGTTGATTGCGTATGAACGTTTTGCAATCAGCATTTGCAGTTCTCTGATACATACTTAAGCTGTAGCGATTTGATATTTCTAAATTCAAATTTAGGCGTAAATAAATTTTAAACTAAATACTGTTGGAAATAAGTTTATTTAAAATTATTCGTTCATAATTTTCAAAAAGGAAAATACTTGTTTTTAAACATTTTATTAAAACATAATTTCCTTGATTTGTATTTTAATTAAAAGTCAAATTGAAAATAAAATTTATATTCGTACACAAATATTCAAAACCAACAGACGTTTTTTTTTTTTTTTTTTTGCTCTGCCAACAAATACAAATTGACAGAAGGGTTTAAAATTGTTTTAAAAAATATTTAAAAATATTTTTAAATTTGAAAAAAAAATTTGGAAACATGAATTTAGATTAGATTTTATTTAATATCTAATTTTTTTTTGTCATATACCATTTTTAAGTAATTTATAAAATTATAATTTATGGAAAAAATGAAAAACTTTGATTTGAGAGATGAAAAATTATATGAATTTGACATTATGTTTACGCGGAGAATTTAGTAGACCAGTGTAATTCCCCCCCCCCCCCCCCCCCCAAAAAAAAAAAACAATATTAATCCCCCCATTAACCGTAATAAAACCATTTTAAAAATTTCACCAGCAAACTAAGTAAATATACACAAGGTTAACAAACCTATTGTAGACTACAAATAACCTGATATTTTTTTAAAAATAAATATGAACGACACTTTATTTAAAAAAATAATTTAGCTTGCCAGTTGATGGATAATTAATTTTTATTGTTTTATAAAACCTTATAAAAAAAATGGATTTGATTTTAAACGTGTGTCAACGAATGTAAAATTTTATGTAGTATTAACAATAAATTGTTTAAAGACATGTCTTATAAAAATTTTTTTTTTTAATTAAATAGTTCTAAAATAAAAAAAAAAATGTTATCAAGATCATAAAGATAGATATAGACAGTAAAATTTTATTTATAAAAAAAATACATATAGGGTAATTCCATTGAGACGGGTGTGACCATGATACTCACATTTTTGATTATAATTCAAGAATAAAAAATTTAAAATTTAAAAAAAGCTGCGATTCCCAAGGATGTTAATCTTAATAACGTTTTATAACAGCTTGACACTGAAATTACATGCTTTCTGCTCAGAATGACCATTAGAAGATTGTGACGGGTGTGATCTTACACATTTGAGCTCTTAAAGAATTATTCCTTTCAGGTAATATTATGTAAAATTTTCCGTAGAAAGCGCTTAATTATTTTGATGTAGTTATTTCATTAGAGTGTTTTTGATGATTGTATTAGATACTTAATGTCTGCAAAAAAAAAAAAAAATCCTAAAAAAAAACTTTTTAGAAAATGTGACGGGTGTGTGATATAGTATGTAAACTCGAAAAGTTTGAAGAAATAAAACTTTTTATTGACTTCAATTACATAAGCAGTTTAAAAATAAACACATAAGATAATCATAACACATATTATATTATTATAAAGACTTATTCACTATCTGTACTACCATAGACAGCACAATACTGCAGGCGAGTAACATACTCGCTTAAAGTAATTTTATTAAATTCAGATAAATATGTAGTGCAAACATACACAGAGACTGCATCTGCTCTTTTAAAGTAATGAATTTTTTGAATATTGGTTATTGATTTGACGCCGTCCCACCTTTTCTGCACTACGTCGTCTTGATGCGTTAAAAACGATAATGTTAATTAATTCCTTTTTGTTCAACTAGTAGATATTTGAAACAGTCTAGTGTTGTTTTTATAATACATTCCCGAGCTTTAATCACTGTCCATAATTATCATTCTCTTGTAGACAACAATAAATCGATTTTTATTAAAAACTAGTAAATTAATTTGTTCCTGTGTAGGGCCGTTTTACGTGGGATTGCCGTATACAGGTTGATTGAAAAGTTCCTGCGCTCGAAATGAAAGAATACTGTTTTTGTTACGAAATATATTTTTTTATACAATATAATCTCCTAGAAGCTCAATACACTTGTTCCAATGATCTTCCAATAACTTTATCCCATCCTTATAATGGTTTTCCGGAAGCTCTGCAAAATAACCGTCTACGGCTGCTATGGCCTCTTCATTCAACGAAAAATGCTTTCCACGAAGGAATTGTTTGAGATTTTTGAAGAGATAGTAGTCACTGGGATCCAAATCTGGTGAATACGGTGGATGTTCAAGCAATTCGTACTTAAATTCTTTGAATTTAGCCATCGTCAAAACACTTTTGTGAGCAGGTGCATTGTCTTGATGAAAAATGATTTTTTTCTTCTTTAAACCAGGTCTTTTCTCACGAATTTTTTCATCCAGCTGATCCAAAAGGCTGCAATAATATTCAGAGTTGATTGTTTTACCTTTCTGAAGATAATCAATCAACAAAATTCCTTTTGCATCCCAAAAAACTGATGCCATAACCTTCTTTGCTGATCGTTCAGCTTTGGAGCTGAACAACCAGCTTCAGTCCACTGTAAACGTTCTTGTTTCAATTTAGGATCATGGTGGTAGATCCAAGTCTCATCCATGGTTATAAAACGACGCAAGAAGTCGGTTTTATTCGGCTTAAAACGCTCCAAATTACGCTGAGAAATTTGTTTTCGATCCAGTTTTTGTTGAATTGTTAATGTGTGCGGCACTAACTTTCCAAACAGTTTTTTCATACGTAATTCTTCATGTAAAATATGGAGTACTCGTTCGTCTGAGATGCCTATGGCATTAGCAATTTCACGCTTAGTCAAACTTGAATCTTCACTAACCATATTATGTACCTGCTCAAGGATTTCTGCTGTGGTTGCAGTTTTTGGTCGTCCTTCGCCTGGATCGTCTTCAAGGCTGGTACGACCACGTTTAAATTCACCAGCCCAAAATTCAACGGTGCGTTTTAAAGGTGAGGACTCATTATACACTTCTAACAATTGTTCATAAATTTCCTTTGCTTTTAAACCCTTCAAAACAAAGAATCTGATGACTGCACGATATTCAATTTTTTCCATATTCAAAAAAATCAATGACACGTCAACTTCAAATTACTTGTAAACAAAGAAAGAATTGACAGAATGACTTGCAACTTTGCATGTGTTCTCAGGACAGTTATACCAACTTGAGAAGAAAAAAAAGTTTGGAGCTAACAGTGCCATCTCTTGGTGAGCGCAGGAACTTTTCAACCAACCTGTAATTTCTTTGCAGTGTTCTGGGTAATTTCCTATAAACAATACTGTTAAAAATTCAAAAAGTAGTTCATCTGGTTTTTTTTTTTTGTAATATATTAATTTTTAGAACAAAAAAAAAATATTTTAAAGGATTTTAAATTAATAAAAAAAATTATACCGGTTTTATTTTTATTTTATTTCTTTTTTAGCAAAACCCCGTTAATGAACTTGAACTTGTAGATCACAATGCGTCACTTGAATTATTTGTATTTAACAGTGCTGCTATGGTTAATATGTTTCAATCCACCACAAACAAATGGTTATCAAACTGTACAACAGCTTCAGCAAAGTAAAAAACCCAATATTGTAATTATACTTATAGATGATTTGGTAAGTTTACTTTTTTATAAAAAAATAATAAATGCAATGCAAAAGTAGGGATGTCTTATATCTTACTTTTATTTTA
Source organism: Eustalomyia histrio (assembly GCA_949748255.1). Taxonomy (NCBI): domain Eukaryota; kingdom Metazoa; phylum Arthropoda; class Insecta; order Diptera; family Anthomyiidae; genus Eustalomyia; species Eustalomyia histrio. Next base: position 128,855,967 of record OX456524.1, read on the forward strand.
ACATTTGCCGAAGCCACCAGCATCAAACAGCATAAGGTTTTATTCTCTGTTAAGTTTTTTTTTTTTAGTTCTTACATACATACTTGTTATTACCTTTTATTGTTTTTAATATTTATTTGTATAAAATAATTATTATAATATAAAATTTTATAAATATTTAATAAAATTTAAACAAACAAATTTCAATGAAATCTCTGTTAAACGATTAAACATATTAATTCCTAATCGCCTCTCTCCGCAAATAATGATCGGATTTAACAGATAATGGCTGACTTGTAATATCCCTGAGAAAGTTTTAAAGTTGGCAACACCCCCGGTCTTTGTTGTTACTAATGTTGCCACATTTTCATAAATAATCACAAATGACAAATCTTACCGTATAAATGACAAATTACCGTTTTGGTTGTTCTTGTACTCTTTTTAAACTTTTTCTTTGTAACTTCAACTAACCGGTTACATTTTTTAAATAATCGGTTTTTTAGTATGCATTTTAACATTTGTGAATTATTATTATTTTATTTTTAGGGTTTTAATGATGTCAGTTTTCATGGTTCCAATCAAATTTTAACCCCCAACATCGATGCTTTGGCCTATAATGGTATTATTCTTAATAAAAATTATGTGCCCAATCTTTGTACACCTTCAAGAGCTACATTATTGACCGGAAAATATCCCATTCACACTGGTAAATATAAAATATTTAAATCTACCATAAGTCTTTGAATATTTCCGGGTTTACTGGACGAAAAAAAAACTGGGAAAAATACAAAAACTATAAATTTTTCTTTAGCCTTAAAATGTTTACAATTTTGTTTTTTTAATTTTTTCAGGCATGCAACATTTTGTTATTGTTAATGATGAGCCCTGGGGTTTACCTTTAGATCAAAAATTAATGCCTGAAATATTTCGCGATGCTGGTTATTCTACAAATTTGGTGGGTAAATGGCATTTGGGTTTTTACCAAAAAGAAATGACACCATTATTCCGAGGATTTGATCATCATTTTGGTTATTATTCCGGTTACATTAGCTACTATGATCATACATTAAATATGTTGGTAGGTTAACAATTAGCAAGAAAGGAAATCAGTATCACTTTTACAGCAAAAATTTATTTTAGAATCGCAATTATAATGGTTTAGATTTAAGACGAGATTTGACACCTTGTCCCGAGGCTAATGGTACTTATGCTACCGATTTGTTTACCCAAGAAGCTGTAAGAGTTATTAATGAACATAATCGTAATAAACCATTATTTTTGCTATTAAGTCATTTGGCCGTTCACACGGGTAATGAGAATAATCCTATGGAGGCTCCAGAAGATGAAATTGAGAAGTTTACACATATTTCAGATGCAAAACGTAGAAAATATGCTGGTAATTTATATTATTATATATATTTTTTTGTGTGTAATATGATTATTATAATGAGTAACCGGTTACTTTATTTAAAATTTCAGCTATGATTTCTCGTTTGGACAAAAGTGTTGGTAAAACTATGAGAGCCTTAGCTGATAAGAAAATGCTTCAGAACACTATAGTATTACTATATTCAGATAATGGTGCTCCTACTGTAGGAATTCATGCGAATGGTGGTTCCAATTATCCATTTAGGGGAGTAAGTACACAAGTCATAATTCTACTTAGGTTAGGTATATGTGGTAGCCTGCCAATCAGTCTCACTTAGACTATAAAGTCCCTTGTGATACCACGGAAGCTAGTAAAAATTATATCACTTGCTTCCTCCGTCGAACCATACCGATTGCCACAAAAAGCCCCTAAGTCGGCCGATATCGATATCAGCCAAATCACCCAGGTCCTCAAAGAAACATGAGCCCAAATACAGTCCCCTCCTGCGAGCCAGGGCAGGACAAGTGCAGAGAAAGTGCTCCACAGACATCTCCTCCTCTTTGTCACCACAGCTTCTGCAAAAGTCACTAGCCGCAACCCTCCACCTAACTGCGTACCTTCCAATCAGACAGTATCCCGTGATGACGGACACAAGTAGGGATATATCGGGCCTTGACAGTGACAGCAACCTGTGCGAGTAAATATTTCGAATCTTGTAAATATTTACCAAAGTTTGGGTTGCTATTTTGATATATTTTGAAAGGGATTAATATATTAAGAAATTTATGAAAAGTAAGACCTTACGAGATCAATGATTGGTTAAGATTGTAATACCTTAAGGAATGTGTGACCTTTAGAACCCCAAAATTAGTAAAGATTTAGATGCATTTAGAAGTCTAGCATCAGAATTTTTAAATCTTTGGAAATCCATTACTAGTAAAGATTTTAAGACATTTTAAAAGTCCAGGCTCAGTTAGGATTTTGAAATCCTTAGAAATTCTTGATTAGTTTTAATTAGTTTGATTTTAATGCCAACCGCGAATCAAAGCTATGAAATATACAAAAACTATAGCATAGGACAATATGAAGAGAAGAACTGCAGACTTATTTACTAGCTTCTGCTGACTAATTGGCTCGAGTTCTCTAACAATAATATTGTTTAATTTTATTTAAAAAACATGGCGCCCAACGTAGAGCTCTTTTTTTTTTACAAACATTGATTAAAGAATGTCATTCTCCACCGACTAAGCTAACTGGGTGATAGATTTTAATTATTGCCAGCATTTTTCCTGAGACTTCTAAGAAGTTTTATTTTTTTTTCAAAATTTGATACCGGTACAGAAATTTCTAGAGATGCAGCAAAAACACCTTTGCGAATAATTTTAAGTATTCTAGTGGTTGTGTGCCTTGTGATGATCAGGCTTAAACAGTTTTTTTTTTCCATGAAGAGTAAATAAGTTAACTTAAATATTGTTTGTTTCTTCCATAGCAAAAAGAATCTCCTTGGGAAGGAGGCATACGATCAGCTGGTCTTATCTGGAGTCCCCTTTTAAAACAAAGTAATTATGTTTCGAATCAAGTAATCCATGCTGTTGATTGGTTACCAACATTAGCCTCTGCAGCCGGTATTAAACTACCACAGCATATGGAATTAGATGGTGTTAATCTTTGGTCAGCCCTAAATAAAGCATATGAACCACAACCTAGACGTTTGCTGCATGTATACGATAATATTTTTGGTTATAGTTCATATATGAATGGTAATTTAAAATATATTAACGGTTCTTCATTTGAGGGAAAATATGATACCTGGTTGGGAGATATAGCCGAGCAGGAGACAGATCCTCTAGCTAATTTTTATGAACAAGAAATTCTATCATCTGAGGTACATCAAGTAGTGGGTAACAATAAATTAACTATAGATCTTATAAAACAATTAAGAAAAGATTCAACTCATAAATGTCCCATAAATAATGAAAATTACAATCAGGATATATACAAATGTGAACCATTAAAGGCTCCTTGTTATTTTAACATTGAAAAAGATCCTTGTGAACGTTATAATTTGGCAAATTTGTATCCTTTACAAGCACAATTTTTAGCTCAAGAAGTCGATGAATATCGCTTGGGTATGCATGCGTCAGCACGTGTTCCCCAGGGGGATCCTTTAGCTAATCCAAATAGATTTGAGGGTAATTGGCAATGGTGGTATGGTACTAAAAATTCTGGGGTAAATTTATTTAATTTTTCCAGCATAATATTCTTTATTAATTTCTTACTAACAATTTTATAGGTTACCTTAATTGTAGAAGAGTTTAAGGGATTCAAATTGGTGTGATATTATTGGTTTTTAAATTAAAATTAAATTTAAGTTTTTAAATAAAATCAAACATATGTTTTTTTTTTTTTTTTTGTTTTAAAATTATGATTTATGTATAAATTTATGTAAATTGGCTTTGCTTTTTATATTTTTATTAAAAATTTACAAAATAACAATTATATAACTAAATTTACTTAAATTTAACTTAAAATTAAAACAAAATTTTTGAAACAATAAAACGAAAATGAATGAAAAATAATGGTTTAGAAAAACGCTGACAAAATATGCTAAATTTTAAGCACACGTATTATAAGTACTACAATTACAAGGGAAATGGAATGGTGCCTTAATAACATTGATAGCTTAATACTTTACAAATTTCAAATACAATATAATTTAAAATAATTTTTTTTTGTACATAATAAACTGTATTTTTTTTTTTGAGTGATAACATAAACTTTTTGAGTGATAACTTATAAACAGTGACATTGTATAAAGGACATATTTTCTACAAAGGCAGGGTTGTATTTTAACCGTAGGTGACGTTTTATAGAAATTTGCAAAAAAAAAAAATAATTATACGATATAATTATTTTTATGCTGTTGAGTTTTCTTTAATCTTAATTTCTTTTTGCACATACAAATTTTTACAAAATTATGACAAATTTTGCAAAAATTTTAAGATACTTTTTTTAACATTGTAATCCTTAATATCCTTACTATTCTATCATATTAAATAGTAAACAAGAGAATACCATGCCAAAGATCTGAAATGAAAAAGAAAAAGATTTAATGAAATTTCTAATATCGTTTATTAATTACATTTCAAAATCTAAAAAATAAAAAAAACTATTTCAAATTTTTTTTATAATCCGCTAAATATAGAATTTTAATCTTTGCTCCTAACCAAAAAGAGTAGACCAGTTAGAGAAACCAATTTGGTGTTAAGTGGAAATGTGTTACTTCTCTACATTTTTCCCCATATATTTTTTATGTAAACTTATGATTGGTATGACACTTTGTATTGGTAAAATCCCCACTTAAGCGATTTTGGTTTATCTTGGAGATGTATGACTTTGCCCCCCCCCCCCCGCAAAACCATTAACACAAACTAAAACTAGAGACAAGATTTTAAATTCCAGCAACTGGCAAGTTTTGGCAAAAAATACGACACTTTGACACAAAATAATTAAGTAGAATACGAAAAATTATTTAATTATCAGAGAAATTGTAGCTAAAATGATTTAAATTGATAAAATTTTTAATTTTCCTATAACTGCAATTCCTTGCAAAAAATTATTATGAAATGCTGTTAGTTTTGTTGTTGTTTTTACAATTACAATTTTCTTATTTGAAAGCGAAACTGTCATTTAATATGTGTCTTAGCTAAGGCACACACCACAAAGTTGCTTATTAAATGGCGATTTTTTAATACACACACACACACTACGCAAACAGGTGGTTGAAAAAATTAGTTGACATTTAACAATGGCCGCGAGAAGACCCTCTTCTTTTAACAAGTTTTATTATTAATAATTAAAGTGTTTAAAGTGCAAAAATATTAATAATTTTTGTAAATTCTAACGAATGCATTGTTGTAGTTTGAAAATGTTAAAAAATCTTAATAGAAATTAGTGTTTTAAAAGCATTTTTCTTAAAGTAAAATTTGTGCATATTGGTGGCAAAAAATTGCATTTGTTTATGTTTTGTTTTGAAGAGCCAATTGGAAAATAAGTAGCTTGTGGCAAAAAGCCCACTAGAAAATGCAAAAATTAAAAAGTTGAAAATCTTAAATTATAAAAATTTATATTCAAAATAAAAAAATGCAAAAAATAATATTAATAAATAAATAGCTATTTAGCAAAATGCCCAGTAGAAAAAAAGTTCAAAATCTAAAATTATGCAAATTTGCATTCAAAATACAAAAAAAAATGCAATACAATAACAAAAAATAAATTTAAAATAAATAGCTTTTTGGCAAAATGCCCAGTAAAAAATGCAAAATTTTTAAGTTGAAAATCTAAAAGTATGCAAATTTGTATTCAAAATAGAAAAAAATGCAATAAAATGATAAAAAAAAAATTAATTTAAAATAAGGATTCATTCAAAAATTCTTAAATTAACATATGTAATTTTTAATTTTGTGAAAACTGAAGTTTTTTGTGGTGTAGTTTTTTCGAAAACATTTAAATACAAAGACTAAAACTTAATCATATATTTTGTTTTCTTGTGATATTTTTGAAACAATTTAAATTGCAATTATTTTCACTTTCACCTACAAGTGAAATCCAGAACATGCTATATTAATTCATTTTCAAAATCTTCATTAGCAGTGTTTATGCGGCAAGCTATTAAAGTTTGCTTATGTCATTCGCATATAAAATTGACGTAAGCCAATGTTTAGTGTTGGGAATGCCAGAAGCCAACATTGATAGCTTCTCGCATAAACACAGCTATTTTCATATATGAAATTGTCCACAATTGTCAATTTATCAAATTTCACCTTAAAAATCGTCAAAATGCAGACAAATATTCAGTGTGGCAGCGTAGAAAATACTTATTTGAAAGCGAAACTGTCATTTAATATGTGTCTTAGCTAAGACACCCACCACAAAGTTGCTTATTAAATGGCGATGTTATCACACACACACTACGCAAACAAGTGGTTGAAAAAATTAGTTGACATTTAACAATGGTCGCGAGAAGACCCTCTTCTTTTAACAAGTTTTATTATTAATAATTAAAGTGTTTAAAGTGCAAAAATATTAATAATTTTTGTAAATTCTAACAAATGCATTGTTCTAGTTTGAAAATGTTGAAAAATCTTAATAGAAATTAGTGTTTTAAAAGCATTTTTCTTAAAGTAAAATTTGTTCATATTGGTGGAAAAAATTGCATTTGTTTATGTTTTGTTTTGAAGAGCCAATTGGAAAATAAGTAGCTTGTGGCAAAAGGCCCACTAGAAAATGCAAAAATTAAAAAGTTGAAAATGTTTAATTATTAAAATTTGTATTCAAAATAGAAAAAATGCAAAAAAAAAAATAAATAGCTTTTGGCAAAATGCCCAGTAAAAAATGCAAAAATTTAAAGTTGAAAATCGAAAATTATGCAAATTTGTATTCAAAATAGATAAATTGCAATTAAATGATAACAAAAAATAAATTTAAAATAAATAGCTTACTGGCAAAATGCCCAGTAAAAAATGCAAAAATTTAAAGTTGAAAATCTAAAATTATGCAAATTTGTATTAAAAATAGAAAAACTGCAATAAAATGATAAAAAAAAAATAAATTAAAAAAAAGGATTCATTCAAATATCTTAAATTAACATATGTAATTTTTAATTTTGTGTTTTAGTTTTTTCCGAAAACATTTAAATATAAAGATTAAAACTTAATCATATATTTTGTTTTCTTGTGATATTTTTGAAACAATTTAAATTGCAATTATTTTCACTTTCACCTACAAGTGAAATCCAGAACATGCTATATTATTTCATTTTCAAAATCTTCATTAGCAGTGTTTATGCGGCAAGCTATTAAAGTTTGCTTATGTCATTCGCATATAAAATTGACATAAGCCAATGTTTAGTGTTGGAAATGCCAGAAGCCAACATTGATAGCTTCTCGCATAAACACAGCTATTTTTATATATAAAATTGTCCACAATTGTTAATTTATCAAATTTCACTTTAAAAATCGTCAAAATGCAGACAAATATTCAGTGTGGCAGCGTAGAAAATACTTATTTGAAAGCGAAACTGTCATTTAATATGTGTCTTAGCTAAGACACCCACCACAAAGTTGCTTATTAAATGGCGATGTTATCACACACACACTACGCAAACAAGTGGTTGAAAAAATTAGTTGACATTTAACAATGGTCGCGAGAAGACCCTCTTCTTTTAACAAGTTTTATTATTAATAATTAAAGTGTTTAAAGTGCAAAAATATTAATAATTTTTGTAAATTCTAACAAATGCATTGTTGTAGTTTGAAAAAGTTAAAAAATCTCAATTGAAAGCAGTGTTTTAAAAGCATTTTTCTTAAAGTAAAATTTGTGCATATTGGTGGCAAAAAATTGCATTTTTTTATGTTTTGTTTTGAAGAGCCAATTGGAAAATAAGTAGCTTGTGGCAAAAGGCCCACTAGAAAATGCAAAAATTAAAAAGTTGAAAATGTTTAATTATTAAAATTTGTATTCAAAATAGAAAAAATGCAAAAAAAAAAATAAATAGTTTTTGGCAAAATGCCCAGTAAAAAATGCAAAAATTTAAAGTTGAAAATCGAAAATTATGCAAATTTGTATTCAAAATAGATAAATTGCAATTAAATGATAACAAAAAATAAAATTAAAATAAATAGCTTATTGGCAAAATGCCCAGTAAAAAATGCAAAAATTTAAAGTTGAAAATCTAAAATTATGCAAATTTGTATTATAAATAGAAAAACTGCAATAAAATGATAAAAAAAAAATAAATTAAAAAAAAAGATTCATTCAAATATCTTAAATTAACATATGTAATTTTTAATTTTGTGTTGTAGTTTTTTCCGAAAACATTTAAATATAAAGATTAAAACTTAATCATATGTTTTGTTTTCTTGTGATATTTTTTTAAACAATTTAAATTGCAATTATTTTCACTTTCACCTACAAGTGAAATCCAGAACATGTTATATTATTTAATTTTCAAAATCTTCATTAGCAGTGTTTATGCGGCAAGCTATTAAAGTTTGCTTATGTCATTCGCATATAAAATTGACATAAGCCAATGTTTAGTGTTGGGAATGCCAGAAGCCAACATTGATAGCTTCTCGCATAAACACAGCTATTTTCATATATGAAATTGTCCACAATTGTCAATTTATCAAATTTCACTTTAAAAATCGTCAAAATGCAGACAAATATTCAGTGTGGCAGCGTAGAAAATACTTATTTGAAAGCGAAACTGTCATTTAATATGTGTCTTAGCTAAGGCACACACCACAAAGTTGCTTATTAAATGGCGATGTTATCACACACACCCTACGCAAACAAGTGGTTGAAAAAATTAGTTGACATTTAACAATGGTCGCGAGAAGACCCTCTTCTTTTAACAAGTTTTATTATTAATAATTAAAGTGTTTAAAGTGCAAAAATATTAATAATTTTTGTAAATTCTAACAAATGCATTGTTGTAGTTTGAAAAAGTTAAAAAATCTTAATTGGAAGCAGTGTTTTAAAAGCATTTTTCTTGAAGTAAAATTTGTGCATATTGGTGGCAAAAAATTACATTTGTTTATGTTTTGTTTTGAAGAGCCAATTGGAAAATAAGTAGCTTGTGGCAAAAGGCCCACTAGAAAATGCAAAAATTAAAAAGTTGAAAATGTTTAATTATGAAAATTTGTATTCAAAATAGAAAAAATGCAAAAAAATAATAAAAAAAAATAAATAGCTTTTGGCAAAATGCCCAGTAAAAAATGCAAAAATTTAAAGTTGAAAATTATGCAAATTTGTATTCAAAATAGATAAATTGCAATTAAATGATAACAAAAAATAAATTTAAAATAAATAGCTTTTTGGCAAAATGCCCAGTAAAAAATGCAAAAATTTAAAGTTGAAAATCTAAAATTATGCAAATTTGTATTAAAAATAGAAAAACTGCAATAAAATGATAAAAAAATAAATTTAAAAATAAATATTCAAATATCTTAAATTAACATATGTAATTTTTAATTTTGTGTTGTAGTTTTTTCCGAAAACATTTAAATATAAAGATTAAAACTTAATCATATATTTTGTTTTCTTGTGATATTTTTTTAAACAATTTAAATTGCAATTATTTTCACTTTCACCTACAAGTGAAATCCAGAACATGTTATATTATTTCATTTTCAAAATCTTCATTAGCAGTGTTTATGCGGCAAGCTATTAAAGTTTGCTTATGTCATTCGCATATAAAATTGACATAAGCCAATGTTTAGTGTTGGGAATGCCAGAAGCCAACATTGATAGCTTCTCGCATAAACACAGCTATTTTCATATATGAAATTGTCCACAATTGTCAATTTATCAAATTTCACTTTAAAAATCGTCAAAATGCAGACAAATATTCAGTGGCAGCGTAGAAAATACTTATTTGAAAGCGAAACTGTCATTTAATATGTGTCTTAGCTAAGACACACACCACAAAGTTGCTTATTAAATGGCGATGTTATCACACACACACTACGCAAACAAGTGGTTGAAAAAATTAGTTGACATTTAACAATGGTCGCGAGAAGACCCTCTTCTTTTAACAAGTTTTATTATTAATAATTAAAGTGTTTAAAGTGCAAAAATATTAATAATTTTTGTAAATTCTAACAAATGCATTGTTGTAGTTTGAAAAAGTTAAAAAATCTTAATTGAAAGCAGTGTTTTAAAAGCATTTTTCTTAGAGTAAAGTTTGTGCGTATTGTTGGCAAAAAATTTCATTTGTTTATGTTTTGTTTTGAAGAGCCAATTGGAAAATAAGTAGCTTGTGGCAAAAAGCCCACTAGAAAATGCAAAAATAAAAAGTTGAAAATGTTTAATTATGAAAATTTGTATTCAAAATAGAAAAAATGCAAAAAATTATAAAAAAAATAAATAGCTTTTGGCAAAATGCCCAGTAGAAAATGCAAAAATATAAAGTTCAAAATCTAAAATTATGCAAATTTGTATTCAAAATGGGAAAAATGCAATAAAGTGATTAAAAAAATTGCAAAAATTTAAAATCGAAAATTTAAAATTATACAAATTTATATTAAAAAAATGCAATAAAATTATAAAAAAAAAATTAAATAAATATCTTATTGGCAAATTGCCCAGAAAAAATGCAAAAATTTAAAAATATATTAAAAAAAAATATAAAAAATAAATTTAAAATAAATAGCTTTTTGGCAAATTGCCCAGTAAAAAATGTAAAAATTTAAAAAAAGTATTTAAAAGTAAAATTTTAAAAATATATTAAAAAAATATAAAAAATAAATTTAAAATAAATAGCTTTTTGGCAAAATGCCCAGTAAAAAATGCAAAAATTTAAAAAAATATTTGAAAATAAAATTTTAAAAATATATTGAAAATAAAAATAAAAAAATATAAAAAATAAATTTAAAATAAATAGCTTTTTAGCAAAATGCCCAGTAAAAAATGCAAAAATTTAAAAAAAAATATAAAAAAAATTTTTAAATATATTGAAAATAAAGTTTCATTCAATTATCTTAAAATAACATAATATGTGAATGTTTTTTTTTTTAATTATGGGAATAATTGAAGTCTCTTTAATGTGGTGACAGTCTTTTCGAAAACATTTAAACATAAAGGTAAGTTGTAATAATATATTTTCTTATGTCGTAATATTTTTGAAAAAAAATTGAAATTTTTAAATCCAAAACATGCTATATTATTTTATTATAAAAATCTTTATTAGATATGTTTATGCGGCAAGCTATCAAAGTTGGCTTATGTCATTCCCATATAAATTTGACATAAGCCAACGTTTAGTGTTAACGCTTAACGTTACTTATGTAAAATTTATATGTAAATGCCAGAAGCCAACATTGATAGTTTCCCGCATAAACACAGCTATTTTCGTATATCGATGGCTTAATATAAAAAGGCCCTAACTCGATTTTTTGTTACTTGAGAGAAGAAGGAAAAAACTTAATAAAATCCGCAAAAGTTTATATACAAAAAAAGTTTTAATGCAATTTCCACAAATGTGTTCTCTTTTTATTAAAAATTTGCATTAAAACTTTTTTTGTATCTAAAATTTTACGTTTTTTATTAAGTTTTTTCCTTCTCTTGTCGAGTTAGGGCCTTTTTATATTAAGCCATCGATATGAAAGAAATTGTGCAAAATTGTCAATTTATCAAATTTCAAAAATCGTCAAATGCAGACAAATCGCCAAAGTTGGCAGCGTAGAAAATTCTTCTTTAAAAGCGAAACTGTCATTTAATATGTTGGTTAGCTAAGGCACACACCACAAAGTTGCTTATTAAATGGCGATTTTTAACACACACACACACACTACACAAGCAAGTGGTTGAATAAATTAGTTGACACTTAATACTGCACGCGGTTAGATCTTCTTCCTTTAACAAGTTTTATTATTAATAATTAAAGTGTTTAAAGTGCAAAAAAATAATAATTTTTGTAAATTCTAACAAATGCATTGTTGCAGTTCAAAAAAGTTAAAAAATCTTAATAGAAATCAGTGTTTTTAAAGCGTTTTTCATAAAGTAAAATTTGTGCATATTGGTGGCAAAAAAATTGCATTGTTTATGTTTTGTTTTGAAGAGCCAATTGGAAAATAAGTAGCTTGTGGCAAAAGGCCCAGTAGAAAATGCAAAAAATTAAAATTGAAAATCTAAAATTATTATTATTCAAAATGGAAAAAATACAATAAAGTGATTAAAAAAAATTAAATAAATAGCTTTTTGGCAAAAGGGCCCAGTAGAAAATTTAAAAACTTAAAGTTGAAAATATAAAATTATACAAATTTGTATTCAAAATAGAAAAAAAATGCAATAAAATGATAAAAAATAAATTTAAAATAAAGTTTCATTTAAAATAGTTTTATTAAAATATCTTTAATAAACATAAAATATGATTGTCTCTTAAATATGGTGTCATTTTTTTTGGAAACCTTTAAATATAAAGGTAAGTTTTAATCACATATTTTCTTATCTTGTGATATTTTTGAAAAAAAAAAAAATTAAATTGCACTTAGACATACAGAAAAAAATTGTTGCCAAATTATTAAGATCATTTTAACTAATAAAATTTTTTCCCATAAATTAATCAAAAATAAAGTAGGTAAAAATTTACTTCGAAATCAAGGAAATTTGCTCAATTTTGCTCCTGATTTCTCTTAATCTGGAGTTCGTTACCGAACCTTAGTAAACTGCACATAATTTTCTTGGATCGCTGAGTCTAGTGGTATCTCTATAACAATTTTTTCTTCTATAGTAGCTTTTACAATAGATTTACTAATCGGATTTACCATTTAGATAGATTTCTAGTGAATTTATTTATAAATATTATTTTATTTAATAAATTTGGTTATTTGAAATTCCAGAAAGAGAAAATTTATAAACTACTAAATTTGCTTCAAATTTCTGTGTGAAATTATTATTTATAACGTATTATCTCAAAAGCCTGAAATGATCTAAGTAAAACATATTGACAGCTGAAATGCAAAAGGGCATAATAAATATTTTCATAATTTTTTTTTTTTTTTTTAGAGGAGAAGAAAAAAATTATTCCGGCATTAAGTAAAAAAAAAAAACTTGGTAAAATGTTACTAGTTTTTGCATTATGTTTGCAAAAAAAAACTTTATTAGTTAAATTGCTTTTAATTACTTGGCAACAATTTTAAAAAAGTAGATAATTTTGTACAAAAATATTTTTTGAGTTATAATATGACGTTAATTCAAATTTTCGATTTAAAATTTGTATGGATTTTAAAAGTCGAAAACTTGAACAAAAAACGAAAATATGTTACGACTTTTTGGCTAGAAAGTTTTTGAAAGAAATTCCAATGAAAACAAAATCAAATTTTTAACTTTACAGAACGGCAAAAAAGAAAAATGATTTTAAATTCCTCAACAAAAATATTGTATATTTTTTTAAATCACTATGTATCTAGAATAGTTCCCTTGTTAGTGATTTTTACTCGATTAGGATATTAGAATATAATTTGTAAAAATTTTAAATTAATTGCTTACCATTATTATGGCCACCGCAATAGAGGTTCCACCAATAAGAGCTGCATGATCTCTTATATAATTAGAGGTAACATATAAACAACCTTGACTATAAAGATTCGTAATGGTTGGAAATATAGTACATTCTTTACGTTGACCACCGAAAATTTCCTGACAACATGATTCGGGTATAGGACCAAAACGATTCCAATCATGCCAGGTGTCAACACCACAACATTGCAAACGTTCCTGTGTTTGATCCCAAGCCTGTGTAATATCACGACGACTACCATATAAAGCCATAGATGAGCGCATTTCCTAAATTTGATTAATATGAAATGTATGTAAATAAAATTTCAACAAAATTTGTGTAAAATTACACTAACCTGTCTCATAGTTTGTTGGACTCTTTCACGAAACACATAACCTAAAATACCACCTATTAACATGGTAACAAATACCAGAGCCACTATAATAAAGTACTGGGGAAACAGAAAATTTTTACATCAAAATGTATTCTTAAAAAAAAAGAAATACATAAATTTCTTGTTTAACTTACCGTTAACAATAAACATTTAACTTCTTTACCCGCTCCCACACATCCCAGAAATGATAACAGACATATGGCTATTGAAGTAACTAATAAAACATAAACAGCTCCAGAAAAAAGATTTGTACCCAATAACTCATTCATAAAACTACGATCTACCAAAGTCCATAAACTTAAACAAAATACAGTAGCACCACCAATCTATAAATTAAATAAACCAAAATTTATGAAAATTTATAAGAAATGAAATTTATTAAAATAACTTACAAATATTATAAAATTTGAAACAAATAAACTGTATTTTACAAACTGCCCACAGCAGTCCATGCGTGATCCGAAACCCATATTGTCGTCCTGAAAAAAAATTTAGAAAAAAAAACAATTTTAATTAAAACTTTAGAATAGGAGGGTGATAAAATAATTATATATTAAAGCCCCCATTCACCATTATTGAGTACCCTACACTGCAGAGTGAATTTTACACTTAAAAATTTTTTGTATCATGCCTTCTTTATATTAATTGCACTTCAATATTCAGCCTAGAAAACTCCATCATTGTGAATCTAGTTTAAAAAGGATAATAATTACGATTTAAAAAATTTTCAATTTTGAGTGATTCATTTAAAATATCTCATGTCACCTAAAATTGATAACTTTGCACAACTTTGGAAATCTGTGATAATTCCGATGCTGCATAATGTAACCAGTGGGGGATTTTTTTAATTTTAGATGGCGGATGCAATATACACAGAAAAAAATTTCAACTATTTTTTTTGCTATTTTGTTCATTTTCAATTAAACAAAAAAATGTTTAGTAAAAATATTTTTAATATTACCCATCCCAGCAAAAAAAAAGTAGAAAAAGAAGCAGTGATTTTGATTCCGGTGTTGTGAAAATTTGGATCGGAACCAATGATTTTTACATAGGGGTGTCATAGGGTGGAAGTTTTCTTTTATGATCCTTTCATTGCATCTAAAGCCCTTCTTATGGTTTAGTGAAAAATTAAATCTTTTGTTCTTCCCAAATAAATTTTGAATTGGTAATTTAGATTTCTACAGGACATCAGTAATCGAGCCTAAGCCTCAGTTTCACAATCTCCCGTTAGCTTCTACCTGGGAATTTAACTGACACATTTGTTGTTGTTTCCTATACAAAGTTTGAGTTTTACTGTTCGTTAAATTTTAGCGGGAAATTCAGCAATCGGGCCTTATTTATCTCTATTCGAAATGCTTGCAACTTTTACTACAATACATTTTTTTTACTTTTTGTAGCGTCATAGATTTGAAAAGTGTTTAATTTCATTAAAAAACACATTTTTATATGTTGTAAAAAAAAACTTCCTTAGAAGAGAAAAATCAGAACTAAAAGATATTTTAGAATCAATGAAAAATTAATTCCTTAAGAATCACTTCCATTTATTTTTTCTGGGAAATTAATAAAATAATTAATAATTTTTTTTAAGAAAGAGAACCACACTTATTGTTTAAATCAAGGGTGCCCAAGCCATGTGCGCTTGGTGCTAGTTTGTTTTTGTAAAAGCACTTAGCTATAGGCTGTGCGTTTTAATACACACATAGAGCACTCAGCACTAGCAATACGAAATACACAAACAACTTTGCCTTATCATCAACGTAGATTTTGTTTTTGTTAAACGTACACTCAGAATATTATGTAGTTAACTGTTGGTAGTTTAATAAAAAAGTTTTCCGTTCCATTTAAAAATAAAGGAAGATACATTTATTTTTCAAAGAAATATCTATATTAACTTTTTTATACATTCATTCGAAATAATTTACTATCATTTACCGATTTTTTTCAGTTTCATTTATTTTTTTCATTTGTTTGAAATTTAATGAAAATTTACCCACAAAACGGAAACTTGTGGTTTATTTGTGACCGTAACAGTTATTACAAATTTAAATTTTGTTTGCTGTCTGCTTCAAAAAAAAATATTCAAAAAATTTCAATTTGTTTTTTTATTTAAATTGGTTGTATATATACAAAATTTTTCAAAACAAATTACAAGAACTTCATAAACACACATACATACACAAATACATTCACACAAAAAGTGTTTATAGCTTCATATGCATACATACATTTTGCATTGTACGAGTATATTAAAAAAAAACAAAAAATACAAAAACGGAAATAATTTCAAATAAATGAAAAAATCATTTATTTTTTAAGGATTGGTAGGTAAAATTTTGACATTTATTTTAACTGATTATATCATTTGTTTCTTACGGATGTGTCAGTTGATTAATCAACATTTAAAAATAAATAACAAATGACATTTATTTTAAATGAAAATTAAGTAGACCGGTTTTTAAATGATATTTTCAGTTATTTTAACTTACAAACTTTTTTAAGTGTATGATATGAAATATTTTTTTTTCTTTTTTCTTTGTATGTTTTTGTTTTTACAATAATCAATACCCTGTAGGAAGTCTGAGGTCAAGTGTCTACAAGTCACCACTTTTGTCGACTATTTTGGGTGACTTTTTGGTGACATGTCCACAAAGCGTCTATACTTTTTACATTCCTTTTTTGCAGCTGAAAAGCTGTGCTTGTTCTTGATTTTTTTATTGTTTTATTTTGTTGAAAATACATGTGCATAGCTGCATGCAAAATTAAAGTTTTTAATAAAAATATAAAGAAAAATGAATTTAAAAGTTAAATATACAAATTTGAAAAAAAAATATATAATGAGCAAATGAAATTACAAAAAACTTGTGAAAAAAAACAATCAATTTTGTGTAAAAATGAAAATAACAAGGAAGATTCAACAACTTTTAGTGAAAATTGCAACTCTAGAGATTTTGTGGAGCCTGATGAAGATTTTACGGAGCCTGTGGATGATTTTGTGCAGTCTTTTGAAGATTTGTCTACTCCAAAATTAAATTTGCACGAAATTTTTTTTTTTAATAAAATTTATAAAAAAGATAAAATATCTAATTTAACAAAATAAATCCACCTGTTTAATTTTTTTTCCTTCCTAGTGTGGAAATCAAGTAAAAAGTTCCAAAAGTGTAGACTAGAATTACTAAAATGTTTTAGTGAATCTCCAGTTCCAATGTCAACACCTAGTCAATAGTTGTGTAAGTTCGCAATGACACGCACATGTTAAATGTCTACAGCAGAAAGCGTTGGCTTGGGCATAATTAGTCAGTAGTACTGGTGACAAAGTCAATAGTGAATCAGTACGGTTTCACTATCGACATTTCCTACAGGGTATTGAATCAAAATTAGTTATTCCTTAAATGTATTGGTGTTTGCTCTTCCATAAGAAACTTTTGGGCACCCCTGGTTTAAATTTACAAAAACAACATAGTCTATGTAGTGTTTGTAGGCATCAGAGTATTTACACATCAGTGTTGCCAGATAAGGGGATTTGGTTGGCTTCAGATTTGAAAATTTTTTGATAAAAAAAATTAAATTTTGATAGATTTTTCAGATCGATATACGAAAGATTTTTCTGTTAAATTAATAACGTATTGGTTTTAATGCAGAGCCAGATAATTCATTTTATTTCATATTCACTTCATATCAATGATTTAATTTTGACTCGATTGAATTTGTTTTGTGATTCTGTTCGGAAGCGAGTTTTGGTTATTTGATTTGTTAAAATTTAATCAATTTGATTCTATGAAAAGAATCAATAAAAATTAATTTGATTCTCTTAATTTGATATTAATTGAATAAAGTAGAAAATTATTCAAACAATAAACAGAAATTTTGCAAATCGATTCGATAAAAATTTAATCAGATTTAAAAATTATATCAAGGAATCATGATTTTTAAATTAAAAAAAAAATTGCTAAAATTTGAATTCGTTTATAATACCACCCATTTTTTTCCAGAATATTTATTTTTAATTATTTTAAATCTTTGAAAATTCAATTTAGAAAAAAGGAAAATTTGTTAAATATTTTTGGGTATTTCAACTTTGAAAATGGCAACATAAGAACAAATTCTTTTTTGGCAACACTGCGGATACGCATGCACCAGTGATGATATAGTTGGTACCATAGTATTTTTTGTGGTGCTTTTGGAATCTCAAAAGTACTATGGTACTTCTATGGTTTATTGAAAATTTGATTAAAATTTTAATAAATTTGTATCTAGAATTTCAATTAAAAAATTAATTCAACTTTTAATTGCTAGAATTTTAATTAAAAAATTTGAATAAATTTTTAATTGATTTTTGGTTAGAACTTTAATTAATGTTATAATAGAGATAATTTAAACTTTAATTGAAAAATTAATTTTTGATTATTAATTTAATTGATATGATTAAAAAAATAATTGAAAATTTCAATTAATTTTAACAAAAAAAAAAAAAAAATAATAAGTTAATTAATATAACAAATTCTTTTGCTGGTTTAAATTCTATTAAATTTTTAATTGTATTTACAAATATTTTAAATGAAACTCGATTTTAGTTTTTTCTGTGTTGCGGGTAAATTGAAATAATATTGAATACACTGAGAATTTTTTAGGTTGCTGAATATATATAAAAATAATTAGAATTTAAAATAAGATTCTCATAAGCCTTCTGCGGAGCTGGCCTGTGGCCAGTCATAAGGATGAAGTTACTGATAAAATTTATAATCTCTTGCAAAAATGTATAAAGAATATTTCTTAAATCTGATTTCATAACTGATTAATCAAACTTTATTTTAGTTTGTAATACAGTGAAAGCTTCTGCAGGCTTACGGGAGAATAGTTTTTTTCTTATTAAGTTCCAAGAAGGGGCCAAGAAATTTGCCCTTATATGGAAGCTGTCCAGCTGCGGGAGCTGTCCGTTAGTAGAGCTTTCGTGTTAATTTACGCCTGAATCATACAAAAATTAAAAAATAGTAAGCAATTACAAATCATGTTTATTGATGTAATTAAATCAATACACAATAAAAATCCCTGCACATTAAAATCAACAAAAATAATGACTGCGTGATTTTATTAAGTATTTCCGAAAACCTGTAGATTACCTTGGTAATTTTTGTTAGCTTTGTTTTTTATAAATTCAAAAAAAAAAAAAAACAATTAGATACATTAAGGTTATTTTTGCAAATAAATTTTAAATGAATATACACTTAATTACATTTATTTTATTTGTGAAATACATTAAAATAACTATATTAAGATCATTTATATTAATTTGAATGCAAAAAAAATATATGTATATTTAAAAAAAAAAACTTTCATTAATTATAATAAAATATGAGCGATAGTTAAATCTCAAAAACGTGCCTTCTTAATAAAGATATTATTTTAAAATTGCTTTTAATGTGAATTTTTTTTAAATATTAGTTTTAGTTTACATAGTAAATATATTGTTTAAATAAAGGAATGTATAATATAATTAAAATTCACATTTTTTTTTGTAAAAAATCGTGGGAACCTTAAGCTGCCCTGTTCAGTGTAATTGTTTATTAAAAATTTTTAAAAATGTTAATTAAATTGTAAAATTTATGCATGTTGAATGAATTAGAAATAATGTTCTAAATGAACATTTACATGCCAGACATACTGCAAAACAGATCCCTAGCATAAATCATTCACAATAGAGTTTAGCTTAAATCATTCACAACTGATTATGGTTTCTATGCGAATTTTAATACAACCCAGCAAAAAATTGTGGAACCTGTTGCTATAGCTATCTGTTCTAGAACAGGTTCTCTGGTAACGAGGCCCCGTTCTATTAATGGTTCCACTGAATCGGTGGCACTAGACATGTTGTAGAACGCGTTGTAGAACTAGTTCTTCAGAATTAGAACACATCGAGTTTAGAAACATAGCTCCAAAAACACGAAGTTTGGGGTAAAATAGATGCCCATATTTTTCCATGTTCTTGTTAAGCTTTACGGAATCTATTCCTTTTTTAAAATTCCCATATAAAATTCACCAATGGAACAACATATTCCAGAACAGGTTTCAAAGAACGGGTATATGTTCTACTTTTGCGTTAAAGAATCAGTTGCTTTTGGGACAAACTCAAACAAAAATCATTGATGATAGAACCCAAAGTAGAACAGGTTGCATGCAAGTACAAGTTGTAAATACAACACTGTATTAGAAAAAATGTGCCAATGAATTGATAATAATAGCTCTTTTATTTTAAATTATATAAATTTAATATAACATTACAAAATTTTACAATACAATATATTTTATTGATATTTAAACTTCCGTCTACTGCTGACTTGTAGTTTATTTGCAATTTATCAAATTTATTAAGTGTATTACTACTATTATCAATATTGCTTTTTTGTTATTGTTTTTATTTTTTTTTTTCATGGCTTTCAAGTGTCAAATATGTATGTATATGTTTGCAAGTCATTTTAATTAATTGCCATATTAAATATGTAAATAAATATATTTGAATTTTGCTGTTACACGCAGAAAAAAACCATGGTTCCAACATGATCACTGCTACTATAGTAAGCTTGCTGAAAACGGGTATGGTTATCACAATTATGTTATTGGCTTTTTAACCATTAACATTGTCGCTACCATCATTATTATAGTAAATATTTTACTATTTTATGATTGACACCTTCTATTTTATAACATGATTGGCTGTAACCATACTGTGGTAACAAAAATTCTAAATATGAAAAAATATGATAATTGTGCAACGATAAAATGCTGGCAACAATCAATAAATAATTATACATCAAATAAAACATGATTTTGACATTTACGGTCATAATATTGTCTTGTTTTCATAAAAACCAAAATTTTATCAGTTCAGATAGTTTGTTTTTACTACAGAATGTCTTAAAAAAATAATCATATATTGTTTACTAAAACTGGACAAATATCAGATGGGTAGAAAATTACTTTCATGTGGCATTAAAACATTTCATCAATTCACCCATTAAGATCCAGTTAATTTTTTTTTTAACTTTAGAAGATTTTTTTAAAGGGTTTTCTGTCGAAAATTTACTACAGATATAATATTATTTACACTAATCAATTCTTTGTTAAAAAGATTCTATTGAAAGATTTTATATATTTTTTTTAATTCTTTTCAATAAAAATAATAAGAAATTAAAAAAAAAAATATGTTTATGAATTCATTTCTTGTAAAAAGTTTTCAAAATATTTATAAAATATTTTTTATAAGAAAAGTGTGTACGAAAAGGTTTCTTACACAAAATAATAGATATTTATAAATTTATCTGATAAAAATATTTTAAGATTCTATGGACTTTTCCTTATACTAAAATTCTCAGATTTTCCAAACTGTTTTTTAGATAAAAGTTCATATATTCCAAAAAAAAACTTATATCCTAAGGCCTTTCTTTGAAGGTAAAATTCATAGAATCTGAAGAAATACTTAGATTCTAAAGACTTTTTCTTAAAGAAAAATTTAAAATCTAAAATTTTTTTTTTATTAAAAAAAGTCATTAGAATTAAAAAAAAATGAAGTATTTTTCTTAAAAAAAAGTCCACAGAATCAAAGTTTTCTTGAAAGAAAAGTTTTTAGAATCTATGATTTTTTCCATAACAATTTTTCTTCAAAAAGTCCTTAATATCAATTTGTTTAGAAAAAACACATCTAAAGGAAATATTGTTAAATTAAAAGAGCTTTTTCATAGTTTCTAAGATTTTTTCCTTTTAGAAGTTTTGTTAGATAAGGGATTGTATAATGATAATCCAGGAGTCATCATATAGTTATGAGGGACCATAATATGATAACATTTTGAAAATACTATGATTACGTGCTATCATATTATGATAAATTCAATATCATAACATGTTTATTTAGGACCATAATATGGTAATTTTTGAATCATAATATAACTGTAGGGACCATATTATGGTAAAATTATAGTTATTTTATGATCATAATATCATAACCATATTGAAGTACGACTATGATTGGCACAACCATAACCCCAAAAATATACGATGCTCTTCGAATATGATGTTTTTTCTTTGAGTGTATACGCTAAAATATTTGAGAATAATTAAATTAATTAATAGTCAGACATTCTTAAAAGATATTTTAATAATTAGTTGTAATATTTTGACCAACATTATCAATCATTTATTAAAAGATTTTATATAAATAATGTTGCCTAGATAAATTCAAAACAAAAAGCTAAAAATTACATATATGTGATAATTTTAAATTAAAATTAAAATTTTGAACTTTAATAATGAAAAATAAGTAAATTTGTTCTCTTGTATTGTCTAAAAGCAGACATTTAAAAATATAATTCCTTAAATCAATTATCAAATCGCGAATTTATCATGATTCAATCGTCATCATTCGAAGAATCAAGTTTAAATAATTCTTTTTATAAATCAAACGAAATAATTAAATTTTAAATCAAAGAATAAAATCAATTTTGATTTGATTCGCGAATAAAAAAAAAGAATTATTTTAATTCTCGAATATGATTTGATTTGCCAATTAAAATAATTCATTTTTTTAAATCATGATTAATTTAATTTTAAACTCGAGGGGTTTTATATAATTTTTATATAACAGCCACAGGGTGAATATTTTTTTTATTTATAAATTTATATGATAATCTTAATTAACACACACCGAATATATAAAAATGGTTACCCTGTAACTGTTTTATAAAAATAGATACCTCGATATGTCTTCCGAACCTGGCCTATTTTTATTATAGCAAAATTTTTTGCTTAGTTTTCGAGATACCGGTCATTTTAAAAAATTACCATTTTGCAAAATGGCTTATATCTAGAAAACTAAGCGAGATTTGCAAGTCAATTTTAATGTATTTTTTATTTTGTTTTAATTCGCAAATCAAATCAATCTTTTTTTTAATTCGCCAATTTAAAAAAAAAGAGAATTATATTTGAAATGATTTGATTCAATTGAATCAAAAAAGATTTAAATAAAATTGATTTATCAATTATAATTTTAAATCAGATTTAATAAATTGATTTAGAAAATAATGAATCAACTCACTGATTTACAAAAAATAATAATTTTTTTTTTGCGAATTAATTCAATAAAGATTTATCTTTTTCAAGGTCTGTCTATAATTTGAAAAGGTCATAGGGCGATTGTTTTGCAAGTAGAACGAGATCTACAGACGTCTAGACGATTTTTTTTTTCAAATTATTACTATTAAATTAAATCTATTTTTAGACTCATCCTTAGGTGAGATCTTTGCTTTAGTTCTAATACTGTTTTTTTAATGTGGTGGTCACACCACCTGTTTGCGTTAGTTCTGTGCATCAGTAAAGTGAGGTGTCCTAAAACAGATCCGTTTTCCCCATTTTGACGCTTTATTACAATTTTAACAATATTTATTAGCAATTTGTTAGCAATTTTTATTAATTTTGTAAAAATTTCTTGTGAATTTTTTTTATTGTTGATTTTTCCATTTTTAGCAATTTTTGACTGTTAAAGTCAAAAAAACTTAAAACTCGGGAAAAATAGCTTGATTTAAAAAAAATTAAACTTAACAATATTAGTTTAAATTGTGCTTAAGATCTTTCTTGATGAAAAGTAATTATAATTATTTATTTATCCTAATATTTCGTCACCACATTGAGTGACTTTTTCAGAGGATTTGTTTTTTTTTTTTGTACAAAAAAATTTCCCCTAAAGAAGTCACCCAATATTGAGATAAATAAATAATTATAATTAATTTTTCCTAAAAATCTTAAACTCATTTTAAACTAATACACAAATCAAGAAGATCAAAGAAAAATAACAAAATTTTCAAAACTTAAACATTTGTACAAAAATATTTTACTATTCAGACTTTATCTTAAAGCTAACTTTGTAGCAATTAAATCCTTTTTTTTTTAAATTGATTTTAAAATTTGTGAATAAATTCTCTGACCAAGTTTAAGTAATAAAATGAATAATTTTTTTTTTTCATTGGATTTATCTTAAATAAATTAATAAATATTTTCTAATTCCTTATTTAAACTTTAATTTATTCAATTCAATTCTAGTTAAAAGAAGAAGTTAATTCCTTCAGAGAATTAAGCAAAAAAAAAGTCTTAAATTCGGCAGTGCCGAATCTTTGGATACCCTCCCCACCAATATCTTAAAAAAATGTTCTCTACTCGTTTTGATACAAAAAATGTAAAAAATTTTTGAAGTAAAATTATGGAAGAAAAAAATTTTTTTTTGAGTTGAAAAACTTTTTTGGATGTGAAAAGAAATTTTTTGGGGGAAAAAAAATTTTAAGGTGAAAAAATTTTTTGAAGTAAAAAAAAAAAAAATTTTGTTGTGAAAAAAGAATTTTAGTGGTAAAAAAAATTATTTGAGGTGAAAAATATTTAAGATGAATACAAAATATTATTCACTTCTAAGCGACTGGTGAAAAAATATGAGAAAATATATTATGTACCAGTCGCTACTATGAAATTGTAGCCTTCACATTTTAACTTATTATAACTTTTTAACCGCTGGACCGATATTGCTCATTTTCAATACCAAACTGCTCGGGAGGATGTCCATTAATCTAGGTAAAAATGAGCACCCCCCGCTTGCTTCTTCGCGTCGTGATCGCCATTTATATAGACAGACAGACGGACATCGCTAAATCGACTTAAAATTGCATAAGGAACACGAATATATATATATACTTTATGGGGTCTTAGACCTATATTTCGACGTGTTAAAAACGGGACGACAAACTGATATATACCCTCACCATATATGGTGAAGGATACAAAAAAAGTCCATTCCATCAGGAAAATACGCAGGAGTTTTAGTGCCTTCAGAGAATTAGTGCACAATTGAATGAATTACACAAAAAATTATCTCTTTTTTATAAAAGGGACACCTATCACTTTTACATGGTCTTGTCATTGAAGGGGAAATTTGATGCAGGACAGGTTACTGACGGGTCTCTTCAGACCCTTGAGGATTAGTGTGCTAATGCAAATACTCTGCTGGAGTTAAAACAAACAAAAAAAATCGCTTAATCTATTATGGAAAACACTAATATGTTAACACTATTGTTAGACCATCCATAGTACATAAAGAGCTTTTGAGCATGCGCAAATGTATATTATTTTTTGTTGACTATTACGTATAAATTAAAATTAAAAAAAGTTTTTTTAAAAAAATATTACTTAAACTACAAAGTTTTGTCTATGAGAATAGTGTGGAATTGTGGGTTTTTTTTTCATGGTATTGGCATAGTAGTATAGACTCTATGGAGTATAATATCAGTTGGAATGTAGGTCATGGTTAAATGTACTTAATATATCTATTTAGAGACTGATAATAAATTTCAGAAATATACAAATGCTCAAAAATTTTTCATTGAGTATCTAAACAAATATTGTTTTTATTTTTGTAATTTAGACAATAGTCTTAAGATGAACAATCACTTTTTTTTTGGGGGGGGGGAAAGAGGTTGGAAGGGTTGACACTGAAGCTTATAAAGAGGTTCAATATACGTTTTAGCTTTGTGAGGGTGTTAATATTAATATATAAATCGAAATTCTAAAATGAACATTTTAACAAATTTAAATTTTTTCGTACTTAACACCTGCTTAAAATGCAAAACTACAAAGTATTCTTTTATGATTTTAAAGTGTGAACATTTTAAAAATTTAATAGCCCCCATTTAAAAAGTCATTAAAAATATATTGAACAATAAGCCAATAAATAACGTTTAGTGATGGATTTAAATAATTGTGAGAAAGAAAAAATCTTGTATTTTTCGAGTTGGGACTAATTTTATGAATATTTTTTAAAATTAAATTTTGTATTAGTTATTAAATAGAAAGCTCTCAAAATAATATGTCTGTTAGTTTGACAGAGAATTTTGTTAATTTGATAAAATTTATTTAAAAAAAATTAAAAAAAAAAAATAGTAAAACTACAGTTTTATTTGTAATTGAACTGAGGTGTAAATTTATTTAATTTATATATTCTCGGAACACTTCCCAGACCTAGTCCGTAACCATCAAGGGTATGTCCCCTATAAAAACGGGCCAGGCACAGGACACTTCACATGATTGGTTCATTGTACATGAACCGTTTCTCGCATTCATTCTTTCATATGAAAGGGACAGGCCACTTAAACATTGGATTGAATTGTGCTTTGAAACATGTCACAGGACTGGCCTTAGAAGAATCTGTCACAGAACTAACACAAAAGAACCTGTCGCACAAAGAAATAGTCTTAGAACTGACACGAATTTCACAACTGGGAATGAGCCCATTTTCACTCAATTAATTAAAATACCCATGTAAAAATCGAAATATATATGAACATGATTAAAAATTTAATCAAAAAAATAATTGAAAAAATTTAAAATAATTGTTACAAAAAAAAATAATAATAATTGATATGTAAAACAAATTCTTTAGTTGGTCCGAATTCTATTAAATTTTTAATTGTATTTACAAATATTTTAATTGAAACTCGATTTTATATAAAAGAAGAAAAAAAAACAAAACGAAGATTACAAGGGAATAAAAGGGGGAAAACACTACAAAAAAATACTATATACCGATTTAGTAATAAGCACTCGGTTAACCGGTCACTGAATAGGTCCTTCAAGGTCAATTGACTCATCATTCCACGTAGCATAACTAAATATTGAGAAAAAAAATTGAATTTGAAATGAAAAATTGATTTTAAATTAGAAAAAAAAAATCTAAAATACAGAAACCACAATAAAAAGTATATTAAAATTTACGCATTTACATCAAAGAGACAGATAACATGAATTTAAATTTAAAAAAATTTATAAAAATTTTAGTTAAATAAAACTCTGCTTATAAGAAAAAACGCTGTAAAAAAAAATACCAAAAAAAAAAAAATATTAAAATCGAAGAAATTTAAAAATTAAAATTAAATTTTAGATATGATTTTAAGTCGCACAAACATAAAGTAAAAAGATCAAAAATAATTGTACAACAGATAATTAAATTTTTATATTAATAAATTAATTAGAAAAATTTAAATTTTCTCAAGCATATTTATACTACTTGAATGATATGTGATGGATCTGTCCTGTTTTCACCCGGTCACGGGACAGTTGGGCACTTTCCGATTGGTCCTATTTCAAAAGCCAAGGCATAGGTACTTTCTGACGGGTCCTTTCTAACCGACAATGTTTGCAGCGTTCACGGAACAGGTGATTGAAATTCAACACCATTTGCCCATAGGATATGGATACTCCACAGGAGCTGTGGGAACTTTAAAATAGATTATAAAAGTCTAAGGATCAATCAAGGACCGAAAATTGAAGAAAAGCTTTTCTCTGGGCGTAGTCGGTGGTTGAGGGAGTTTGACTAATTCTAGGCAAACCCTTTATTCCGCTGATATTTTTTTTATATTTCATTGCTAGTCGCTAAGAGGTGAATAATATTTTATATCCACCTTAAAAATTTATTTTCACCACAAATAATGTTTTTCACCTCAATTTTTTTTTTTAAACAACAAAAATTATTTTCACTTCCAAAAAAGTTTTACACCTCAAAAAATTTTTTTCACTACCATTATTTCATTTCTACATTTTTTTTACAGTATTTGTAACAAATGCATTGTATAGGACTGGGATAATAAAGTGTGTACTTAAATACTTTTTGTGGTACTTTTAAAACCATAAAAGTATTATGGTTCTCCTTTGACTCATTAGGTACTATTCAAAAATGTTCCCCTTTTAAATTTTTTACATTTATTACCACATTTTGTGATTCCTGTTATGCTGCTTGATAGAAAATAAAATTTTCGGAAATGTATATAGTACATTTGGTGCCATAATTTAGAATCTCAAATGTACTTTTGTGTCAAAAAAAATTTTTTCGATTTCATAACATGGTAAATATTGTAGATATTTAGGGATTTGTGGGTTTTAAATTAGTTTTACACACTGCGGGGGAAGCTATGGCAATATGTACCTTTCTTTTAATTCAAAATGGTGCCAGGCCTTAAAGTTTTTTATACGTTTCGGGTTTTAGCGGTTAATTGACTTCTTTTGGGTCCACTTATTCACAATGTATGTACACATATTTTTACGTTTGCTTTTTAGAAAGCTTTGTAATTTATTGTTGCCCATGTAAAAATCTAAATATATATGAGCATACATGATCATACATGGGCCTGTATATGATCATACATGGGCATACATGGTCATATACGTCCATACATTGTTTAATATATGACCATACATGATCTCATATATGATCATATATCTTCGGATCTGAAATTTGAGGGTATATGGACGTATATGCTCATATACGAGCATACATGAATAATATATAAGCATGTATGATAATATATGCTCATATATCACCATATACCCTCAAATTTCGGATCCGAAGACATATGGTCATATATGAGATCATGTATGGACGTATATGACCATGTATGCCCATATATGATCATATACAAGCCCATGTATGATCATATACAAGCCCATGTATGATGTGTGAAGTTAACAAACATGATTGACACCTTTTGTTTTAAAACATTGTGTCCGAAAGTGCTCCCAAGATTAATTTAAAAAAAAGGACAAAACAAATATGTTACAATATAAAATTTACCGAATATATCCATTAAATTTTAGAATATTTTGTTGGCATGTGTATTACATTATCTGTGATTTGGTAATTCATAGTTTTCTTAGGACATTGGTGGAGGGTATTTAAAGATTCGGCACAGTCAAATATAGTATTTTTTTACTTCTTTTTTAGCCCTTTAGGTGCCTAAAAGTAGAACGTTGAATGAACTTACTAAAGTGCTCGATGTTTTTAATTATTTCATAAAAAACCCAGTTCCATAAATTTTGCAAAATATAGCAAACGTTTCAAGGTACAGCATAAATCTGGATATTTTCGAAAAATTTTAATTTTTGTCAAAAATTAAAAAACTTTCCAACACAACACATCTAACTATGCTCCTTAAGTTATAAATATTTCAGCTTTTACAGAACAATTATAACCGCCTTTTTAGGCGGTGCTGCCGGGCATTGAAAATCAATAGTTTCAAGGTACATTACATTCCCCTACTTTTGGAGATATGTTTACTTTCTTAAACAAATCTGTGTAGCAAAAAATATTGATACATTTTTGTAAAATATTACAAATAAAGGGTGATTAAATTTTAAGGGCCGATGTTGAATGTGAACCACACCTAAACGTCAAGTTTTTTTCTGCATTTCATTTGACATTTCTCAATTTCAGACTAATGCAATTTGAACCTTATTATAAAAATGGGTGTTCAAATTAAAATGCACTTTGTAATTTTTTTTGTCAGCGTAATCGACCAAATGTGTACACAATCGGGATAATTGTGCACATATTTCTGCAAATCGGATCTTTAGGATATGAGAAAACACCTGTGCATGCTCGCCAAGTTCGTTCTGCGGAAAACATTGCTGTTGTTCGCGATGGTGTTTAAGAATAGCCGTCAACCTCGACTTGCCGTCGGTTTTCGCTATCGCGAGATCATACGAGAATTCTTAAAGCCAGAAATTCAGGATATGGATGTGCACGATATGTGGTTTCAACAGGATGGTGCCACTTGCCACACATCCAACGAAATTATGGCTCTTTTTCGCGACAAATTCAATGGCCGTGTTATCTCACGTGGTGGATTGGTCGCAAAGATCATGTGATTTGACACCGTTGGACTTCTTTCTTGGGGGTTATTTGAAAAAAAAAGGTATACGTCGATGAGCCAGCAACAATTCAAGAGCTAAAGGATAAGATAATTCGGCATATTAACGGCATAGAACCTCAATTATGCCTCAGCGTCATCGAAAATTTGGACCATCGGATGGAGGTGTGCCGCCGTGATCGCGGCGGCCATTTGGCCGAAATTTTGTTCCATACATAATTGAACCATACCATATTATCATAATCAAAAGAAATGACAATAATTTCCTAAATAATTTATGTTTTATTCAAAATCAACATCGGTCCTTAAAATTTAACCACCCTTTATGTTTAATTTTTTTTTTAGTTTGGAAAATCCCATTTGAAATTTATTTACTGGTATTCCCAACTTAAACTCGAAGGTTTGTTTTTTTTTTAATATAACACTCTATTTCTGTCGAATATAATTTATAATTGTATAATTAAATCCTTGATAACTTTCAAATTGAATTAAATTAAATAAAATAAATGAAATCACTTACCCTGAGGTCACTTATAACAAATGAAGTTTTCGTAAGTCGACCAATTTTGGCGGCTTTTTTTTCAAAACAAACAAATCCAAATGAAAGGGGGGAGAGAGTGAGAGAGTTAGAGAGACAGCAACAAAAATACACTAAAAATATTATAAAAGTTTTTTTTTGTTTAAATTAAAAAAAAAAAATTTAGTTATTTCAAGTATTCCCAATATACCATATAGCAATCAAACTGCAATACAACTTGAGAATAAGCTTATATTAATAGTGTGTTTTAAGCTTTTCTTAATTTCGCTTATTATAATATTTATAAAATGTGAATTCACAAGAAGTATTTAACAATGCTAGAGAAAAGATTATTATACATAACTTTTTCTCAAGTATGTTTATGAACAACATACAACAACAACGCAATATAACGATTGAAATATAAATATTTTTCAATACATTCTATTCTTGTTGTCTTTGTTCTACGCTTATAATGCATTTGTTGTATGCCATTACTTTTTCTTTAAATTTGTCAAACGTGTTTTGCGTGTACATTTAGTTGTAAATTTGATATAGTGAACGTGCAATTGCATATTAAATTTAATTATTTTTATTTAT
Organism: Eustalomyia histrio; assembly: GCA_949748255.1. Classification (NCBI taxonomy): domain Eukaryota; kingdom Metazoa; phylum Arthropoda; class Insecta; order Diptera; family Anthomyiidae; genus Eustalomyia; species Eustalomyia histrio. The sequence continues at coordinate 128,886,609 of OX456524.1, forward strand.
GGGTAAAATCAATTATTATTATTTATATTTAAAATGAATTATTATTTTTTATATTTAAAATGAGTTATTATTATTTATTTTTAAAATTAAAATAAAAAATAAATGAAATTAAAGAAAATAATTATGATTTCTCTTTTTCAACTATTAATAATATATTATTTTTGTAAGCTTATTCTACAATTGCAAGAATAAGCTTATAGTAATCATGTACACATAATATTTTCACCAGGGTTCCGTTTTGATTTTTCTACAATTGTTACGATAGCCTTTTTTAATATATTCTCAAGTCTTTTTCAAGCTTAAGGCTTGTGTTTGTAAGCTTATAATAATATTTTTCTCAAGTCATTTGGTATGTTGGGTTAAATGCAGGTGTTGCATATGTATGTTAAAATTAAATTGCATGTTGAGTATTTTGTTTGTTTTTGTTGTTTTGTTTTTGAGTTAATAGTTGAAGGAGGCTCGAACTGTCTCGTACTATGTAGACCTTATTCTTAAATATTTTCCAACAACAAAAAAAAACATGTTTTTTGTTATTTCCACCGTTTTATTTGTTTTTTTTTTAATGACATATCAAGCACAGTTAAGTTTCAAAACAAGTTTTATCAGTTTTTAATTTCAGCTCGATTAATTCTTAATAAGAAACAACACAAAACCTGTATAATGTTGTTTTTAGAATTGTAAGAATATAAAACATTTTGTTTTCTTTTTTTTTTTTTGAATAAATTAATTATTTTTGTTTTATATAAAAATAGTAACTTTTGTTTATAATTTACAAATATTTTTCAATGTTTGTTTTTGAAAGTTTTTTTTATGGTTATGCGTATTAATTTTTCAAAACTTAATCATTGACAAAGTTTTACCAAATTTCAATCAACGATAATTTAGGTTAAACCAAAAAAAAACAAATAATTGAAAAAAAAACTTGTTTTACACATTATTACAACAATATTTGTATTGCATAATAATTTCAGGGTTTTTTTTTTATTTAATAAAATTACACATTTAAATTCCTTTAAAACAAAACTTTTACAACAAATTTTGTATAATTTTTTTTTTTATTTTTAATATTTCACCAAAAAATTTATTTATTTTAAAAATCCTCTTTCATTTTCATTACACACCTTTTTTTACACAAAACTACAAAAAACAATCCACTTCAAAATTTTTTTATCCGTTTAATTTTCCAAAACGTTCGTTCAGTCTTAGCTGTATTATACTACTACCAGTGGGAACAGTTTGGTATGTTAGTTTTTTTATAATTTTACCAACAAAGCTTGGCTTTGTTCAGCATCGTATTGATTTAAAACCTCAAAAAATTGTTTTAATAAATAAGTTACTACTATATGAGAAGAGCATCTTAATATGAACAAAAATACAGCAATGTGAGAAAATTGTTATTAACTTATAACACAACAACATTATAAGCCGTACAGGTTGGTTGAAAAGTTCCTGCGCTCGAAATGAAAGAATACTGTTTTTGTTACGAAATAAATTCTTTTATTCAATACAATCTCCTAGAAGCTCAATACACTTGTTCCAATGATCTTCCAATAATTTTATCCCATCCTTATAATGGTTTTCCGGAAGCTCCGCAAAATACCCGTCTATGGCTGCTATGGCCTTTTCATTCGACGAAAAATGCTTTCCACGAAGGAATTGTTTGAGATTTCTGAAGAGATAGTAGTCACTGGGAGCCAAATCTGGTGAATACGGTGGATGTTCAAGCAATTCGTACTTTAATTCTTTGAATTTAGCCATCGTCAAAACACTTTTGTGAGCAGGTGCATTGTCTTGATGAAAATTGATTTTTTTTCTTCTTTAAACCAGGTCTTTTCTCACGAGTTTTTTCATCCAGCTGATCCAAAAGGCTGCAATAATATTCAAAGTTGATTGTTTTACCTTTCTGAGGATAATCAACCAACAAAATTCCTTTTGCATCCCAAAAAACTGATGCCATAACCTTCTTTGCTGATCGTTGTGACTTCACCTGCTTTGGAGCTGAACAACCAGCTTCAGTCCACTGTAAACGTTCTTGTTTCAATTTAGGATCATCGTGGTAGATCCAAGTCTCATCCATAGTTATAAAACGACGTAAGAAGTCGGTTTTATTCGGCTAAAAACGCTCCAAATTACGTTAAGAAATTTGTTTTCGATCCAGTTTTTGTTGAATTGTTAATGTGTGCGGCACCAACTTTCCAAACAGTTTTTTCATACGTAATTCTTCATGTAAAATATGGAGTACTCGTTCGTCTGAGATGCCTATGGCATTAGCAATTTCACGCTTAGTCAAACTTGGATCTTCACTAACCATATTATGTACCTGCTCAATGATTTCTGCTGTGGTTGCAGTTTTTGGTCGTCCTTTGCGTGGATCGTCTTTAAGGCTGGTACGACCACCTTTAAATTCACCAGCCCAAAATTCAACGGTGCGTTTTGAAGGTGAGGACTCCTTATACACTTCTAACAATTGTTCATAAATTTCCTTTGCTTTTAAACCCTTCAAAACAAAGAATCTAATGACTGCACGATATTCAATTTTTTCCATATTAAAAAAAATCAATGACACGTCAACTTCAAATGGCTTGTAAACAAAGAAAGAATTGACAGAATGACTTGCAACTTTGCATGTGTTCTCAGGACAGTTATACCAACTTGAGAAAAAAAAAGTTTGGAGCTAGCAGTGCCATCTCTTGGTGAGCGCAGGAACTTTTCAACCAACCTGTATTTAAAACTTACTAAATGATCGTTCGTCAACGTTGTCATTTCACAGAGTTGTATGTTTAAACATTCAATTTAAACATTCAAAAAAATTTTGACTAGAAAACATGGATGATTTTAAAATTATGATTATTATAAATATTTATATAAAAAAAAAGCTTAACACAAGCTTTAAAAGAAATAGCAAAAAATAAATATTTAAAATTTTAAAATAAAAAAACAACTTTTGGTTCTATATAATTCTCCAAAAAAAATCAACTACAAGCAATATTAAATTAAATAGAAACAACTTTGAAATCAAACTAAGTACCCCCAAAAATACGAATTAATGTCAAAACAACAAAAACTTTCGTTAAAAAAAAACTTTATATACAATCGTATGTGGTTTTATCTAATAATAAATAAAAATATCATACACTAAAAAAATAGACATGAACTAAAAATTTATCCAAAATTTCCTTTAAAATAGTTTAAAAATTTTCCTCAATTTAAGTAAAATTTTTTTAAAACTTAGAATTTAACAGGTCAATTGAAAAGTCCCCGGCCTACCATAGTAAAACACATTTTTTTTGCAAAATTCGTTTTTTTATTCAACAGAGTTCCCTTCAAGGGTGATACACTGATTATAGCGACCCTCCAACTTTTCGATACCATTTTTGTAGTACGATTTGTCCTTTGCTTCAAAATAGGCCTCAATTTCGGCGATCACCTCTTCATTCGACGAAAATTTCTTCCCAGTGAAGCATTCTTTTGAGATCTGAGAACAAGAAATAGTCGCTGGGGGCCAGATCTGGAGAATACGATGGATGCGGAAGCAATTCGAAGCCCAATTTATGGATTTTCGCCATCGTTTTCACTGACTTGTGACACGGTGCATTGTCTTGGTGAAACAGCACTTTCTTTTTCTTCAAATGCGGCTGTTTTCCGGCGATTTCGTCCTTCAGACGGTACAATAACGCTATGTAATAGTCGCTGTTGATGGTCCTTCCTTTTTCAAGGTAGTCAATGCAAATTATTTCATGCGCATCTTAAAATACAGACGCCATAACATAACCTTGCCAGCCGACTGTTGCGTCTTTGCACGCTTTGGAGTTTGTTCATCACGTGCAGTCCACTCGAATGACTGTCGATTGGACTTCGGAGTGAAATGATGGCGCCATGTTTCATCCATTGTCACATATCGACGCAAAAACTCGGGTTTATTCCACTTGAAAATCTCCAAACACTGCACCGAATCATCAACTTGTCGTTGTTTTTGGTTAAAAGTGACCACGCGCGGCACCCACTTTGCACAGAGCTTTCTTATGCCCAAATATTCGTAAATGATATGATGTACACGTTCAGTTGATATCTTTAGAGTATCTGCGAAATCATTTTGTGGATTTTTTTGATGTTTTCTTCCGTAACAACCTCTTTTGGGCGTCCACTGCGTTCACCGTGTTCGGTGCCACGTCTAAACTTAGCATACCAATCCTTGATGGTTGATTTTCCTGGGGCAGTGTCCGGAAACTCGTCACCAAGCCAAGTTTTTGCTTCAACTGTATTTTTTATAAATTTTTAACAAAAACATTTCAGTTTTAAGAAAATTTCTTACTTAAATGTAATAAAACTAAGTTTAGTTCAAACAAAAAATTTTTAAACATATTTTACTCCCATTTAGTTTTAAAAAAATGTGTTTAACTTAAAATGGGAAAGCACTTGAACTTAATATGTGTTCATTTTTTTTTTCGCGAGTAGTAAAATTAATTAAATTTTAGAAAGCCATTTCTAAATTCAGTTTTTAAGTCTACCACTTTCATATTTTTAAGAATTAGTTTCTAAAAATTGGTTTAGGCAATTTAAAATAAAAAGTAATCAATATTTTTTTTTTCAATGTAATAATAAAAATTTATTTGGTTTTAGAAACAGATGAACTATAAGGAAAATTTTCATGCAACTTAGTTCAGATAAATTTTAAAAATTTTAATAAAATATATTTTTTTTCAAGTAAAAGTTTTCTAATATTTGAAAAATAATAAACTAAAGTATGGGATTTTTTTTGTTGAAAATCATTTAAAGTATTTTCAAAAAAAAAAACAATCAAATAAAAACAAAAAAAAATATTATTAACGGAAACAAATTAAAGTAACCATTTAAAAAAATTATCGTGCATGTTTATGATTTTTGGTGCGTGAGTCAAAAATGGCTCACATGCCCATCTATAAATTTATATATATATATAAATATATATATTAATATATATATTAATATATATACAGGATTATATATACCTATATATGATTTTTACAGAACCTTATATAACCAATGAAAAAAATTTATATACATTTACATATCGATGGCTTAATATAAAAAGGCCCTAACTCGATTTTTTGTTACTTGATAGAAGAAGGAAAAAACTTAATAAAATCCGTAAAATTTTTGATACAAAAAAGTTTTAATGCAATTTTTAATAAAAAGAGGCAACACATTTTTGGAAATTGCATTAAAACTTTTTTTTTATCTAAAATTTTATGGATTTTATTAAGTTTTTTCCTTCCAATTCATAGCCCAATTCATGGAATTTTGCCATTGAGACTACATCCCAGCAAAAATATGGTATCAAGTACTTACCAGGCTATTTACTCGCTTAATTACTTTTGTTCGCGATGTCCAAAAAGTAATGGGTACTCATTATTTTTTGGCTGCTCGTAAGCGAGAGGGTAATGACCACCCATTACTTTGTGTTTTTTGTAAGCGAGAAGATAATGACTACTCATTACTTTTGGGACATCGCAAAGAAAAGTAATTAAGCGAGTAAATAGCCTGGTAAGTATTTGATGACATGTTTTTGCTGGGATACACACGTGTGCACCCGTGCATTAATGTCAATTGAGAGCAAACGCGGCACCCATCTTGCAGACAGCTTTCTTAAATCCAACTGATCATTTAAAATCGAAACCACACTGCCATATGAAATGCCTACACTCAACAAAAAAAGTCTGTAATGGCAACTAAAAATTTTGCTGTTATTACGGGAAATTTTGCTAATTTGAGCCCAGTGATATTTTTTTTTTTTTGCTAATGCTAGCAACACATGTCTGTTGACTTGGAGTACAAAGAAATTTGTAGAAAAATTAGCTGGCGCTACTAAATTTTAGTAAAGTGGAATTTAAAATCTGTTTGCTAAAATCAGCAAAAAAATTTACTAAATATTAGTACAAAATTTAAAATTTTTTTTTTTTTTTATCGAGCATTTAATTTTTTATTTTATTTTATTTTATATTTTATACAAAATTAAAAACAAAATCAAAGGCTTAAAAATTTTAAAAAATTGTTAAAACATAAACGAATTACATAATCATTTTGTTTTTATTTGGTAATTTCTGTTTTAAAAAATATTTTAGTTATTTTTTTTTTTTTACTTTTAAGGTCAAATTTTATTTGTTTTTACGGCTGATTTTTAGAACTAAAAAAACTTATTAGTGCTATTTTAAGTGGATGTCCTATTTTTAGACATGAGTCGGTATATGTATTCACTTCCGATCCCTTTTTTAATCTATGTAACATTTTAAGGCAATTTAAGTTTTTAAAATTAGTAAATTTTTTGCTCATTTTAGCAAATCGGTTTTAAAAAATTTGTAAAATGATTTCTGAAATTAGCAACAAAAATTTTTGAATATTCTTTTAAAACTCTGTAATTTGTAAAATCTAAATAGCAAAAAGATTTGCTGAATAATAATTTTTTTACTAAAAATCAGTACAAAAATGGTAAAATGAGATTGAAAACCGTTTACAAATTTTTCTACTAACTTTTTTTTCTGAGTGTATGGCATCAACAATCTCACGCACTTTTACTCTTCGATCGGCCAACACCATATCGTGAATTTTTTCGACATTTTCGGGTCGTCCAGAACGTTCAGCGTCATTTGTACAAGTGCGACCACAACGAAAGTCAGTAAACCACTTTTTTTACCATTGAAATCGATGCTGCGGAGTCCCCATAGTGTTTATCAAGCTTTTCCTTGGTTTCATTGACGTTTTTTTTTCGCAAAAAATAATGTTTTATAAGCACTAGAAACTCACTTTTTTCCATTTTTAAAAAAATCCACGAGGTTGTATGTTTTGAACAGCTGTTGAACGCAAAGTAAATGACGGAACTTGCAGTGTTGCATTTCATATAACTACGAGGCAAGTTCAAAAAGTCACGGTCTTATTGATCCGTTCTTGTAATATTGAACATATTTCATAGAATATATTTGTAAATGCAAATATATTTTTATTAAAAAGGCACCAACAATGGAATTTGTAAATACAAACAACTTTTTGTAATTTTTTTTTTTTTTGTAACTTAAATTTTTATTTTCAAAGAATTTTTATATGAAAAATAACAATTTACAAACATTTTAAACAAAAAATTATTAGATAACGATTTTGAATTTTAACAAATATTTTTAATTACTTAAAATTTTGTAATACTTTTTTCTGTGTATATTTAGATGCACATTTTTTCTAAGGCCGAAATATGTGATTATAAATAATTATAATATAATTTTGTATATTTCAAAATATGTATATAATTATATATATTCAGATAAGTTCTCCAAACTATGCGCTATTTCACTGAAGATATACTTTTTAGATTCCTGATAAAAATATGGTAAAAAATTGTATTTAATAGTGAAAAAGTATACTCTTTTAATGGGGTGCATATCATAATTAAATTTCAAAGAAAAGACTTCAGCCTAATTTTGCATCTTCCAGTAATTTTAAATATTTTTTTTTAATAAAAATTTACACTGATATTTAACTTTAAACGTTTTTTTCAAAATTATATTAAATTAATTTTTTTTTTCAAATTTTTATTTTTAAAAATTTCCATAAAAATCCATAATTGATAAAAATTTTCCGCTAAAAATCTTACACTGTTTAAAATCTTATGATATCAAATCTTCAAAAAGTTTATGTTTGTTTAACAAAATTTAAATTTTAATACCAAGTTCAAATATTTTCACATATGTATACAAACTTAAGGTCAAGTTCATTAAATACCAAATTATATTTTGTAAATATTTTGTAAGCTTTGAAAAATAAAAATTAAAAAACTTGCTATTTGTTTAGTAAATTCTTAACAAATTATTTTGTAATTTGTGTTTAAAGGTCTTTGGGGGAAAACAAACGATTTTAATATTTTGTTAAAAGTTCATTGTTTTCTTTAACACTCTAAAAAAAACGTCTTAAAATGTATAAGTTAAATGTATTTAACACTTAACACATGAGTTAACACTTAATTGTTAACGAATAAAATACAAACATTTTAATTTTTGTTCACTTTAAATTTTAGAATGAAACGACAACACAATTATATGGTTGTAAATTATTTTTTTTTTTTTGTTTTTCTACAGATATTTAACTTTTAAATATGACAATTTTTATGGGAATTTTTTAAGGTTTTTAATTTATATTTTTTGAGAATATTTTTTAAATGTAGATTTTATAATAAGGTTTCACTTGTGTTTTTGCGCATTTAACATAATTGTTAATTACAAAAATTAAAATAATTTAAATTAGTTTTAAATAAAAATGTTATCGTAAACATTTTTATAAGTTGCAATGATTCCCAATACAAAAACATCGATTTTAATTTTCACAAAATATTATATTTAAAAAAAATATTAAATATTCTCTAAAATTTTTTATCTAAATTTCTGCAAAAATTCTTAAATTCAAAAAAAAAAAATTTTGAAAATTAAATTATTAAATTTTTTTTTTAATTCTATTAAATTTTCACCAAATAACTTAAATCGACTTGAGTTGTTTTGTTAAAACAGATTTTTTCAACAGCTTTTTTTTGCTAAAAAAAATTAACACTTTTTGTATGATTTTTTAAGAAATCAAAAATTCATATAAAATTAACTTCCTTGATCTCCTAAGAAGTTTTAATTTAAAACTAAAATCTTCTCTTGAAAGAAATCTAAATTTTTTTTTGTTTTCAAAAAAATTATATATTTTTTGAAGTTTACAGATGTGATTTTGGTAGTAAAAATTTCCCTAAAACTATAACTTTTTTATTTTAAAAGTTTTAAAAGCATTTACGTTATGTGGTATTCTTCCCCCTTGATGATTCAGTATTTTAAATCTGACGACTATTATCTAATATGTAATTTGAATGAATTTAAAAGTTAAACGATTTAATGATGATTTAAATACAAATACGTGATGTTAGAATGTTTTTGTTAAATTTCAAATAATTAAATTGAAAGGGAAGAACAAAAAAAAAATTTTTTAAAAATATAACAATTTTTATTTTTAACACACTTAAATAAAGTCTTCCCCCCGGAAAAAAAAACAATTGAAATAAATACGAAAGACAGAGGGCTATAAGTGAAAAAGTAGCAAAATTTAGAATCACCTATTATTTAAGTAAAAATCACTTTTAACCAAAGAAAAATGTACAATATTTGGGATAATTTTAAAATGTATTTCCTTTTTCTCCCATAATTTTTTAAAGGACTTTATTTTAAAATGTTAATTTTAAAAGTTTTAATTTTAAAAATGTTTGTCGTTGTCGAATGTATTAAAAAAAAACAGTAAAAACGAAGGTTTATGCAGTTAAAAAAGCAAACAAGGTGTTTACCTTAAAAAAAAACTAAAAATTAGTTGTTCTTTAACTGTTAAAAAATGCAGTGAAAATAACTAAAAATGTTGTAAAAATTACTTACAAATTTTTACTACAAACATTTAAAATAACTGCCAAAAATTTTTTTAAAAATTACTGTTTATTGCAGTTAATTTTTGGACGGTATTTTTTAACAAAAGAAAAACAAATTTTTTTCTTTCATTTGATAAAAAAAAAAAGAAAAGTTTCACCCTATTTAATATTTAAAGTCAAAATTCCAAACAGTATTGCAGTTATTGCGTTTTTATCGATTGGAATTACAATAAAATTTTTTGATTTTTATTTCTTGTATTATAAACTAAAATTTTTAAAAACTCAATGAAATTGTTTATTTTATGACCATAAGAAGTTAATCCGCTTACTGCAAAAATACTGTTTTGATAGTTGTATATAATATTAAAAATAACTTCTTTATTATTGGGAAGCGGTTCATATTCCGGAAAGGGATTTGATTTAAATGAAATAATTAAAAAAGTGCATTTCAGCTAATATCTGGAATGTGGTTTATATGCGGTTTGGCTTTAAATATTGTGGGTAACATTTATGTATACTATCTTCCGATTTTTCTTAAAATTTGAGGGCATAATTTATTGTCCTTAATAACATTCACAGCCCAGATACCTATGGGTTGATATGTTTTGATACTATTTAAGCCCAATTTTGATTTAAAAAAAACCCTTCAATAGAAGGAATATGGACCGATTCTAGCTAATTTCAATTAATTTTTTAAGACTAAAGATGCATATTCCTACTTGGTACAAGTTGTAGTAACTAATATAAGGCAATTTTTTGTATTATACAATTTCAAACCGGCCTTGGTTTTAGGGTCAAATATGGGTTACACCTACCCAAAAAAAAAAGTCTGTAATGGCAACTGAAAATTTTGCTGTTATTACGGGAAATTTTGCTGATTTGAGTTCAGCGGTTATTTTTGCTAATCTTAGCAACACATGTCTGCTGAGGTGTAGTACACTGAAATTGGTAGAAAAGTTGGTAGCCGCTACTTAATTTTAGTAAACTTTTTGTAAAGTGAAATTTAAAATCGGTTTGCTAAAATCAGCAAGAAAAAAACTTACTAAATATTATTAATTTTAGTACAACCAAATTATTATAAAATATCAGAAAGCGCTGCTAAATTTTAATAAATTGCTGTAAACTCAATAGAAAGAAAAATTTTATAATATAAAGGGTGGTTAAATTTTCAGGGCCGATGTTGATTTTGAATAAAACACAAATTATTTAGGAAATTATTGTCATTCCTTTTGATTATGATAATATGGTATGGTTCAATTATGTATGGAACAAAATATCGGCCGCGACACACCTCCATTCGATGATCCAAATTTTCAATGACGCTGAGGCATAATTGAGGTTCTATGCCGTTAATGTGCCGAATTATCTCATCATTTAGCTCTTGAATTGTTGCTGACTTATCGACGTACACCATTTCTTTCAAATAACCCCAAAGAAAGAAGTCCAACGGTGTCAAATCACATGATCTTGGCGGCCAATTGACATCGCCACCACGTGAGATAACACGGCCATTGAATTTGTCGCGCAAAAGAGCCATTGTTTCCTTAGCTGTGTGGCAAGTGGCACCGTCCTGTTGAAACCACATATCGTCCAGGGTCATATCCTCATCTCACAATAGCGAACGCCAACGACGAGTCGAGGTTGACGGCTCTTCTGCCACACTATCGCGAACAACAGCAATGTTTTCCGCAGAACGAACTGGGCGAGCATGCACAGGTGTTTTCCTATTTCCTACAGACCCGGTTTGCTGAAATTTGCGCACAATTCTCCCGATTGTGAACACATTTGCTCGATTATGCTGACCAAAAAAAAATCACGAAGTGCACGAAATGCATTTTGATTTGAACGCCCATTTTCATTATAAGCCTGAATAATTTTAAAGCGTTGTTCGATTGTGTATATTTCCATGATTCAAATTGAGAAATGTCAAATGAAATGCAGAAAAAAACTTGACATTTAGGTGTGGTTCACATTCAACATCGGCCCTTAAAATTTAACCACCCTTTAGAAAAATTTGATTTTTAATAAATTTGTAAAATGATTTCCGAATTAAGCAACAAAATTTTGTAAATATTCTGTAATTTGTAAAAAAGTTTACTAAATCATATATTTTTTTTTACTAAAAATCAGTACAAAAATGATAAAGTGGGATTGAAAACCGTTTACAAATTTTTCTACTAAATTTTTGTTCTAAATGTACAAACAACTCACCTATAAAAATACTATTTTTAAAATTGACTGACAAAAAATTTTAATAAAACACAACAATAAAAAAAGATTTTTATATGTAAATGCTGTGATGTCTTTACAGTGTATATTAGCAAACATCGGACAGCCAATAGGAAAAATAATGATATTCCTCTTAATGTTTAACTAAACACAGCTCGATATTTTATGGGTAGTGTAAAAGTATAGTGTAGTTGTAGTATGTAGCTCTATTGTGCTCGACTGCATGATATGCAAGGGGGCGAGAGTAATCACATTAATAGGCAGTTGTTGTATAGACGCCATAAAGAGCGAACGTGTTGTCTTACCTTCTTTGATATAATTTCCTTTGACAATCCGAATAACTTTGAATAAATAAACAAAATTTGTATTTTAAATATTAACCTAAACGTAGAGTTTTATTCGGTGTCCTGACAGTAGTATGAACTCACTTTTATTATTATTAAATAAAACATTAAAACTCCATGTTATGTACTTAATAAAATTATTTATATTTTCTTCTTTTACTTAATCATTTCATAATTTTTTGATACTTTTCATAATTTCAACAATTTGTTTTTTTGTTTTTAACTATATAAATAAAAACTTAAACATTAATTTAATTTATTATTTTTTCTTTATAATATTGACCAATTAAAGAACTTTTATAAAATAAAAATTAAATTTTAAAGATTATACAAAAAAAAAAAGAAAAAAAAAAATGTAAATCTTAAAGTTAAAATAAACATAAAATGTCATTTAAACTATTCACTATTGTTTACTGATTTTTCTGGGGGATTTAATAAATATACAAATATTTACATATAAAATATATCTAAATCAAATTAAGTACTTTTTCTGTTTAAATATACACAAATACTTATATAAAAAATATATGTTTCTTTTAAACAAAAAAAAAAAAAAAGTATTATATAATTTTATTATATAAAATTTAGGAAATGTAAGTTCAGGAAACTTTTTTAAACTAAATAACTCAGGCACTTTTAGAGATAACTTTTGTTTTATTGCTATTTCACAACTAAAATACCTTAATGGTTATTTTGTATTTCCTTTCGTTTGTAGATTTTGTATTTTGTATTTATTAAATTATTTAATATATTTTTTTTTTTAATTTTTTAACAAATTACAAAAATATATAATTAAATCACTTAATATTGTCATAAGGACAAGTTAACTAATAAGCCTTTTACGCTTTCTAAATATCACGCTGTACGACAGGCATTAGCATATTCCACAGCATCATGTAGGGTGGGAAATATTTCAAAGGGACCATCTCCCAAGGCCATGCTATGTACCAGAGTATCATATACCCTATCCGAAGGGCTGGCTATAAATATGCGTATACCACGTTTTTCCAATTCTTTTTTTATATCCGACAACAGTCGACAACCGGCTACATCTATGTGACCCAACATGGAAAAGTCAAATACCAAATAACGAAATGAAGAATTTAAACTACTAAAAGCACTGCCACCACCACCACCACCATTAGCCATTGCACCTCCACCACCATTTTGTGATATAGGCATATAGGAAGCTCTGCGCATTTTTTCATTATCCATTCCTAAGGCATTATAGAGATTTTTACGAAAATACATCGAGGTAGCAAAGTTACACGAACCAATATAACGGAATATTTTTGTTTCCGGTACTTCAAAGGCATTACGATGATGTTTAATGTCAACATAGACCGCTGAGGCTTCTGGTATATAACCCAGCAGGCAGGAATAAGGTTTTAAACCTTTAATATAGAGAGCTAATAGGGAAATGCCAACACCAATGAGAAGACTGAAAGGGAATAAATATAAATAAACAAATTTAAGGAAAAGATGCTTTAAATTAATTATTAATATTAAACATCCCAGCAAAACCACACATTACCAAATAATGGGTAAAGTAATGTATAGCCATAGGGGCCGATGGATTACTTTACACCTTACTTCATTGATGAATTTTACAGGCGATGAGCCTTAAAGTAATGTATATACCCGTTACTTTAGAGGTGCTAATGTAAGGGGTTACTTATATGGTTACGAGAATGTAAAAAGTAATGTGTCTAAAAATAGATTTTTAAAAAAAGAGGAATTTTTATTAAAAAAAAAAATATTACAAATATTTTATTTTAAATATTTGTAATTAAAAATAATGTGGTCAAGATGCCAGCCAAGAACTCTACCCACTGAGCTATCGATTGCTTTAAACATACATTACCCTTTTGTTTACAAAAAAACACAAAGTAATGTATTTAAAAATATATTTTCAAAAATATTTCAATTATTACTTTACATTTATAAATCATATATTATGTAACCAATAATCAGTAACTTATTACTTTATGCTTACAAATAATGAAAAAGGTAACGAGCTATCATTACGAGGTAACGCATGAGAATATCGCACTCATTACCAAAGTTTTGCTGGGATCAAAAGAAAAACTTACCCAATATCAATGTCAATCAATACCACACACATGAAAGTACACAGCCAAGTTAAAACTTCTAATTTGCCCTGTTTGGAAAATTTCTTTAATTCTTTAGCCTGCATAAACATGGGTTTTAAAGCCACCATAATAACACCAGCCAAAACGCACTATAAAATTAATAAATAAAAAAAAATAATAAAATAGCTTTAAGAAAATAACACAATAAACAAAAAAAAAAAAGAAACTTACTCTGGGTAAAAAGGCAAAAAATGGACCAGTCCAAAAGAGTGTCATCAATATCAATAAAGCCGAAACCAATGAAGCCAATTGTGTAGCACCACCTGTCTGTTCTTGTATTAACGATCTGGACAACGAACAAGCCAACGGAATACATTGGAAAAATCCTCCCACTATATTACCAATGCCCATAGCAAATAATTCTTGATTGGGTCTAACTTCATAAGAATGTTTTCGGGCAAATGTCAAACCCAAAGACATGACAATCGAGTAGGTTACAATGGCAATAGCTATAGAATCTACTATTAAATCTGGTACCAAATCTATTCTGGGTAATACTGGCATTGGCAAACCTGTGGGTATTTCTCCTACCAATTTAATGCCATATTTAGGATTTACCTTAAGCAACATCGATACAAGTGTACCACCAATGACGGCTATTAATTCGGCGGGTAGGGGAAAACGACAACGTTTACGCAGGCAAGGTTTTATCAGTTCATTGCATATAGTCATAAAGACTATAATGCCAATACAAAATATTAATGCTGCCACATTAGTTTGTGGCAATGCCTTGCAGAGATCTATAAGGGTGTAGATAATTTTAAAGGCTCCCTTATGGCGAGGCACAGAAACACCCACAACATCTTTCAGTTGACTGGTAACAACATGACAAGCAGCACCGGTGGTAAAACCATTAACTAAAGGCTCACTTAGAAGGGATGATAAAGTACCCAATCTAAAGAAACCCATGGCAAGCTGGATAGGAAAAATTAAGAAAAAAATTATTATTTACAAAATGTTGCATAAAATTTTATGAAAGAATAGGTTTGTTTTTTTCCAATTTTATATCTATAACTCCTTGTAAAGAAAACGACTATTTTTTGTAAACAAATACAATTTAAACATTCGGGACCGCCTTCATACGCAAGCTGTTTTCGTACTTGAACTTCGCGGGAACGCGAAGTAATGTAAATATAGTGTTTGCCATATTCTATCTTTACTTACAAACACATAATTCATTTGTTAGCTTTTATCAAATTAAAAATACAAAAATTTAAAATATTTTTATAACAAATATTTTTGTTTACATTTAAAAGAGAAAAAGCCAATAGTTTCTAAGACTTGGCAGCATTTTTATACATTCTTAATTTTTAAGTAACTATATCTATAACTACTTAACAAGTCTATATCTACTTAAATTTGTATGAAATATTTATATAAAATTCGAAAAAAACAAACCTAATATAAAAAAAATCTCTCTACAATTAATATTGAACTCGAACTCGGCTTTGTCTTTAATTTGATTAATTAATATATGCACGATTGACTTTTAATTTCGGCTAAAATTTCACCTTTTATTTGTACTAAAATCTCAACTTTAAAATGATCCTTAATTAATATTTAAGTCGTCTATAATTTGTTTTTATTTTCTTCTGAATTTAAACAGATCCAAGATTGATAATTTAATTCGGCTATAAGTTTTACTATAATAGGAGGGAGGGTCAATAAGTCCGTGAATTTTTGAATGAAACACAGGTTTTTGGATAATTTTTTTTTCAACATAGTCTTTTTTAAGCTTTATACACTTTGTCCAACGTTTCTCCACATATTTTTTTATCGCTTCGAAGAAATAAGATTTGTTGAGCTTTGTTCACAGAGAAAACAGATTTATTGTGACAACCGAATTTCTTGCCAACCGAATGGATTGGTTCAAGCCACCGATGTATTTTTTTTTGTGGCGACCGAAATTTGGTTAATACAACAGAATTTCAGTTAAAACCATATTTTTCAATTGTATTAGAAATACATTTGGTTGCGGCAACCAAATTTTTTGATTGCTGCAACCAAATTTTTCGATTGCTGCAACCAAAATATTCAGTTGGGAATTAATTCGGTTGCCACGATAAATCTGTTTTCTCTGTGTTTGTAAGATGATTTCATCGTTGGATTTAAATGTCATTCCGCCGAGCCGTATTTTCAGGTTTGGAAACAAGAAAAAGTCACTCGGTGCTTAATCCGGAGAATAGGGCCGATTCTTGCCACATGGAAACTGGCATTTTCGATTTTCTCCTAAATCCTCAAATCAAATCACGTGGTAGTCTGCTATCAGTAGCTGTCACAAACACAAACTAAATGACGCTGCATGTTCAAATTTTGACTGGAGTCAACTGACAGATGAGTGGACTTATTGGCCCGCCCTGGTATGTTCTATATTTTCGACTTTTAAGATTTACGTTGGATGTTTCATTTTGATTATAATTTCAATTTTTAATATGGAAAACAAAAATCAGCACAATTGATGTTTAAATTCGGTTATAAATTCGATTATAATTTATACTATAGTTTCGATTTTCAAACGATCCACAATTGATGTTTAATTTCGGTTAAAATTTCGATTATTATTAGAAAAAAAAACAAGGTCATCGAATAAGTTTTAAATTCGGCTATAATTTATAATAATAATTTATAATTTCATTTTGATTTTAATATGGAAAACAAAAATCAGCACAATTGATGTTTAAATTCGGTTATAAATTCGATTATAATTTATACTATAGTTTCGATTTTCAAACGATCCACAATTGATGTTTTATTTTTCGGCTTTAATATGACAAACAATTAAATGCACTATTGACTTTTAATTTCGGTGATAACATTTATATGATAACATTTACTATAGACTTTGAAAAGGCACACGATTGATGTTTAATTTCGGTTATAATTTCGATTATTATTAGAAAAAACAAGGCTATAATTCGGCTATAATTTGAATTTTTAAAAGATCACAGATTGATGTTGGATTTCGACTTGTCGAACTATTGTTTGTATTTTAAATTTTGCTCAACTATCGATTTTTGATTTCAACTTTAATTTAGTTTGAACTACAAAAATATTAAGAATTGCTGTTTTTTTTCGGCTGTAAATTTCAATTATAATTTGGAAAATTTGAAACCTTAAAATGACATTATACTTCGGCTAGAATTTAGTCTTTAATTTAAACAATAAAAATATTTTCCATTGATATATTATTTCGGCCATAGTTTTAACTACAATTTAAAAATTAAATTTTTTTATTGGCATAAAATTTCGGTTATAAATTACACAATAAAAACATTCACAATTGTTGTCTGATTTCGGCTATAATTTTAATAATACAAAGATCATTGATTAATATTTTTTATCGGCCATAATCTGGACTATAATTTGTACATAAAAAAATATCTACGATTGTTAATTGAATTCGGCCATAATTGTGTCCATAATATAGGCTATACAAATATTAAAAACAGATGGTCGATTTCGGCTAAGCTTTGAAAGCAGTGATCGGCACTCATAGCACTCAGGGGCCGAACACAATCGGCAATTTACACGTACAGTACACGAATGTCAACAAATCTCACAGTTAAGAGCACAAAAACTACAATTATTTCATTCAGTAATACCAAAAAGTATATAATTTACTATAGAGTATTTTACACACTCTACCAGAAATTCAAAATGGTACAGAGTTCAGCGGCAACATTTCTAAATGAGAGGGCAACATTTTCAAAGTTGCTAAAGTGTTGAAAAACATTAAATTTGGTATATGTAGTGCTGCCACATAAACAGTGTAATTTTTTATCCCAATTTTTGGAATTCTTAACTGTTTACCAGTTTTTTCATGAAAAAATTTTTTTTCCAATTATTGCATTTTTTATAGGTTTTTTAATTATATATTGCAACAATTAATAGCATATTTATTCTCTTTATTATATATTTTTACCATAGAAATGGGAAATAGTGGATATGAATAGACATAGTTGGTAAATGTGTGTGTACACACTTTAATACTTTTCATGTCACAATGTTATATTGTATTTTTTTACTTTATTAGACATGTCTAATTTTATTAGAAATAAATAGTATATTGAACAAATATTATATTCTTATATGAAAAATCTGAAAAAATACATGAATAAAATAAAAAATATATTTTTTTATGAAGTAATCTGAAAAATCTCTAGCATCCCAAAAAACGGCAAAAAAATAGTTAAAATTGGTGATATGGCAGCACCGCTAAACACTACTAAAAGTTGCCGAACAAAACTCACCTTTGTTGCCGCCAAACTATGTTCGTGTTCTAAGAGAGTACTTAAAAGTTCGTGAGAGAGAAATATACTTTTGAGAATTATATACTTTTTGGTAGTACGGTTACTTTCAACAGAGCAAGTATATGCCGCTTTGTTTAAGAAATAAAGTAGACTCTAAAAATTGTTTATTTTTGTTTATTATAGTTTTTTTTTTATTATTGTAGGTATTTATTTTGTTTTTCGTTTACATTTTAAATTAAAAATGTGGAACGTTGAGTGGGATGAATTTTATTTTCTTGAAATATATTAAATGAGTGCCTTGTATGCAATCAAAAAATTATTATTATCATTATAATGAATTATTTTAATTTTTTTTAATAGAGAAAACAAAAACATGAACTATTTTAATTCAATAAATATGGATATTCTCTTAACGATTAATTCATTTATTAGTTTATTCATTCATTCATTTATCTCGAAAAATAAAATAATTTCTTACGGTGTAAAACACCAATACATTCATATTCTCTCTTTCTGCCGACCACTGTTTTAAAGAAACTATAATCCGAACTATCAAAAGATTCAAGATTAATGTTGGATTTTGGCAATAATAACGACTATAATTTTGACTTTGAAATTATCAATGATTGATGTTCGATTTTAATTTAAACATAAATAAATCTTAAAAGTGATATTTTATTTCGGCTATAAATTCGACTTTAATTTGGCCTATAAAAAAAATTCTCAAATATTTGATTTCAAATACAAACTGAATACTTTGCTACACAAATATTTTAGTACAAACATTCTATTTTTTTTTTTTTTACTTACATGTAATAATCCCACTGTAAACGCCAATGTAGTAACTATTTCTATAGGCGTTGGTGCATTACTTCCCTCAGTTGCCACTGAAACATCAGCATCAAAATTTTGTACAACTTTTAAAGTCATCATACTGGCCACAGCAAAAGTACCTATGGAAATATGTTTCGATGTACCCAATATCATATAGACTAAAGTAGGAAATATGGCCATATATAAACCACTGCCGGGTGAAACACCAGCCAATATACCATAAGCCATGCCATGAGGTATATGCATTATAGCCACTGTAAAACCAGCCATAATATCACCTAATAAATCACGTTTGGGAGAGTATTTTGGTAGCCATTGTACAATGGGTACTATGCCGGCAAACATGGCCCAAAAAGACCAATTATGCCAACAATTTTTAAGGCCATAGGGTATACTTTTATCACGAGCATTATAGCCAGTCTGTTTTATAACAAGCTCGTGTGTTAAAACATCTCTGTGGACATCATATTTGGGTTGGATTTTAGGTTTAGCAGCCAATGTGGAGGTTGTTAAAGGTTGTTTAGCTCTAAGGAAGTAGAATAATTATTATAGTTTTTGTTACATTGCCAATTCCATAACTTACTCCATGTTATTGGTCATTTTTCCTTTTCTATATCCTTTTAAATACTCATCAGTATATTGAAATGTATAAATATATGGATGATATACTGATACACGTTGTTTGTCTTTACTTATAGCTGCTCCCTTTGTTGAAGTTGGAGAATTTTCATTGTTTTTATTACGTTTTAAATTTGTAGGACGTTTAAAGGTGACTAATTTAATTGAAGTACCGGCTGCGTTTAGGGGATTTTGTAATTGTATTCTTAAATTATGTTGATAATATTTACAAGCGTATTTCGGTATATTTTTCAAGTTGAAGGGATTCTGAAACAAAAAGAGTAAAAATAAAAAAATTGTTATAATATTTATTTAAAAATCAAAAATCAATTGAATTCAATTGAAAGCTTAATTTAAGTTTAGCTCTTAGCATAAAATACCATAATTATTTAAAATGCACTTAAAAAAATTATAACTGAAAATTCATTTAAAACAAATGAATTTCCGATTTAAATACTAGGATTATGTTTAGGTACTGAAATATTTAAAAATAGAAAAATTGTAGAAAATATGAATCATTATTCCAGTAGAAAATAATGTATAATCTATATATATATATAAAAAAATTGTTGCAAGTGTGTTGTGACTTTATAACTCACGAACCGTCAAACCGAATTCGATTAAATTTTTAGGGTTTGTTCGTATGGTCGTGTTGATGGTTTATCGGTCGACGTGTTCTTGAGTTATGACTTTTCATGTCAACATGTAATTTGGTCCATATAAAAAAAAAACAACAACAAATACGTAGGCGCCCATGAGCGTGTGCGGTATGTATACTGTGTGCTGATTTCATACACACGTTAAATACACGTTGTAGCGCATACACATTGACACATTAACATTGACAGCTGTCAGTGAGTGATCATTTTAAGGTTCTATATACACTATTGTATTGAATTGATTTACTTTTTTCTTTTTCATTATTTCCAAATAAAAAATAAATAAAAGAAACCAATAAATTTGATTCAATGTTAATATTCATGCGCAGCGAAGCACGCCGGGATCCGCTAGTTGTCAATAAAAAAGTTTACGCAAGCTTTGTTACAGAAAGAATCTGCATCACTACTCTGCATTTAAAAAGCATCTGTGATAAGTTTGCGATGCTGATGCATCAGTAATTTTTTGATGCATATTTTCATTTTGCTGGCGCATCATCTGTTTTAGTTAAGCATTTTCAAACACTTGACAGTTGCAGTGTTGCATTTCAGAATAGGCCCAACAGTACATTATCTGAAAACCTTTATACACATATGTACATATATTTTCTGAAAATATTTCAAAATATTTTCTGAAAATATTTCAAAGTATTTTCTGGAAATATTTCAAAATATTTTCTGAAAATATTTCAAAATATTTTCTGAAAATACTTCAAAATATTATCTGAAAATATTTCAAAATATTTTAATTTTTCCTACAAAAACAATTAAGTCAATTTCTTTTTTATAGAAAAATTTTAAACAAATTTTTAATAGAAATATTTTCGTATTATTTGTGATAATATTTTCTTCGGTTCAAGATTAGGAAAATTTTTCTTTTTCAAATGAATAGAACAATTATATATACATATTTTTATATTTTTTTTAATAATTATGGGGAAACAGACCTTTAAAAAAATAATTCCTTAAATTAAATCTGATTTAAATTTGGACAAATTAAATTTTCTGATTGAATTATTTTTAACATAATTTAATCTTTATTTTACTAGAAGAATCAAGTTGATTTAAATAATTCTTTATATATATCAAACGAAATAATTAAATTTAAATAATTCAAGGAATTAAATCAAAATAATTCTTTTTATAAATCAAACTAAATAATTTAATTTGAATAGTTCAAAGAATCAATTTAATATTGATTTGATTCTTTGAACTATTTAAATTGAATTATTTTGTTTGATTTATAAAAAGAATTATTTAAATTAATCAAAAAAAAAAGAATTATTTTGATTTTCGAATATGATTTGATTTGCGAATTTAAATAATTTTTGTTAAAATCACGATTAATTTAATTTTAAACCGCAAGGGTTTCATGAAATTTTTATAAAACAGCCTCCTGGGGTTGTCTTCCGGATATTTTAGTAGAGCAAAAATTTTGTCGGTTAGTTTTCGAGATACCGGTTATTTTAAAAAAATTACCATTTTACAAAATGGCGAATATCTACAAAACTATGCGAGATTTGCAAGTCAATTTTAATGTTTTTTTTTTTTATTTTGTTTTAATTCGCAAATCAAATTAATCTTTTTTAACTCGCGAATTTAAAAAAAAAAATAATTATGTTTGAAATGATTTGATTCAATTGAAACAAAAAAAGATTCAAATGAAATTGATTAATCAACTATGATTTAAAAAAATGATTTATAAAATATTAAATCAACTCGCTGATTTACAAAAAGGATTATTTTTTTCGCGAATAATTCAATAAAGATTTATCTTTTTTAAGGTCTGTGGGAAATACTCAAAAAAAAGTTATTTGACACCAACGGAATATAATGCATTTTCTGAATTAAGAAAACCACCGGTCTGGCAAGGTGTCAGCTGTTTAATCTGAAGTGTCATTTATTTAGTGAAACGTCTGCTATTTACGAATATGGATCGTTTAAAAACCGAAGAACTTGTAAAAAAAAAATAAAACTTACCACAAAAGGTGTGGTTCAAAAGTGCACACTTTTCGAGCATTGCGGGGTGATTATAAACGTCATACTCGACCTACTGTGCAATGAATTGCCAAGATTATAAAGAAATTTGAAGAGACTGGAAAAGATACAGATGTGGTCAGGCCTCGGCATCATCGCAATGTGTGTACTGCCGAGAATATTGCCTCTTTTAGTGAAAGTGTGGCGGCTAATCTGAATTTGTCAATTCCACGATGTTCTCATCAATTTGGCCTATCAAATTTTCCTGCATTGAAAATTACGAACTGGAAGATATGTATGTGGTTTCAACAAGATGGTGCCACGAGCTACACAACACGATCGATTTTGGCTCTATTGCATGAGAAGTTTCAAGAATGCGTAATTTCACGTTTTTAGCGAAGTCATTTGGAGCATTCAGAAAACCCACATTTGTCAAGTTATCGCCGTGATACCGCCCGACATGTGCAAAAAAGTGATCGGAAACTAGGATCGACTGCTGCAACCAATCTAGAGGCGGTCATTTGTTGAGTTTGTTGCTTTTCTTTTGCACAACACTGTATACACATATATCATAAAAAAACGCTTATCAAACTAGGCGAAATTTTCACACTACAGTATAACAACCAAGTATGGAACATTTTCAAAAAAAATAAATAAAAAAATTAAATACGCCAACACTATAGATAAATATTATAGGCCACAAAAATAAAATCATACAAAAAAAATTTAATTGTTTAGTTAGCAAAATATTAAATATATACAACAATAATTTATTTAACTAACCCACCCTTCTTACAGTACGTGGCTTATCCATTATATTTAACAATTAACGAGTTTTTAATGGGTTGGCAAAAAACTAATTGTTGTTGTTGAAATTCGTTGAATTGTGAATGATCTTTAAAAAAATATATAAATCATAAAATTATTACTAAATAAAGTAACGCATTGTATGGACGTAAAAAATATTTAGGTTTTATTGAATTAAAAAATTCTCATAACATTTTCTGTTTATAGAAAAATTTAGCAACAAATATTTACTTGGTTTCTTTTTCGTACAAAAAAAAAACGAAGAAAAATAAATACTCATGACAATGATAAATTTAGCGTAATTGATTGAAATTGTAAATAAATTTAAAATTAAATATTTAGAAATAATAATGAACATGCAACTTGATAATAAAATGTTTAATTTAAAAGTATGAAGTACTACATATCGAGGGTTTACTGCAGCAGCAACCTTGTATCTCAAAAACTAGTAATTTTCAGGAGACAAAAAAAAAACGTTTTTTTTTATAAACTTTTTTAATTAAAAAAAAAATTAATTAAAAATTTCACAAGTTTGTTAAAAAAAAAAAAATTTTTTTTTTATCTTCCTGAAAAGTACTAGTTTTTGAGATACGATATTTTTCGATATATCTTAATTAAATTTTAAAAACATATGTAATGCTTTTTATAATAATTTATTTAAACAAAATGAGAACATATTTCATATATAAGTTCCACTTTGAAAATCAAGCTATATTATTATACAAAATATTTTTTTTTTAATAAAAAATTTGCCAACAATTTAAATATTTTCACTAAATACATATTTTTATTAAAAATCTTTAAGAAGTAACCTTTTTTCATTGTTTTATTTTTCATAAATCTACAAAATTTTCATAAATCTATCATTTGCCATCAATTTTTACATTCTAGCATTAAAATCAGATTATGTTCCACATACGTTCCACTTTTAAATTTTTAATATATTCAGTAAATTTTTAAACCTAACTAAATTTGTCACATTATTAAAACAATTATACACTTTTTATAAATTACCATTGAACTGGTATTGTAATTTAAAAGTAAACTTTAAAATTTTTTATGAAAAATTAAATTTTTTTCAAATTATTTTTTTTTTCTTAGAAATCGAATTAAATAAGAATTTTTTTTTTTAAATAAATTTGTTTTTTACCTAAAAAATATTAAAAATTTTATAAACTATTCTTTTCTGTAAAGTAGCTTAAAAATAAGATTACAATCCACATATGATCCACTAAGAAAACTTAAGTGACTACATGATTTTTGATACATAAATTTCAAAGCTTATTATTTCACAGTAACAATGTCACAAATTTGTTTTTTATTAAGTAAAAAAAAAAGTTTCAGTATAAAAAATAAAATTTTTGAAAAATATAAAAAAAAACTTTTAAAAAATTTAATTTATAAAATTAATTTAATTTAAAAACAAGTTTTTATATAGGTATAAAAAAAGGTACAGTTTTTTATATAGAAGCACAGTTTACTGATGTTATTAAACCTATTTTTTTTTTAATTTGTTTCAGAATGACATCAGTATCCACATACGTTCCACTTTTAAAACTATGGTAAGTTATTGATATTCAATAATAAATATATATAGTATAGTACAATATTTATTTTTCTATCAATAATTATTTACTTATAACAAATATTAATATCATTAAGATTTGTTAATTAACTTTGTTGTACATTTTATTTAATCAGACTTTTCAAATATATACTTCAGTTTCATTATCACATTGTTTCCAATTAGATTTGTATGCCGACAGACATAATACGCGTGCACTTAAAACGCAACAATTGTTTGAACACAGAAAACCAACTGCAAACAAAAAAAAATTAGTGTTTTCTATACTTTACACTATTTTTGTATCTTTATGTCAAGTTCAATGTTAACGGGTGCATAAAAATGAATATCTGTTTATGGCGTCTTATTCAATAAAAAGCCATAAAAACAAATTACATAAAAATAAGAGGAAAATAAAGAAAACAACAAAATATAAAGCAGATTATTATAAAAGGAAATTTCATTATTTTAGAAAACAGCTACAGTGTAGAGCAAAAGTATTCGTCGATGGTATTATTTTTTTTTATACTCATGAAAATAAAATTAAAATAAAAGCACTATGCTCTTATTTCCGCGATAATTTTGTTGCATTTTTCTTTTAAGTCAATTCTCAATTCGTGTTTGTTAGAAATGTAACTTTTTCTAATACTTTTCTCAAGGATTGCCAAAATGTATACCAAAGGGTTAATATGTGGGCCTTGAGAGGGACTCTCAATTCATTTGGTACCTTGCACAAGATCCATATCTTTGTATTTTTAGGTCTACATGCTAAGGATCATTGTATTGAGTGAATATACATTTAATTGCTTGTTAGGCCCATTTTTCCACACTTTTCCCAATATTTTGAATGGATATCTTTGAATATACATTTTCTGGTACCATTATGCAATCTACAAACTATAATCCATTTATCCCCAAACCACTTGAAGCCCTTCCCCTGAGTGTTTGGCTTTCAACATACTTTAACCTTTTGCATAGCGTTGAAAAAAAAAATTGAACTTACTCTCGTTCGTATAAACAGGGTGTCTCAAAAACATTCAGCCGATGTTGTTTTGCTATATTTATTTATTTATTTATTTTTTTTAGTCTATGGACACAAAACTCCTTACAGACTATGATTAAAGTAAATGTAATATATAATAATTTAAAATTAGTATAAAAAATATTTATAAGGAAAATAAATTTTATTGTAATACGGCAAAAAGAAATAGTTTAAAATTATCTTTTGTTGTGCAAAATTCAATAAATGATTTAGATTTTTTCTGAAGACTCAAATTTAAAAGTAATAAATGTGCGGGTTAACATACCATTGATAGCATAATTAGTCCGATGTATTGGAACATTAAAGGCATCAATAAACCTAAGACTTCTTAATGGAACATAAAATGGAATCAAAGATAGCAAGTCAGGACAATCAATATTATGATTGATTATATCAAATAAAAGTAAAGCCGATTGAAAAGTTCGGCGGAATTCTAAAGTTCGCAAACCAATAAAAAGGCATTTAGATTCATATTGAACAGATTCCAGGTAATAAAGTGATCTTAATGCAAATTTTATAAATAAACGTTGAACTCTCTCAATACGGGAGATATAAGTAGAGACATGAGGACTCCAAACGACAGAAGCGTATTCTTTAAATTGAATAAATTTAAATATCTTTAAATTGAAACGACATAATTATTTTTATTTAAAAAATTGATTTGGGCCTTTAAGTTTTTTTCATTAAGTTTTTAAGATTTTAACGGTCGTTAATCATTTGGGCACTTTTGACTATATTTTCCATCGTCCTGAAGATAAGTTCTCACACTCTTGTCGCATATTCTTTTTGAATATGGCTTGTTCACATAGACCCGTGACGACTTTAAAAAATAGTCTAAAGCGGTTAAATCAGGCTATCTTGCCGGTCATTTCAAATTGCCAAAACGAGATATTAGGCAACCGGGAAAGGCATTTTTCGAAATTTCCATTGTCGCGCTATGTATGCACTTGAGCCGTCCTGTTGAAACCTTTTGGCCTCCAGTCCCAATTCATCAATTTGTGGTAGTAAAAACTCGTTGATAATTGTTTTATATCCCTCACGGCGTCCTCGAAACAATAAAGCCCGATGACAGCTCCGTCCTAAATGGCGCATCATGCAGTGACTTTGAGTGCATTCTTGTAACACAATAGCGTAAAATTTTGTTTGTTAACGTATGCGTTCAGATGAAAATGAGCCTCGTCGCTAATGATAAATTTGTAGAGGAAAAAGTCCCTTGCAAAATAGTGAGGAGTACTCCGCATACTTGAGGAGTTTAGCGTTTCATGGCTTGTTGATGTGTTTTCTGTATCTGTTTGCTTCACACAAATTAAAACAAAAGTGACAGCTGCTGTCATTTGCAAAATATAAACGAACCATCTGTATGGCGAAAAATTCGGTTGTCACAATGAATATTTTTGCTTTTATTTTATTTTGAAATTAGGCTTTTCCTCATATGATTTATGTATGATTATATACGCTCATATATGACCATATACCCTAAAATTTCAGAGCTGAAGATATTTGGGAATATATGAGATCATGTAGTGTCATATATTGAATTATGCTTAAACATATATGATCATGCATAAACATATATGTATGATTATGTATAAACATATATGATCCATGTACCAGACCCTGTATGATCATATACAGTGGTTGTCAGCTTATTTGATGCAAGTAATGAAAACAATAATAAAAGTCTGATAACTTAAAACTAAATGAGATATCGAAATAAAAAAAACTGTATTTTATAGAGCAATATGTTTACTTTGCACTAGGCCATCTACTCATTTCATATTCTTTGTCATTCTACAAAAAAAATAACAAAAACAAAAATAAGTGAGATAAAAAATTGAGCAGCTTATTTGATGCAGTCAACTTCTAACAGGATATCTCCCGTTATTTTAAGAGTTCGTTCACATATTTTTTTTATGTCTCTTGTGCAGGTTCATTGTAATAGATATTGCATAGTTTTTAGTCTGATCAGGCAAGTTAAGCGGTAGTGGCGAAATAATTTAAAGATGGGCCGGCGCATAAGTATTGAACAACGAGAATTGGTCATTCATCACTTCAAAAATGGTCAATCACAACGTAAAATAGCTGAAATGGTTAATTTGGCAGCATCAACAGTCCAGCATATAATTGAAAGATTTTTGCGAGAGAATAGGGTAAAAAACAAGGGCAGAAAAGCGCCAAATAAAATTTTTACAACGTACGATGAACGATGGATTATCAGAAAAGTCCAGGAAAATCCAAAGTTATCAGCTCAACAATTAGCAAATGAGGTTCAGAATTCTCTTGGCAAGACGTGTAGTGCGTCAACAATTCGACGTCTCTTGCGTTCCCATGATTTTCATGGTCGAGTTCCACTTCAAAAGCCCTTCATAAATCAAAAAAATCAGATCAGCCGGCTAAACTTCGCACAAAACCATATCTCAAAGGACTTGGACTTCTGGAAAACTGTAATTTTTTCAGATGAATCCAAATTTAATATATTTGGTTCGGATGGAAGGTCCTACGTGTGGCGAAAGCCCAATACACAGCTTCAGCTTAAGAATTTGCGTGCAACAGTAAAACACGGTGGTGGAGGTGTCATGGTATGGGCTTGCATGGCAGCAACTGGTGTAGGAAATTTGGTGTTCATAGAAGGAAATATGGACAAAACTATGTACCTTAATGTCCTGAAAGAAAATTTGCTGCAAAGTGCAGAAAAACTAAACCTAAGGCGCAATTTCCGGTTTTATCAGGACAATGACCCCAAGCACAAGTCTGGTGTGGTTCAGACCTGGCTCATATGGAACTGCCCGCATGTGATGGAACCACCGGCGCAGTCACCCGACTTGAATGTCATCGAAAATTTATGGGCACTGTTGGAAACCAACATTAGAAGACACAACATTTCTAGCAAAGAAGGTCTCAAGAAAGCTTTAATGGATGAGTTGAACAAAATAACGCCAGAAACCACACTAAAACTTGTTGAATCGATGCCAAAAAGATTGTCGGATGTTGTGGCTCAAAAGGGTTACCACACCAAATATTAAAATCTTACAAATAATTAGCTATTTTGTTATCTTTTAAATGGTTTTTATACTGCATCAAATAAGCTGCTCAATTTGAAAATACTATTTTTTTTGTTTTCCTTATAATTTTTTTCAAAATAACAAAATGTGAAATAAATGAATTACATAATTTAAAAACACATATTCTGAAATAAAAAATGGCTTTTAATTTTTGTAAATATCTCATTTAGTTTAGCAGATAATTGAAGTATTAACTTCTTTTTTCACTTGCATCAAATAAGCTGACAACCACTGTATGTTCATATATATTTTGATTTTTACATAAACATTTTTATTTTCTTTTTTTTAATAAAAGTCTTAAAATTTATTAACTTAAAATTAAAATTAACAATTTGAAAAATTTGTATTTATTTTAATTTCATACACTCACCAAAAAAAAATTCTGTAATGGCAACTGAAAATTTTCCTGTTATTACGGGAAATTTTGCTAATTTTATCCCAGCGGTATTTTTTTTTTTTTGCTAATCTTAGCAACACTTGACTGCTGACGTGTAGTACAATGAAATTTGTAGAAAAAATTAGCTGCTGCTACTAAATTTTTAGTAAACTTTTTGTAAAGTGGAATTTAAAATCTGTTTGCCAAAATCAGCAAAAAATTTACTAAATATTATTATTATTAGTACAAAATTTCAAATTCATTTTTTTTCAAAAAATATTTTAGACAAAATTAAAAAAAAAAAATAATCAAAGGCTTAAAAATAATAAAAATATAAACGAATTTATCAATTTGTTTTAATTTGGTAATTTCTGTTTTGCACAATTTTTTAGTAAATTTTTTTTAAGGTCGAATTTTAATTGTTTTAGGGCTGATTTTTAGAACTAAAAAAATACTTTTTAGTGCTATTATAAGTGGATGTCCTAATTTCAGACATGAGTCGGTATCTTCACTTTCGGTACCTTTTTTTAATCTATGTAACATTTAAGTTTGTAGGTGTAAGTTTTATTTAGAAATAAAATATTCACTTTTCTAAAATTAGTAATATTTTTTTTTTGCTAATTTTAGCAAATCGGTTTTCAAAAATTTGTAAAATAATTTCTGAAATCAGCAACAAAAAGTTGTAAATATTCTGTAATTTGTAAAATAGCAAAAAGTTTTGCTAAATAATATTTTTTTTTGTAATAAATATTATTTTTTTTTACAAAAATAGTAAAGTGGGATTGAAAACCGTTCACAAATTTTTCTACTAACTTTTTTTCTGAGTGTATAGCAAAAATGTCAGAAATAGTTAAAATAATAACTATTTTTACTATTTAATGTTAAACTTTATTTTATTTTTTCATTTGAAAACTAATTTTAAAATTAGTAAATAACCCAAACACGATCCATATTGAAAATAAATTTCTTAATCAAGATTTTTTAAAGAAATTGGAATAAAAAAAATATACAAATATTTTAAAAATTTATATTTTTTATAACATTATAAATATTAATTGTACTAGAAAAACTTCAGATTTTATGTTTTAAAAATTTTTGGAATATTAAAAAGCCTAAAAGTTTTGTTTAAAAAAATTCTGGTTCAAAAATAATGCGCTTCACTTAAAATCCACTTTAAAAATAATTGATTGTGTAATTGTTTTTTTATTCGGCCCTTTGTTCCAACTTTGGACCATATATATATATTACTGATTTTTATTAATTATAAGAAATAAATTTTTAAAAATACTGTTTTTTTTAAACAAAACAAGTAATCATGAATAAAATAAATAAAATTTTCTGTAATATAAATAATTGCATAAACTTGTTACAAAATGTATTAAATTCAAAATTCTTAGAACTTTTAACACTAAAATTTATAAATATACAAAACAAATAAAAAGCTTTAAAAAATCCAATAAAATGTGTTAAATAAATACTTTGAAAAAAATCATAAAAATTAATAAATATTAAAATAATTAACTTTGTATTCTAAATAAATTTTACAAACACAATATTTAAATTTTTTGGCAAATTTATAGATTCTTAGCATACAATAGCTAATATAACAAACAAAATAAATAAATAAAATGAATCACAGAATTTTAAAGAAACATTGAACTCTTTATAAACAATAATTCTACACAAGTTTAAAATAAAAAAAATATATTAAAATAAATGCTCACGTTTGTAAAACGTCACTCTAAAGAAAATACAAAATTATAATTGTATCTTATAAATATAAATATAATTAACGAAAACAAAAGCGAGAGGGATTTTTTAAACATTATTTAAACAAAAAAAGAAAAAAAAACAATAAATATTTGATAAATATATAGATTAAAAAAGAAACAGGTGTTTGGCAACAACAGGATTAAATTATAAAATTAAACAAATAACAGTGAAAGATAAGATATTTAAAAATGAAATGTTTAAAGTTTAAATAAAGTATTTTAGAAAAAAAACTTAATATATTTCATATTTTTTTTTAGAAATAAATCAATTTCTTTGCGTTTAAGTGAGCTATGAGATACGTTCCATTTATGATCCACTTGGATATAAATTAACAAAATAAGTAAAATTTTAACTGAAACCGATTTTGTGTAGTACTAAAATCAAAATAATATCAAATACATTCCACATATCATTCATTTTGACCCGTACTAATACAGCATTTTTTTTTTTAATATTTTATTTTTATAAAAACTTTGTAAAAACTGCTCAAATTTTTAAGTACACAGAGAAAAAAAATCACAGTTATGTAAATTATTTATTATTTATTTATTTTTATTTATCATATTATTACAAATTATATCCTAATACCCTAACCGATGTAGCGAAAAACAGACCAGAGCCTTTGGTGGGAATCGAACCCACGACCCCCGCACTGATAAGCTAGCACGCTACCAACTAACCTACCTAAATTAATTATTATATCATATTTAAATTTACATGTAACATAGTTTTTTCTTAACCACCATTTTTAAATTAAATATGAATTTTATTAAATTAAAAATGATTCTAGTTCAAATAAACTTTTTCGTATTTAAAATAATATTTCAGCATTTTAAAAGTTATTTTTCTCATTTTAATAATAAGAAAAAATATATTTAAATTAAAAAAAAAAAAACCAAATTTAATTTGATTTCGAGGCTGTTTCTAGTTAATTTTATGTTGTATCTGCTTGATTTTAACATAATTTTTTTCTATGTCTTCATAATTGAATAATTTTAAAATATTTGTGCTCTGAATGAAACGAGGTACATACCAGAGAATTGCATTTGCTGATTGCAAAACGTTTATACGCAATCAACACAAGAATAAATATGTGTTTGCGTTCAAACGCTGAATATACTCCAACACACATATTTGTTGATGATTTTAAATCAATCAAACGACGTGAAAATTATTTTGTCACTGATTTATAATCATCGGTCGTTGTTAAACCATTGATTTTATTCTGTTCATTGGAGCCAACAATAATTATTTTGATGTAGAATAAATCAGAAAAAACAACAAACAACGTGTATGAGTGTAATAATAATTAAAACAAAATAGTTTCTTATCTATAAAAAGGGAGTGGTTTTGTAGAAACACATTTCATAAATGTTATATGTATATTAGGGTGGGTCTAAAATACGTTTTTTTAGAATTTTTATTAGGAATACCAAAAATATTATTCTTTGTGAATTTTTTTTTTTAAGGTTAAATGTTGCCTAATTTTCCAATCAAAATAGATGAAAAAAAATTTAGACATTATTTAAATTTTTCCGGATTAGGCAAGCCTGAGATATCGACCTAAATTTTTTTTCCAATAAAAATATTTATATTTCACAAAGAAGAATATTTTTATTACTAATAAAAATTCTAAAAAAGCAGATTTAAGTCCCACCCTAATGTACATTTATGAAATGTGTTTCTATTTTGTTTAGATTATGATTACAATCACACGCGTTGTTTGTTGTTTTTTCTGATTTATTCAACGCTGACTTTTTGTTGAGTGATTAAATTTGCAGTAAACATAATCGACATATGATTCAAACTGATCCGAATTACGCGTTCAGTAACATGATGCTGATTTTATTCTACAGTGAATTTTGTTGACTTATTAAATGTAAACAAGAATGTTTGTGTGTGTTATTAAATCAAGAAAAAAATTGATTTTGCAGTTCTCTGGTACATACTAAAGTGATTTTTTTTACCCAAAGACTTCATTGACTTTAAAATAATTCAATTACAAATGTTTTGAAATGTATTCTACAATTGAAATAGTTTCATGGAAATTATTTTAATTTACTTTAATTTAAATAGTTTTTATTTTATCGACAATTTGAAATTAAAACAAAAAAAAATCCATTTCATATTATAAAATTATAATTATTTTCTACGGTGAATATACATTTTAATAATAATTGATAATTTATAGAACAAAGTCTATTACATAATAAAATTTATTGATATCAAAGCGAAATAATAATTCATTATTTTGATTGTCTAGACACATGAAAATGATTTTAAAAAGAAAAACATATAAAATATCAACATATAAAATATCAATATCATTTGTAAACTTCAAGTAAAATAAGTTTCATTCCACATGGATTCCACTTAAGACAATACTAATAAATTGTATAGTTTTATTTGCAGAAATGACTTGTTTTTTATTGCAATTAAATACAATTACTTTATAAGAAAATAATCAATAATAATTTTTATAATATTTGCATATATAATTAAGTTAGTAACTTAATTAACCTATTAATTCAATTAAATCATATTGTGATTTTTCAGGCTTTTCAGAAAGAATAAGTTTTATTTTGAAATCCTTATCATCCATTAAATTCAAATCAAGTTGCATTTCATGGCTGATATAAAATTTCAAAATTATGCCGGATAATTGTAAAAGCTATTAAAAATGTACATTTAAATTTCATTAAAAATTAAGTAATATTACGGTAAATTTTAACTGTTAAAATACTACCAAAAATTACAGCTATAAATTTTGTTATGGTGCGGAACCCCACTCAATGTTTGTCGGCAATTTTATTGTCCCGAAGACTCACATTACCCAGTGCCCATAGAAGACAGACCCTGTTCGCCCCATAAAAACCTCATTCAGTCTATACCTGCACTTCTAAACAATACTGAATTAAGTTATCGGAGATTTCAATGCCTTGAGCACAGCCTGATTGTCACTACAGTAAACTGATACTCCTGTCGCTCCATCCATTATTTATTATCAAATTCGCCACATCAAAATTAGCAAATACGAGGGCGGATCAATAAGTCCGTGACTTTTCGTACTTCCCTCGTAATGCAACACTGCTCCCATCAAGTACCACCTGTTAATAGACTACTGTCAAATTTTGAGCAAGTTCCGTCATTTACTTTGCGTTTAACAGCTGTTCAAAACAAACAACCTCGTGGATTTTTTTAAAAATTGAAAAAAGTGAGTTTCTAGTGCTTATAAAACATAATTTTTTGCGAAAAAAAAACCCGTCAATGAAACCAAGGAAAAGCTTGATAAATACTATGGGGACTCTGCACCATCGATTTCAATGGTAAAAAAAGTGGTTTACTAACTTTCGTTGTGGCCTTACAAGTACAAATGACGCTGAGCTTTCTGGACGGCCAATTGAGGTCAATACACTCGAAAATGTCGTAAAAATCCAATATATGGTGTTGGCCGATCGAAGAGTAAAAGTGCGTGAGATTGTGGAAGACATATACATCTCACATGGCTAAGTGGTTTCAATTTTCAACGATCACTTGGGTATGAGAAAGCTTTCCGCAAGATGGCTGCCGCGTTTGCTCACAATTGACCACCAACGGAATCGTGTGACAGCTTAGTTTTCATGGCAAAAATCCATGAAGTAGACTATGAATTGCCCCCCCATTCGTCTTATTCTCCGGATTCATACCCTAGTGACTATTTTCTATTTCCAAACCTAAAGAAATGGCTCGGTGGAAAAAAACTTAGATTTACAAAAGTCATGGACTTATTTATCCGCTCTCGTATCTCAGTCTGAAAGGCTGTTGTCATTCTGCCATGAGCATGAGAGTTCTAGTTCACATCGTCTAGATACACCCAGACAACAGATTCGGGCTGACAACCGAATTTGTTGCGAATCAAATGGTTCAGTTGCAGCAACCGAATTTTTCGGTTGTGACTACCAAATTATTGTTGAGGCAACCGAAATACTGTTGTCACACTGAAATTATTCATGTCTCAACTGGTTTTCTGTTGTCACAACCGAAAAATTCGGTTACCACAACCGAACCATTCGATTGGCTACAAATTCGGTTGTCAGCACGAATCTGTTTTCTCTGTGTACCAACCGGATTTAGTGCCAGTAGTGGTATTAGATCCATCAGTGTAAAAAGTATCAGAACGATTGCCAAGTAGTTCTATTGGGTTGCCCCAGTCCCACCTACTCAATACAGGGCATCATGTTATTCCAAGGTATTAGAAACATCGGACAAAATTCCTAAAGCCTCTCACCGGTCAGGTCAGGTTCCACTCATTCGAAGTGTGCATATTTTATTTCACTGCCTCGCCTTGTTTCTAAAGATCTAAACATTATGGGATATATATCATGAGGGCCTGGGGATTTAAGGTCACTGAAGTAAAAGCTGGGTTGCCCCAGTCCCACCTACTCAATGCAGGGCATCATGTTATTCCAAGGTATTAGAAACATCGGACAAAATTCCTAAAACCTCTCACCGGTCAGGTCAGGTTCCACTCTCCCGGTTGCCTGCATATTGATTTCACAGCCTCGCCTTGTTTATAAAGATCTAAGCATTATAGGATATATACCATGAGGGCCTGGAGATTTAAGGTCACTAAAGTAATAGCTGATCGATTCCTCTGTAACTACCCTTGATGCTATACGTCACTCAGCCTGAGTTGAATCATAAGCAGGTCAA
The DNA here is from genome assembly GCA_949748255.1 of Eustalomyia histrio. Classification (NCBI taxonomy): domain Eukaryota; kingdom Metazoa; phylum Arthropoda; class Insecta; order Diptera; family Anthomyiidae; genus Eustalomyia; species Eustalomyia histrio. The sequence continues at coordinate 128,922,392 of OX456524.1, forward strand.
CCGCCGTCACTTTGTATCTCGGAAAGTGCGTGGAATATTATTTTGCTTTCTGTTGGTTGTTGTTCGTAAAGGCACCTTTAGGTTTCTCAAAGAGTCAAACTTCGCTGCATTATATTTGAGAAAGATCTTGCAGACTCTAGCTGTCTCTCTCACAATCAAGTACCTCCTTACAAAAAGTCCTATAAAAATCCAGTTTGGCTTGTCGCACCTTCCTTTATATATTTCTCCCTTATGAAATTTTAAAGCTGCATACAGGGTGAAAGCTTTTAAAAATAATTTGTAAAAAATCACTTTTGAATTTTTTTTTTTTAAATTGTAAAATCCTTACAAAATAAATAAAAATCTTAAAATCTATTTATTTTTCTTAAAAAATTCCCATTTAAAATGTTTTAATTTTTTAAGTGGATTCTATGTGGATGTTAAACTCATTTTAAAGCCAACTTAAAAATATCGCCTAATTCAATATTCCATTAAAAATCTTATAATTCAATAATTCTTTAAAAAAAAATTAGATAATAAAAAAAAGAATTTTTAAAATATAAATGAACTTAGCCAAGATCTTTGCAGTTTTATAAAAATTATATAGTTTTATGTAAATGCTTGAAATAAAATTCAATTATAAATTATTGTACAATCTACTAATGGATTATTTATACATTTGAGTTATCTTTAAAAGTTTCTTTGATTAAACAATAATAATAAAAAAAATATAATATTTATATAAAGTAAATCATTATAATTAAGTTGTTAATATTTTCTTGCCAGATAACACGGTATGAGATAATATTGTAGTGTGATTTTTTTTTTTTTTTAATAAAATTTTATTAAAACAAATAAAGTTTTTTTTAAAAACATTTTAAACAAAGCAAACATGCATAAATAAAACAAAACTTGATACAAAATATTTTATCACAGGAGAGTATCATATTTATTTTATTTTTTTGTTTACAGACCTAAACAAATTACTCAACAATTAAGAATATATAAATTTTTTATTATTCAATTAATAGTAAGCACTCAAACAATTGACTTTTATATTTTATCAATGGAAAATTTTTATACATATATTTTATTACTAAAGTGCAATATATAAGAATTTAATAAAAAAAAAATGAAAAATAAAGATGTATCAAGAAACAAAAGAAGTAGAATAAGAAGAATTCTGAAATCTAAAGCAATAAATACAATTATTTATATGATGATTGGAAAAAATGCAGGAAAGAAAGAAACAAATTTAATTGAATTCATTTAAATAAATTTTTAAAACTTCATTTTTATAATTTTTCTTTAAAAAAATTTTAAGTTTATCTTATAACTCGTCAAGTGGAGCATATGTGGATCATGATTTCAATTTAAAGGTTGGATTCAAAAATTGATTTAAACGTCTTGTTAATCGATTCTGTTTATAAAGTAGCCCCTTGCCGGATTTTCTTAGTTATATAAAGAAAACTGGAAAATTCTAGGCTGGGACTCCTCTCTTCTACTCTAGTCTCTTAACTTTCAATAAAGTATGCTGCAATGAACATTTTTTTTTAATCTAAGTGCCTTGCACCTGCCTTAGTGCTTGTTCAACCCATACCAACTCAATAATCTGAGGGAAATTTAAATTTGTATCTCCCCTTTTTTAAATTGATGAATTAATTTTTTAATGTTGCTTCAGATAGTTTTCTTTATTACAATTTAAGCATAAAATTTATTAATTTAACTTAAGCTTTTCTTAAAAATGGTTCGTTTCCTGTGTTGCCAGATGGTAAGAACATTACATGGTTTCCATAAATCGATTTAATTTATTTTTAAATATTTCAAGTTTTTAAGTAAACAAATCACGTTGAAACTATTATTTGTATAGAACAACAACAAATTTATTATGTACCATTAAGCCATTTAATTGTTCTTACTGGGAAGGTATCCCCACTGTTACCCAGAAATTTCAATAAAATTTGAATATGTCATGGAGTAGAGAATATTAATGAACATGTATTTTTTTCTCAATCTTATAAAATCCTGAATTTTTTTGTATGGAAAGATATCTGAAATTACAAATGGAAAGTATCTAGAAAAAAGAAAAAAATTTTAAGTTAACAGTATTGCGAAAGAGAAAAATTTTAATACCCCTCTTGCCTATGATTTGGATCAAGAGTTGCCACCTATTTAAGATATAAGAAATATAGTCGAAAACAGCATTGGAGTGGAGTCAACTAAAACACAAAATAGTTTAAATTTGGTGGATAAACTCATAACTGTCCTACACCACAGTTATACAAAAAAACGCCCCTAAAATGTTTGTGTTCTTATAAAAAATCATAAACATACAGGTTGGTCGAAAAGTTCCTGCGCTCACCAAGAGATGGCACTGCTAGCTCCAAACTTTTTTTTTCTCAAGTTGGTATAACTGTCCTGAGAACACATGCAAAGTTGCAAGTCATTCTGTCAATTCTTTCTTTGTTTACAAGCCATTTGAAGTTGACGTGTCATTGATTTTTTTGTTTAATATGGAATAAATTGAATATCGTGCAGTCATTAGATTCTTTGTTTTGAAGGGTTTAAAAGCAAAGGAAATTTATGAACAATTGTTAGAAGCGTATAAGGAGTCCTCAACTTCAAAACGCACCGTTGAATTTTGGGCTGGTGAATTTAAACGTGGTCGTACCAGCCTTAAAGACGATCCACGCGAAGGACGACCAAAAACTGCAACCACAGCGGAAATCATTGAGGAGTGAAGATCCAAGTTTGACTAAGCGTGAAATTGCTAATGCCATAGGCATCTCAGACGAACGAGTACTCCACATTTTACATGAAGAATTACGTATGAAAAAACTGTTTGGAAAGTTAGTGCCGCACACATTAACAATTCAACAAAAACTGGATCGAAAACAAATTTCTCAGCGTAATTTGGAGCGTTTTAAGCCGAATAAAACCAACTTCTTGCGTGGTTTTATAACTATGGATGAGACTTGGATCTACCACCATGATCCTAAATTGAAACAAGAACGTTTACAGTGGACTGAAGCTGGTTGTTCAGCTCCAAAGCAGGTGAAGTCACAACGATCAGCAAAGAAGGTTATGGCATCAGTTTTTTGGGATGCAAAAGGAATTTTGTTGATTGATTATCTTCAGAAAGGTAAAACAATCAACTCTGAATATTATTGCAGCCTTTTGGATCAGCTGGATGAAAAAATTCGTGAGAAAAGACCTGGTTTAAAGAAGAAAACAATCATTTTTCATCAAGACAATGCACCTGCTCACAAAAGTGTTTTGACGATGGCTAAATTCAAAGAATTAAAGTACGAATTGCTTGAACATCCACCGTATTCACCAGATTTGGCACCCAGTGCCTACTATCTTTTCAGAAATCTCAAACAATTCCTTAGTGGAAAGCATTTTTCGTCGAATGAAAAGGCCATAGCAGCCGTAGACGGTTATTTTGCAGAGCTTCCGGAAAACCATTATAAGGATGGGATAAAATTATTGGAAGATCATTGGAACAAGTGTATTCAGCTTCTAGGATATTATATTGAATAAAAATATATTTCGTAACAAAAACAGTATTCTTTGATTTCGAGCGCAGGAACTTTTCAACCAACCTGTAATTGTGCATGTCTTGTAAACTACTAGATAGCCCCTTTTAAATACCTTTCATTTGATAACCAATTTGCCTTAATTTATTTAAAAAAAAAGAAACGAAAAACCTTAATTTTTCCCTCGCCATTTATCCGCTAAAAAATACGCGTTCTCTTCCCTCTATCACATATCTAGAAAGTGTTCAGCGAAATCCGTGACGCTGGGTATACTTTCCCTGTTAGTTGCATGTTAAAGCAATTTGTATACGAGTATTAAAATGCAACACTCTAGCTTTGGCAAAAATATTGTTTTTTAATTTTATTTTTTTTTTTTTAATTAATTTATAAACACTTTATAAAGTTTAAGTAGGTTTAAAAAATAATTTGTTCATACAAAATTTGTTCCATATAGCATAAAGGACTTAATTTCAATCCACATATAAGGTGGGGCAATAAGTATCACCCTATTGCAAAGTGCTGTCATTTGTGCAAATGGCATCATATATCAGTTTGGTTTTGACATTCGTGAAGTAGACATGTGCGAAATTTACAGTGAATAACAATGAATCGACAAATTGGATGATTTTCCATGAAACTTGATCATGAGCGACGAGGCAGACTTTGATCTCAGCGACCACCTCAATAAGTGAAATTATCGGTTCTTAGGGCCATAAAATCCACGCATAATTCATAAAGCACTTTTACACCCTCTCAAATTCACAAAGTAGTGTGAAGTTGCCTATGAAAAAGGTGATTGGACCTTATATTTTTGAAAAAGCCGACGGTAACGCTATTACGGTGAACTGCGACCGCTATAAAGAAAAAGCTGACTCAATTTTTTTTACCCTAAGTTAACGATCTGATTTGGTTCCAAAAGGAAGGGGCCACTTGTCATACTGCACTTGAAACAATGCGTATTTTAAAGGTTACCTTCCCACGTAATCTCGCGTTTCGATAATTTGGCTTGACCATACTGATCACTCGATTTGACTGTACTGGACTTCTTTCTCTGCGGATATTTAAAGTCACTAGTGTTCGCGAACAAGCCCCGCACCTTGAAGTAGTTAAAGAAAAACATTCGAGACTTAACTGACAACGTGACAAATTAAATCAAAAGAACCCAAAATTACACCATCACCGACGGCGGCCATTTGTTGGACATAATTTTTCACAATTAATTAAAACAAAATTTATAAGTCGCAATTAACATAATCAGTTAAAAACTAAATGAGTTTTTACTTAAAAAAAAAAGTTATAGCGAAAGAAAATCAGATGATGAATTTTGACCCACCCTGTATTTATAATTAAATAAGCAGATAGTAAAAAAAATGTGAAATACAATTTTTATACACTACACCACTATGTGGGCAGGGTGTATAATGAGCTTGTGCTGATTTTTGTAACTTCCAAAAATATCAGACTTAAGTCCATCTAATATTATGAGAATCAACTTAGAATTATTTTCTAACTTGTCAGTACTTTCTTCCGTCCGTCCGTCTGTAAGCATTTATATGTAAACCTTGTAATTAAACTACAGGTTCCTGATATAAAGATATTTGTATGAAATTTGGTACTTTTTTTTATTGGCCCAAGGACCGAACACTATCGAATTTGGTAAAAACTTTTAGCCTACCTACCGTAGTAGAAGTTCGGTTTGCTTTGTAAAATAATATATGGGACAAACTACAGAGATAAAAAATTATAAATAAACCAATTATTATATCATATTTGATTTTAGACAACTGCCTGAAATTGATACTTTTAATATTTTAGTAGAGGAGAATGGTACTGAAGCCGTTAAGTTCAATATGCTATTATTTTGGAACTATTTAGAATTCTGTTGTGAAATTTTAGTATGATATTGAGGAGGTTATCAATTAATAAAAAAAAAAATTAATATAAAATTTTCTTATTCACACTGGTTATTTTAAAGAAAATTATATTTATTATGAAAAGTATTTAATTAAATATGATTTTAGTTAAAGTAAAAATTTTTGTATTTTAATTAATATTTCAGCATTTTAGATTCTGTTTTGGAATTTTTAAAAATAATTGTAAACACATTTAATTTAAAAATAAATAAAAAAAATGGGTTTTATTTCTAAACTGTTTCTATTTATTTTTAATATTGTTTCTGCTTGATTTTAAAATTATTTTTTCTTAATTAACCAAGTACACTCACCAAAAAAAGTCTGTAATGGCAACTGAAAATTTTGCTGTTATTACGGGAAATTCTTCTGATTCGAGCCCAGCGGTATTTTTTGCTAATCTTAGCAACACATTTCTGCTGACGTATAGTATAATGAAATTAGTATAAAAATTAGTACCCGCTACTAAATTTTAGTTGACTTTTTGTAAAGTGGAATTTAAAATCTGTTTGCTAAAATCAGCAAAAAAATTACTAAATTTTATTAATATTAGTAAAAAGCTTTGAATTTATTTTTCTTATCGAGTTTCAAAAATTTTGAATATATTTTTAAAAAAACGAATTAATCATTTTGTTTTAATTTGGTAATTTCTGTTTTGAAAAATATTTTGGTCATTTTTTTTTTTTACTTTTAAGGTCAAATACTAATTGTTTTTAGGGCTGATTTTTAGAACTAAAAAAAACTTTTTAGTGCTGTTTTAATAGGATGTCCCATTTTCAGACATGAGTAGGTATATTCACTTCCGATCCCTTTTTTAATCTATGTAGCATTTTAAGGTAATTTAAGTTTGTAGGTGTAAGTTTTAATTAGAAATAACATTTCCTTTAATATCCACTTTTTTAAAATTATTAATTTTGTTTGCTAAATTTAGCAAATCAGTTTTCAAAAATTTGTAAAATGATTTCTGAAATTAGCAACAAAAATTTTTAAATATTCTGTAAAAATTCTGTAATTTGTAAAATGTAAATAGCAAAAAGATTTGCTAAATAATAATTTTTTACTAAAAATCAGTACGAAAATAGTAGAGTGGGATTGAAAACTGTTTACAAATTTTTCTACTAACTTTTTTTTCTGAGTGTAATAACAAATTATAAAACAAAATCTTTTATTAAATTCATTTTATTTATGGGCAATTTAAATTTGTACGCAAAATAAAAAGAGGTTTTTTAATGTAAGTATTTATTTATATTTTTGTTCAACCCCCCCCCCCAAAACCCTCTTAAACAAAAATCAATGACCTATAGGTAAGATTATAAATGAAAATTAAAAGTGTTTTGGCTGACATAAACCACAGCTGCTAAATTGATTTAAAAAACTGTAAATGAAGTAAGCGAAAGCTTAGAAGTGTCATAAAATAAAAATATAGGGAAACATGCAGTAATGTAGAAATTAGAGATATTTCGACAAATACTTCGAAAAGTTAAATTTAGTGGAAATTTTACCACGAAACATTCTCTGCAGTGGATCTCTTAAAATAAGGTAAACAAATTATTTTGTTACATTTTTAAAGACAAATCAGTTTCCCACTTTACCCTACAATTCTAACAAAATGATAATATATTCTATTTTATTAGCTGAATAATAATATAAGCTTAATAAATTACAATTTTTTTATATCAGAAAAATGTGTAAATAAAAACATACAAAATATTTATTATTCCAGCGTTGAATTATTTAGCAAGGAAATTATATAAATTAAGCCAAAGAACAATATTTATATGCATTCAAAGGATTATTTACTATCTGAGTAAAGAAAAAAGTTATTTAAATTTAGCTGAATTGAAATTTCTGTAGCTAAATTGAAATATATCTAGCTGAATTAAAATTTTTCTTGCTAAATTAGAATATCTCCAGCTGAATTGAAATTTCTCTAGCTGAATTTAAATTTCGCTAGCTGAATTTAAATTTCTCTAGCTGAATTGAATTCGCTGTAGCTAAATAAGCTGAATTTCTCTTGTTGAACTGAAATGTCTCTGGCTGAATTACAATTAATATCTTTAAAATATTAGTTTTCTGTTAAAAATTCATTTTTTTTTTTCGTTAGCTGAATAAAAAATGTTGATTTATGTATTAGCTGCACCAGCATTTTTATTAGTTTTTGAAGGTAAAAATTTGCGAGTAGTTTTTGTAGGATTAACAAATTAAAAATTAAGAAAATAATATATAAACGAAAATTCATGTTTTTTAAACCACAATTTATATATTGAATTTGAATATTTAAGCCTGTTTTGATAACTGAATTTAGCTAATTATAATTTTCAATGGAATCTTAGTATTTTCAAATATTATGCTGTTTGTATTTTTGCTAGGATCGCCAGATCTTAAAGAAACTTGAATTTGTGGTAGAACACAAAAAACTTTGATATGTATAGGCAGCAAAACATATTTTAAAATTAAGCAGAAATATTATACAATTAAATAGAAAAAGCTTTGAAATACAGCCAAGTTTTTTTTTTAATTTTAATATAAATATAAAATATTAATTCAAATATAATATAATTATTTATTTAGCTAATTTTTTTCTCTGTGTAGCTGAATATCCTGATTACTTTCTTTATGGTATTACAAATTTTCCATAATTAAAATATTGTGAGCTTAATATAAAAAATTGGCATAAAAAACTATAAAAATATTAAAACTTATATACAACTTTAGCTGTTTTACAAAAGCTTTTTTTTTTAAATAATTAGCTGAATTGAAATTTACCAAGCTGAATATGTCAATTTATTAATTTTTAATATATAAAATAAACTAATTACGAGGTTATTAGTTTTTAATTACAAATTAATATTTTAAATTAATACTCAGCTAAAAGGATTTGTACTGGTATGTAGCTGAATACAAAAAATATCCATTTATCATATCGCTTATTTGCGAAAAGACTGGCATAACTCAAAAGAAGCGATTTTTAAAATATGCCGGTCTTCTGACAAATGAGCGAATGTAAAATCAGCTAAATCATAAATAAAAATTTAATTTATTTGAAATATTTGTTCAACTAAAAACACTGAATTATGGAGAAATGAAAATCAAATATAAAATTAAAAATTATTCTGTCATAAAGATAAGATTTGCTGAAAAAACAAATGTAGTACAATAAAATTTATTGCAAATTTGTTAGTAAATAGTATTTTTACCAGCTGAATGTAATAAAAAATTATTAAAAGATTTTCTTTAAAAGAAGCTGGAATTAAAATTATTATACAATCATTGAAAAAATAAAATATTTGCTTACTTACAATAAAATTTGTTATAATATAAAATGTATACTTTATGGTTAATTCCTTGAATTGAATATTTGTATAAACTTGTTAAATAAATATATTATGTAAAAAGTAATATAAAAACTTCAATGTTACCTTTATAAGTAATTTATTGTTGTAATTGTTGTTTTGATTGTTTAAATAAAAGCAACTCCAAAAGTTTGTATTTTATATTGTTGCTATCACAGTCAACATTTTTCAAAATTATAATTATTGCTTGATGATGAGTTTGCTATTCTATATAAACTTTGGTGGACAATTTTCGTTGTTGTACAATATTTTATTGTTGGTTTTGTTGTTGTTATCTTGCCTGTTGCCAATGTGATTAAAACAAGATGTCAAGTAAAATAATCGAAATAGAAATAATTTATTATAATTATGCTGGTTTTATAACACTTTTAAGTTGTATTGAGAATTTTCTTCGATATTTTTATTTTTTTTTAATATTGTTTAAAGAGAATTAAAAATTTATTTATTTAAAATTTTCTTTTTGTTATTGCTTACGTTTGGGGATTTTCGGTTTTTTTTTTTTTTTGTTATATATTTATTTTTTTGTTAATATTGGGTTTATGACGAATTAGCAAGCACACGCGAATCCCTCTCTAGAGAGTCATTGCGAAAGAAACAAATTAAAAAAAAAATAATTCACAGCAATATTTGGGAATAGAAGAATAAACACATACCTATGCTATGACTGACACTGACTGACTGTTAAATGATTTACTGAATTGGGGTAACGGAAGCAATATAGACCCATATAGCAAACCACAGTAGCCAACAATGAACGCCATAAATAAAATATAAATAAAGCTAAAATATGTAGACAATTGCTGTGGCTTGATGAGGTGGTTGTTAGGAAAAATTAACGAAGAGAGAGGGTTACAAATTTAATTAACAATTTATTGTATAATTTTATTTGTATGTATTGTTTACTTTTTAAAATCTCTTTTCAACATTCTTAATTATTTAAAAACAAATTAATTTTTTTTATTAATTTATAGTAAAAAAAAAGCTAAATTTGTGTGATTTTCTATTTCCGTTTGCAATTTATATTAATATGCTACTGTCAAAATATCAGCTGTTTAGATTAAGTGTTGTCAAACTACTGACAGTAAAATGAGTTATCATTAGTGCTGCCACTTTTTCAATAATTATACAAAAATGGGACTAATTCACTGTTTTTTTTTCAAGCAATACAATGTGCGGTGAACAATACACAGAAAACTGCAACGAAAACAATTTTAATCATTTAATCACTTTTAATAATTCAATTTCTGAAAAGGAATCAATAAAAATTGTTTTTGATTAGAGAATTATCTTTTGATTTTCTCTCAAATCGAGAATTATTTAATTTTTAATTCGCGTTTTAATTTGCGAATCAATTTTTGTTTTTAAAATGATTGTTAGAAATAAATTTACATTGAAATCATAGATTTAATAAAATTTTCCACAACAAAATTAAATTTTCTCCTAATAAATCAATATTTTAAATTGAAATAGAGACCTTTTAACGAATTCAAAAAATTACAACAGGCCTTAAAGTTGGAGTTAAATTGTTTCAAGGGAAAAACTACTATCCCCCCCCAAAACACCCCCCCCCCCCCTAACTAGATTTAAGATAAATATGTTAGTTACCCTACAAGAATACGACCGGTCATTTGACTGGTAGTGTTGACGGAAATACCCGTCAATGCGTAGAACAAAGTTTCTATCAAGTTCTTAAAGACAATATGAAAAACTTGACCGAAACTTTATTTTTTTTTTTAACAACAAAAAATGCAATTTATATTAGTTGTTTCACTCTTGCATATATGAAATGACATATATTTTATTTTGTTTATGTATTAGTTTCAGTCATCAATTTCTTGTAGGGTAATGACACAAAATTTCTTATTGCCGAGCTTATGTTTAGTTCATGAGAACACGTATTCAAGTTAACTTATATATCAATAAATTTCAAGGTACAAGGTTATTCTATGATTACTTTTAAATACCCATATAAAGTTAAAAAATTGTTATATTTTTTATTTTTTCTTATATGTTAATTTTTATTTAATTCTTTTACATTTAATTACTTTCATAAATTTTTTTCCTTTATTTTTGAATTTTTTCTTTTGCCGTGTTTGAAAATTATAGCCAAGTTAGACAGTTTATCTTAGCAATAATTGCTAACGGATATTTATTTATTTCATTTTAAGTAATATTAAAAGCCACTTAAGGCCAAATAACAATATTACAGAGTTTATCATATTATAATATTTCCGAAGAACTATTGCGCCCTATATTGCCGGCAATAAATATGCACTAAATCGAGTGGTCCACACAAATCTTCATTTATTCTTTAATTAAGGAACTACCATAAATTTTCGGTGTATCCAAAAAAGATGTGGCTTTTGGGGTTAATTGGGGATTATATTAATGGGAATAAAAACACACAAACAGCTGGCAACAACGGTCAACAACGTTATTTATTTTTAATAAATAAATATCAAAACGCCTGCTAGAAAATATCATAGCAACCTTTAAAAATACATTTTCTTGAATTTTACAAAAATCAATTATTTTAAACCGATGTAACACATCGAAAGAAAGAAAATCAAAAAATGAATAAACCACAAATGATGATATATCTGGAAGAAAGTGTTAATTATACAGTTTATGATACTAAATGGATACCATGTTCCGCCAAATTTGTGTCGTTGGGTTCCAAACCCAATGGTCAGGGTATATTGGATGTGTATGAATTGAATAAACAAAAATTGCAAAAAATCAAAACGATTGAAAAGAAAACTGCCTTTAAATGTGGTACATTTGGAGCATCATCTTTAAGGAATAGACACATGGCTATAGGAGATTTTCAGGGAAGACTACAAGTTTTGTGAGTTTAAAGCAAATTCATAGAAAATGTTTCTTTTGTTAATTTTTAGCATTTTCATGCAGAGATTTAGAACGTCCCGACATACCTGTATATAATGTGGAAGCGCATTCTGCAATAATAAATTGCATTGATGCTTTGGGAGGTAAACAAATTGATTGTGGCGCTCCGGAAATAGTTACGGGTAGTCGTGATGGTTCTGTTAAAGTATGGGATATAAGACAAGGCAATGCTCCTGTTATAGATATGACACCAGAATCTCCAGCAGAAGCTTCTGGCAGCACAAATTTCAAAAGAGATTGTTGGGCTGTAGCTATAGGTGATAGTTTTAATAATGAAGAACGATGTGTAGCAGCTGGCTACGATAATGGTGATCTTAAGCTATTCGATCTGCGACAACTTTCGGTACGATGGCAAACTACTTTGAAGAATGGCATTTGTAGCATAGAATTTGACCGCAAAGATATACCCATGAATAAAATGGTGGTAACTACTTTGGAAGGTGGCCTTTTAGTATACGATATGAGAACGCAACATCCAACTAAAGGGTTCACTTGCTTGGAAGACCGTAATGCTGGTCGTTCAGTAGGTTCTAATGGTGTCATAACTGGACCTAAGGCTACCGTATGGTGTGTACGACATTTACCACAAAATCGTGATGTTTTTGTAACAACCGGTGGTACGGGCTCTATACGTTTATGGAATTATAGTTATCCAGAGAAACGGGTGAAAGAGGATGCTGATGGTTTTAAAGAGGGTGTAATGGGCTCTTTGGAAATGCTAAACGCTTCAACTGCATCTACACAACCAGTGCATTGCTTTGATTGGCATCCCGATAAAAATGGTCTTGCAGTTTGTGGAGCCTTTGATCAAACTGTTAGGTTATTGATTGCCACAAAACTTAATAATATTTATTAACTGGCAATTTAAATAATTTATTGAACATTTTTATTTGGTTTATATCAATTGTTAGAAATGAAGGATTTCTAAGAATATGGCAAAACAGAAATTAATTTTTTTTTTTATAAAATTTAAGGTCGTGTATTGAAATCAGGAATTGTATGGTAATCAGTGATTCATATCTATGAACGTTTGATAAAATAAAATATTTATGAACATAAATAATTTTTCTAGCTTCTTCTAAATACCTTTAAACAAAAAGAGATTGTTTTTTTTTAATGTTTACGGCATAATTTTATATCAAACACTAATTTAATTGTTTAATTTTTACCTTTAATTTAATCACTTTGTTTAGAAAAATTTTTCATTTAAAAAATAATAAGAAGAATCCTCGGTAAGAACGAACTATTTCCGATTGTCACAGAAACAAAATTTCATATACTTTACAATTTTTTAATAGGAACATTTCAAATTATTTTTTTTTTCCATATTTTTTGTGTTTTGAGAAATTTTAGACAGTCTGAATTTTTTCCTTAAATTTATCGTAAACAGTTTATCTAAGAAATCCAACAAAAGAATTTGCACAATTTTTGTATTTGTTTTTAGGAACTTTTAATATTTTGTTGATAGTTAAAATTTGTTTAACAATTTTTATAAACAAAGTAATTTTGTCGTCCTCTAAGAGTTCGTCTTAACCGTTTTATACTATAGTTAGCTGTATAAGTTTTATAAAATAGTATAAAGCATTCTTTAAGTAAAAATTTGTAGAATTCTTCTAGTAAGAATTTGTAGAATTCTCCTAGTTAGAATTTGTAGAATTCTTTTGGAATTTGCTAAATATATCTTTGAAACATTTGGTTTATTAAGAACAAAAGCAGATCACTGTTTCAAATTTTAGGGCATATAATTTTTAATACATTTTTCTTGATATATAAAACATATTTCTCATGAAAAACCTTTATTAAATTTTCATTACTGTCCCATTCTTTGTTTAACATGTGTAGTCATTTCTTCTAGTAACAGTTTAACCCTTTGTAATAATTCTTCATTTTCTGCAAATTTACATGGTTCCTTTTCGATTGCTCTTATGCAAGCCTGATTGGATAATCTAGCTGAATTCAATTGAGAAGTTATCATAATTTCACTTTCATTTTCCGTATGATTTGTTATGGCTTCTAATGAGTACTGACTTAATTCTTCACATAATTGTAAAGCATTTTTAGCAAATGCTTGTTTAGTAGTCCATACTAATTCCTTGGCAGTATATGATCTAAAAGCTTTGACTAATTTTTCGGCTTTCTTTAATGGCGAAGGTGATATTAAGGCAGCCAATTCCCATACTTTTGGTTCAGATCCATGTTTAATACATTGATGAGCCATTAGTTGTGTGGCCTTTTTCAATAAACGTTCTGGTGTTTGGCCTTTAGCATCGGGTTTTCCTGCTGCTATAGCTGTTATTGTTATATTTAAAACATCCAAGTCCAAGTAGTGAGTTTTCAATTCTGACAAACGCGTATAAGCATTCATGGTATCTTCAAAGTGTCCTGTATCTAGGGAAACTAACATAAAATTTTCCCAAACTTTCCAATTTGTATAATTACATTTTAAAGATTCAGCCAATACCTTATGAGCTCTTTGTTTATCTCCCAGTTTTATAAGAGCCTTGGCTAAATTATTCCAAGATTCAAAACCTAATGGTTCCAAATGGGTGTAAGTTATGTAAGCATGTACGGCCAATTCCCATTTTTCTAATATTATAGCACAATAGCCCAGTCTTAGCCATATTTTTTCTTGAAGGGAATTAATTTCTACTGATTTTTTATAATGCATTACAGCTTCTTCATATTTTTTGTGATAGAAAAGATAATTACCCCAATAAGATTGAGCTTTAGCACTGGTGTGCTTAGAAAATTCCCAGGCGGTTTCATAACAATCTGGATTATCAGTAGCATCTCCCAAGAGACAGTATAGTAAAACAGTGGGTTTCTTATTCAATTCCTGTTGTATTATCTCTGCAGCCTTGTGTCGAAGTTCCAAGACCGAATAACAGGTAATAACTTGTTCCCAGGCTTGGATATTTAAATATATATCCAAGGCAGACTTGATCATGCCCAGAGACATTAACAATTCACACAGTTGTATTTGCACCTGCCATTTGGGTTGTAGGAATGAGGCAAAGGCATAGGAAAATCTATCTTTAACTGAGTAAACTTTGTCGGAAAGTAATTTTACAGCTTCTTCACATTGTTTCCAGCTACGTTCGACAGTACGACGATGTTGCGATTCTTGTACACAATTCAGCAATAAGGCCGATTGCCTTATTTGTAGTGGGCCATGTACTTGATAGAGTAAAGTTTGGGTATATGGTTCTAGTTCTTCATCAGCTAAACGATCTTTAGGTTGGGAACGTTTCAATTGACGCCTGAAAGGAAAATGTATTAACTTCATGTTAATAGAAATTTTTTAAAACAAAACTTACACTTTTGCTAAAACTAAAGCCTGTAAAACACTAGGCAAAGTCATAACCTCATTATCTTTTAGTTCTATAAACCGTATACGTTCTAAGCGGGTATCATCTTCCAATAACAAAAGTTTTGGTATCTCTATGCCACCATTAGTATCTTTAGCTGCCGGTAATTGTTGGTCTTCCAGTTGTTCGACTTTAAGACACAATTGTGGCAAAGCTTTTTGCTGAAATTTTGTACGTACTCCCAACAAACCCTCTACATTTAATTGAACTTTTAAGTGATCACATAAAGAATTTAGAATTTCATTAGATTTTTCTGACCGACGGTATTGCAAATAGGCATTGGCTACTTCTAAATAAAGTAAAGCCTCGTATTCTTTATTTTCTAATTCACCAACATGTTCCAACAGCCAATCGGCTTCCTTTTTAACTTGTTGCCACAAGTTTGAGGTCAAGTCATCTATGCAATGTTGATGTAAGCACAAATAACGTAAATGCCACCAATGAAGAATCTAATAAAAAGTTTAAATAATTTAGTAAATTAAATAAAATGTATAAATTTTATAACATTAGATAAGAAATATAATAATTTATAGTAATTTCAAAATCAATAATCCGATAATATTTAATTCGAATATATCTTGGAATTGCATTAATGGCATTCAGCTACATTTTTCTACAAAGAGATTTTATATTGAACCGATATAATTACGCTTAATTGCAAAACATAATTTTATACCTACCACTTCATTCTCTCGAAAGTTCAACAATTTTTTCAATATATTTTTTGAAATTAATAAAAATTCACCCAACACTACATTAGGATTGATTTCTTCACCATTTTCCTTCAACTCCACTAAAGGATCCCCCAACCGGGAGCTGCATTCATTAATGAAACTTTTGAATTCATTTATAGCATCAAATGGACCGGTGAAATTATTTTGTGTAAATATCAGTAACAATTCCACTGCCAAACTTAATAATTCTTCCAATTGCTGGTCATTAAAACTCTCCGTGGACTCTTTATATTGCCACCATTTATTTAACAAATCCTGAATATCTTTGATACACCATTCTCCACGCCAAACACGTTTCAATGCATCACTAGTTAAATCTAAATGAAATTAATGATTATAGATTTAATTTATACCATTTGTATTACATCATACCTTCATCTTTAACTTTATCATTAAAATTACATAAATAAAGTAAATTTAAATGCATTTTTATACAAAGTTTATACAAATTTTAATAAAAATAACAAACACGTTGTGAAGACCTTAAAAATTTCTATTTTTTGTTTTGTTTTGATTACATATTACTATTTTCACATTTTACCCCACACATTTATACGCAATACAATGGCTGTTTTTCAACATTTAATTAATATAAGAGACTCCCTGTTATAATAAATGTCAACAAACTGTCAGTATTTACAGTTTTATTTTATTATAGTGAAAAAGTTTAAGGTGTACAAAGTGTTCTTAAAAAAAGTGTTGATTTAAGTGGTTGGTGTTAGTTTTAAATAAATAATTTGTATATATTATTGTTCAACAAGTGGTAAGCAACTTGTTTATTCATTGGGCTATATTGGAAACTGGATAATTTTGGTTATTTTTACAAAAAAAGATAGTTAAAATGTAGCACCAAAATTTGGAGTCTCATGGTTTTTTTTTTTTGTCAACAGTGCTGCCATATTAAATTGTTCTCATAACTTTAGCGTTTTTAATTGTAGTGTTTTTTCTTGCTGTGCGTGACATTCAATTTGAATTAACGTTTAAAATTTTGATTTTGTTTGTGAATATTCATACAATTCCTGAACAATTAAAACAACAGAAAATAAATATATAATTGTAGGGTTTCGATTTTTTTAAATATATATTTTTTATCCGAAACAAGGGAAATAAAATCTCAACAATATGGTTTAGAATATGATACTTGAAAATAATCTGTTTTTTTTTTTTTGCCAACAACAGGTTAAAGCACTAACCCTAAAATACAAATACTGTCATACTCCATATAAAAAAAATGATTTTTCACGATAATAAAGTTATCGTTAAAATGATTTCAAGAAAATTTAATATGCAATTACTCTTCAAGTGAAAATTTGTTCGTATTCTTATAAAAGAAAAAAATATTCCTTTTTACTTGCTTTTCCAGAAAAAAACCTTATATTTTTGATTTTGTTTTTCACTTTTATTTTTTAAATTTCAAGTTTCAGGTATTAAAAAATTTAACCATCTAATTAATTCTACCGAGTCGTTTTGCCATGTACGAAGCGATTTGGAAGTGTTTTACATTTCTTTTTTTTTTCTTTAGTTCTTATATTCTCCTTTCTCACAAATTGCCCTACACACAATACAGCGGTTATTTTTTAACGTTAATAAATATAGGAGACGCTATGTTAGTACAAATGTCAACGTACTAACAGTATAACAATTCTATTTCGTGAAAATGTTTCAATTGTAAAAGTGTTCTTAAAAAAGTTAAATTTTTAGTGGTTCATATTAATTTTTATTAATTATTTTTTGTAAATTATTGTTCAACAAGTGGTAAGCAACTTATATGTCCATTTGGATATATTGTAAAAGAGATTATTTTTATAAAAACCGAAAGTTAAAATGTGACTTCATAATTTGGAGTCTCAAAAGTTTTTTCAACAGTGTTGCCAAAATAAATATTTCTCATTACTTTAGCGTTTTTAATTGTAGTTTTTTTTTTGCTGTGGGCGAGATTCTATTTGAATTAACGTTGTAAATTTTGATTTTATTTTTATGTACATATTTATACAATTCCTGCACAATCAAACAACAGAAAATTCAAATTAAAAAATAATTTATAGGGTTTCGATTTATTTTAAATATATATTTATTTTATCCCAACAACAGGTTTAAGCATGTTTGGCAAACACTTACCCTTAAATACAAATACCGTTATACTCCATATAAAAAACGTGCTTTTTCACGATAATGTAGTTTCGTTAAAATGTAGTACAAGTAAAAAATTGTTGGTCTTCTTTATAAAAGAAAAAAAATATTCCTTTTCACTTGCTTTTCCAGAGAGAAACCTTATATTTTTTTATTTTTCAACTGCTATTTTTAAATTTGAAATTTCGGGTATTAAAATATTATAACTTCTTCTAATTAATTCTTCCCGTATTGTTTTGCCGCGCTTTGAAACGTATTTGATTTTTTTCTTCTTTTGTTTTCTCCTTTTTAACATATTATACACAATACAGTGGTTGTTTTTAACATTAATTAATATAGGAGACGCCATGTTAGTACAAACGTCAACGAACTGCCAGTATAAAAGTTCTATTTGGTGAAAATGTTTCAATTGTGGAGTGTTCTTAAGAAAGTGTTATTTATAGTGGTTTATATCAATTTTTAATAATTATTTTTTGTAAATTATTGTTCAACAAGTGGTAAGCAACTTATATTTCTATTTGGAAATATTTTACACTGTATAAATGAGATTATTTTTACAAAAAACGAAAGTAAAAATGTGGCTTTAAAATTTGGAGTCTCAATAGTTTTTTCAATAGTGCTGCCATACTTAATATTTCTTATTACTTTAGGGTATTTGCTTATTTGGAGCTTTTTGTATTGTGCGCGACGTTAAATAGTGATTTTTATTTTATATGTATTATACATGTTTTCCGAAATTTTGTTAAATTTATGTTTTTTATTCTGCCAATGCAATCGGTAGTCATATATAACAAAAACATCTCTGAAAAGGTATTTTTAAAAATTTAATTGTAAAGTTATGTGAAAAAATTTTTCAAATCAACTTTAGCTAAACCGATAAAAAAATCATATGGCGTTATATAAAATTGAATAGGGTGAAATTAACTTTATCAGTCAAACTAAATTGTTGTTTATAAGCGTTAAATTTCAAATAGGTTTACGAAAAAAAAACCTTTTTTTTACAAGTTACAAATTTTACAAGTTAAAATTTCAACTTGAAATTTTAAACAAAAGTTCTTAAAAGTGACCTGTGTTAGAAAATAACTAAAAAAAACTATTTTCAAAGAAAAATCTAAAGGAAGTTTGCACTTAAAGAAAAAATCAATAATAAACTAATATTTACAAAATAAGTCAATATTCAAAAAATAAGCTAAATAAAGCTTGAAACTTTCATGTTTTTTATATCAGAACTTCTATCTAAATAGTTCTATATTTTCTAATAAAAAACAAGAACAAACTTTTTTGTGTTTACTCTACTTATTAGGTGTTGCACTCTAGCAAAGTAAATATGAGGCCATTAAATTTTTTTTTATTCAGGGGTCTCATTTTATTTATAAATTTAAAGTAATAAATATTAAATAACTATGTATCTATGGAAAAAGTTAAAAAATTATTTTAAAATATCCAATTCATACGATTTTTCAAAATATTTTCCTTAATTGAATACACATTTTAAATTTCTCCTATGAAAAATATTCTAAGAAGATTTGCTTAAACTGCTTAAGATTCAAAGGCTATAAAATCATAATTTTCTAAGAAAATTACAGTTAAAAGTGTGTTTTAGGTTAAATTTTTTCCTATTGAAAAATAACTGATTCTTAGATAATTTTTCTTATAAAAAAACCTTAAAAATATTAAGTTGTTTTTAGTTTTTCTAGGGTGTTTTAATTGGCAAATTCTCTTAAATTTTTATTCTGGAAAATCTTAAATTCTTTATTTTTCCTTTTTATTGCATTAATTTTTTTCTAAAAATCATTTAAATACTTTTTTAAATCTATAAAATTTTAAAATTTGTCATAAACTAAATAATTTAATATGTTTTTAGCAACAACTAAAAACATATATAAAAAAAAAACTAAGGTACCGCTATATGGTCCCTTGAAATATCTCCATTAATACTATTTTTTAATACAGTTCCTTTAAAATAAATGTTAAATAATTAAAAAATTCAAAAAGCACCAATTTTTGGTACTGTGGTTTACCCCCTATAACATTTTGTTTTTAAATGTTAAAAGTTTTATAAAATAATTAAAAAATCAATAAAGTACCAATTTTTGGTACCATTGTTTACCCACTATAAAATTTTGTTTTAAGTTCATTTTAACTTCAATGTGCTGTTAAAATAAAGATAAATTTCAGATCTTGACTAGAAAGTCGATGAAAATTTGTTAAAGCCTCGTAAAACTACATTTTTTTTTTTGGCAAAAATTAATGAAAAATTAGGTGTTTTTCTATTAACTACAAAATTTTACCCAAAAATTAAAAATATCAGATTTTTAGGAAAAAATTTTTGGGGCAGAATTTTTTTTGTAAGTTTGAATTTCTCGTGAAAAGCTGTTATTCTCTATATAAAAAATTAAAAGTTCGATTGGAATTTTTCCAAGAGATTTTTTCTTTGGGAAATCCAAGGTGTATTTTTTTTAACAATTTTGGGGGATTTGTAGCAAAAGACGGCATCACCGATGCCAAACACAATATAAAATAACTGTATTTAAAAAACATGTAATTTATATACGAGTTACCCTGCTAGTATAAAATGTCAACTTTCAGTATAAGAGTTTTAATTAGTGCAAATATATAACTTGTTGGAAGTGTTGTTGAAAAAGTGTTAGTTTTAGTGGTTTATATTAATATTTAAAATATTATCTTTGTAAATTATTGTTCAATAAGTGGTGAGTGTTCAATTGGAATTACTGCAAACTTGTTAGTTTAGGTTATTTTTGCAAAAAATGAAAGTTAATATATGGCCTCAGAATCTGAAGTCTCATGTTTTTTTTCCAACAGTGTTGCCATTGTTGAATATTTCTTATAATGCTAAGCGTTTTTAATTATGTAATTATGCCATTTCTTTTTTTAAATGCGCGACATTCAATTTGAATTAACGGTTTTTAAATAATTGATTTAATTACATATTTATATTATATTTAATTTATATTATTTTTTTTGTCCTGTCGGCACAATAAAATGCAATAAGTGTAAAACATGCTAAATTAATATACTGAAAAACAAAACTTTGAATTTAATAAAATTTAACGAAACGGATACAAACTTTATTAAATTTTATCCATTGATAAAATATGTCCACGGTGAGTTGACAAAAAAAAATATTCTTTTTAAAATTTGTCATTTTTCACATAACCCGCACTTCAGATCGCAAATGATTACAAACATTTTAAAAATCACTTTCAATAATTTGCAAAACCTGTGCCCAGATTCCATAAGACGAGCGACTGTTAACGTCCACTATAAGATTGAAACTTACTGTCTTTTACCAAATTTGTAACAACAGCTTAAAATTTTTATGTAATATAGTAGATATTTAACTTCGAAAGTGGACGATAAATGATTATTGTATTATAAAATCGGCCTCTTAAAAAAATCAAAAAATTATTCGCCAAATTTTGAGAAAAAGTAAACATATTTTTTTGCAAAAATAGCGATTTTCGAGACTTTTTTAAACATTTTTATATTTTAGAATTTTTCAGTATTAAAACCGCCTGAAAATTAAATAAAATATTTGTTTTTGATTATTATTGAGAAAAGTATTTAAAATGTTTTTTAATTTAATGCGGTATGATGAGTTTCTATTAAAAATGAATAAATTTAATAAAGATGAAACTTTTCAGAACATTTGTTGTTGTAACAGCGTTTGGGTAAATATGTACAGTAAGGAAAGAGTTTTAATAGACGCATTTAGAAAATGTATGTTATTTTAATAAAATATTCTGAGTCGTTGAAGTTAAATGTTTAGTAAAAACTCTAGTTGCCCCGCGAACGTAGATTCGATTGGCGTGAGAGCGTTCAGAAAATGTATCTGAGATCCCTATTTCAATTTCGCTTAATGTAGTCGAGCTTTTAAGCCCAAATTGTTTCGACAAAATTTATTTTGTCTGGTTCTGTCAAGTGCAGTAAGAATTACTCAGTAACAATTTTGCAGAGAGTAAGACAAATTTACTCTCAAAATAAAATTTTTAAAAAATTTGCAATAATTTAAAACTAAATGCAAAAATAAATTATAACTGATCGATATGAAAAATATAATAATTGTTGTAAAATATTAAGCATAAACATTTTAAAACTTAAATGCTGCATAGTGTTGCCATTTTGCAACAAACTTTATTTTGCATTAAAAACCACCTTTGGGACATAGTAACGTAATTTCGTGCATTGGGACCCCTTGTATACCATTAATAAAGCTTATAAAAAATATTAAGTGTAAATAATTCGTAATCACTGCTTGTAGCCAAATGTTATTTTTTTTAATAAAAATCACTTTTTTTGTTAATGTTAAATATTTTTTTGTGTATTTTTCTCGGAATAAACATGTCTCCAGTAATCATATATAAAAAAAATTGTTTAAAAGAAGAAATCATGCTTTTAAGGGTTAAAAGGTTTTTAGTCTTTTTCCATAATTCTTCTACAATTTTTGTTGCTTTGCATTTGCATACAACTACGTAGTTTTCATTTGTATTTGGGTGTTTCCATAGTAACGGTCGTGACAGGTTTACACGAAATTTCGTAATAAAACTTTAACCTGAAATACAATGTCAAAATGATTTGTTGATTTTAAAAATATAAAATTTCAACCCCTAAAAGCAATAAGAATCATTTCATAGAAATTGCATTTTAAGGTTTTTTTAGATCAATTAAAAGGTAACGGTCGTGACATTACAAATGAGCTGTTTTTGAATTTTTGGTCTTAGCAACTCAGATTGTAAAGTTTTCCAAGGAATGCGTTAAATAAAAATTCTTATTAAATTCTTTGCAGTGTTTTGTGTAAGAAAACTCTACTTTTGTGTGAAAATGATGTAGCCAAATAAAAAAAATAACTTTGAAAAGGTAACGGTTGTGACAAAAAAAAGTAACGGTCGTGACAGCATAAAAAATAAAACGGATTTGTTTTTGTAGTCGTATATTTAACAGTATCAAAATGATTACATGGAAGTTTATGGTTATCTTAGAGAAGGCAGCAATGTTTTAAAGCTCGATTTCGTTTTTATTCATTTTCAGTTGAAGAATATACATCATTATACTCCAGACGTTTAAGGCAGCTCATTTTTAGCGCCGAAACTCCAGTTATTCCACAAAGCAAACAGTTAAAGCCAGCATTTTGAAAATAGTGCATCTTCTGGATGTTTTCGATTGCTTTAAGATGTTCCCATCTTTTTTTTAAACAGCCTGTATTTTGCTTTATTTGGTTCTTATCGCAATACAAAACAGTCACTCCATCCAACTTTTTATTTTGAATAAAAAAAATTGAAAACTTCTGCTGGAGTATTAATTTTAGCTTGGCGAGACATGATTGCTGTCCATAAAGACCTTTTGATAGTGGCTCCAATTCCACCCACAGCGCCTTTGCCATGTCCAGATGCAAAAAACGACCATTTCATATTTATACCGAAGTCTTCCTTTGCAAAACATAAGTTAAATAGATTGAACCTATTTTTGAATTGAGCAGCACATCCATCCGAAAACACGTGTGCAGTATTAATTTCAGTTTTCGTTTTGAGGTGTTCAACAATCATTTTCAAAAAGTACCACACACTTTCTTTATTGTGCGTCAAGTCATCACTTATGATTGCATAAGAATATGATTTCAGGGCCAATTCAGTTTTCACCCAAGCACAGGCTGTAAACACAATTGCTTGAGCTTGGTTCCAGTGTGAGCTTTGCACTTCGTCCTGCGAAATCAACGTGAAATTTTCAGCGAAATCTATCTGAACGACCACTTCATTTGATTCAATCCGCTCCTTAGCCTCGCGAAATTGATCGCTCTGTGTTCGGTGCACATAAAAATGTTGCTTAAATCTTTGGAGTTTGCTTTCGAATGTTTAAAGTAAAACTTGAAAAGTGCCTTCCTCCTCGCTTATTTGAGTACGATGTTCATTTTTGGTCCATTGTTTCCAACGCACAGTTGCATCTGAACTATAATTCAATGGCAATATATCAAAAATTGTGTCGCAGTTTTTGCAACTGCTAGTCATGCAAGCCTCATTTGTTGTGTCACAGCAAAGTTCATTCATCAAATCCTTAGCAGATTTAGGCACTGTAGAGACCACTTCAGAAACTTAAGCAAAAATTCAAAGTTGGCGTGGTAAATACAGACGCACATGTTTGATGGAGTTTGTGAATTGAGGCGTACATGTTGTGGCCGACTTCCGTAAAACAAAGACTTCCCAATTTTTATTTGTGCATTTTCTTCCTTAAAAAGCTGATAACATTCTCCAACCGTCATCACCATATACTTCAATTGCATTTGTACTCCGTTTATTAGTTTTGTGTCCTTTCGTCCTGGTGTTTGGTAGCTTACATCGTCCCTCAAAAAGAAGTTTTTGACTTTTTCTAACTCGGCATCAGATAGGCGATTAATTTTTCCGCTACGTCGCTTGGTGAAAATCAAATCCATTTCAGGACCAACTAGCTCAGAAGCAAGTCTCTTCACAACTGCAATTTTCTTCGAGGGGCTGCTCGGTAGTTTGCCCTTAACTTTTGTTACTGCCTTTTTAAGTGAACGATCGGACTTAAAGCTTCCTATATTTGATGATGAGGCTGCAGCTTCAACAACTTTCTCCTTCCCTATGTTCTTTTTTTCACGACACTTCCACATTGACGTTCGCGATCAGTATTCCGATTCTGAGCAAGCATTTCTTCACTCAATGATTCTTTTCCAGCCAGCCGCCGTTTTTTATTTCTTTCTCTTTCTTTTTCCAAATGATCTTTGTATTTTACTGGATCTTCCTTCAATCTCTTCCGATATCTTTGCATCTTGCTTTGGGAGTCCATGGTTTGTTAAGCTATAGTTAGTAAGAAAAACTTGAACACAATTTTCAATAAGGTAACGATCGTGACATTCTCAATAAATTTAAAAAAAAATGAAATGACTTCCGAGCGCTTATTTTGCTACATGAAACTCTTTAACTTACTTACCTTGTCACCCTTAGCAACTGTGTTTTTTTATAGCTTTAACAGTTTTCACAAAATTTAAACTTTTTTTATTTGCGTGGTCACGGTCGTGACACAAATTATTGATTTTGAAAAATTTCTCAAAATTATAATTTGAAAGCTACACGTGCAAATTTTCTGCTGAACGTAGACAAAAGTAACAACTGTCAGCTGGTAATTGTTTTGATTGCTAACCACCGTTATAAAAGTGTTGTCAAGTGATTTAAAAAAAGACTCAGTATAAAGGGGGAAAAAGTGTATGATGCACAAAGTTAAAGTAGATTCTTTTACAAAAAAAAATAAAAAAAATTTATCATACACCCCAGGATGTAATGGATACGTATATTTTCTATAACAAAAGAGCTAAAATGGGTCAAAGTTGATAATTTTATTTTTTGCTTGCAAGGGGTCAACTTTCGTGGAATCACCCATTTATAGAAATTTATTTTATATGTTTTACAATCATATTTTTTCTGCTTGAAATTGCTGCCAAAAATATGCAAACTCACTTTATTCTCTTTTTTTCTTTGTACAAATTATTGAGTAACCGAACGGAACTATTATTGTATGTGATCTGGAAAAAAAAATTCTGCAAAAAAAATTGTTTTGCTTTTTGCAAAGCACACACAAACACAATACATTAGCTGTTATTTATATGTTTAATTTATATAGGAGATACCCTGTTAGGGAAAATGGCGACGAACTGTCAGTATAAGTGTTTTAATCAGTGAAAAATTCTAAGTTGTGTAAAATGTGTTCTTGAAAAAGTATAATTTTTAGTGGTTTATATTAATTATTAAAAAGTTATTTTTGTAAATTATTGTTCACCAAGTGGTACGTAACATATATGAGCATTTGGAAATGTTCAAAACATATTATTTAACATTATTTTAAAGTAAAAAAGAAAGTTAAAATTTGGCCACGACATTTGGAGTCTCATTTCTTTTTTTTGTTCTGTCGTCACACTGGAACTTATATGTAGCTGGAAATTTAAACATATTTATGAAATAAGTGTTAAATATTGCGAAAACAACTTTGAACTTAATAAAATTTAACAAAATGAATACGAAATTTACCAAAATTTGTCCATTGGCTAGTATGTCTGCCGTGAGTTGACTGGTGATAGCATTTAAAGATCAAATATCTTATCCATAAAAAAAAATAATACATTTAACTTATGTTAATTTTTTGTTCCTTATTTACATGCTAATTTGGTTTATAAGACTGATAAAAATCCACAAATTAATTATGCGTTTAACTATCCCTTCAGTAGGAACAGAGAAATCTTCTACCTTCAACAGAGTTTTAATTGACACTCGACCACCTGCTGCATCATTCAACTCCGCATGGCCATTAAGTAGTAAAATCGAAAGGCCGGCTACTTGGGGTGTCTATTTGTAGTAAATTTTAGTTGAGACTCCACCATATGCACCATTCAACTCATCCTGGCCACCTAGTAGATGCACATAATTTTATTAATTTTGGATTCATTTTGTTAAAGCTATTTTTTTTATAAAAATAGAAAATATTCTTTTTAAAATTTATAATTTTTCACATATAATCCGCTCTCCTGATTGCAATTTTAATTTATTAGACGCATTTAGAAAATGTATTTAATTTTAAAATAATTTTCTTAATAGTTTTAACTGAATGTTCTTCACTTGCTGAGGTTGGCAATACTTGGTCAAGTAAAAACTCGAGTCGCTCCGGGAACGTTGATTCGATTGGCGTGAGAGCGTTTAGAATATTTTTCTGAGATTCCTATTTTCCTTATTTCAATTTCGCTTATGTAGTGGAGCCTTTAGGCCCAAATTCTTTCGACAAAATATATTTTGTCTGACATTTGGAATTTATAAAAAACACTTGCAGAATTAAACTCAAATAAAATTTACACAATTTCTACATTGTAGTTATTTGTTTAGCAATCAATAGTTGTTGGTTTAAAACTTGTTGAACATGCAATTTTTTGGGTTTATTGTGATTCTGTTTTTCGTCTAAAATTTAAAAATTGTTAATTTTTACAATTTTCCACGTTCGCCGCTAGACTAATGAAAGACTGCACAAAGTATTGTTCTGTGTGAACGACAATCTCGAAAAAGGTCTGTAAGTTACCGTTTGTATTTTGTTTTTGTGTTGCATATATTTTGTTATTGCATTAGGTCTATTCGTTTCCTTTTCTCAGTCAAGTCTAGTAAGAATTACTCAGTAAAGTGGAGTTTACATTATCTGATTTTACCTTAAGAAAATCAAATTAAAAAAAAATCTCTTTGGTAAACTGCTTTGGGTTTACACCTTCAGATGTAAATCTTATGGTGTAAACCCAAAGCAAATATCAAAATTTATTTTTTGAGCTTAAAAAATAAATGATATATTTTATAAAAAAACGAACCTTAAGCTTAAAAAATAAATTAAATTAGTTATTAAAAGGAAAAAGGTTAAATAAAAAATAACAACTAAAAAATGGTTTGAAAAGAAGAAATAATGCATTTGAGGGTTAAAAGGTTTCTTGTCTTTTCCCATAATTCTTTCTACAATTTTTGTTTCTTTGCATTTATATACAACAACTTAATTTTTATTTGTATTTACAGAAATTTATTATGTTTTACAATCGTAGTTTTTTTTTTTTGCTTGAAAATTCTTGCTGGCAAAAATTTGTCCAGTAAAAATTTTCAAACTCTCTATTCTCTTCCTTCTGCTTACTGAGTGTGTAAATGAACGCCATCCAGTAAAAATTTGTACCTACTAGTACAAAGTATTGAGTAACCGAACGGAACTATTGTATGTGATCTGAAAAAAAAAATTCTGGAACAAAAATTGTTTTGTTTTTTTCTTTTTGCTTTTTGCAAAGCACACACACATAATACATTAACAGTTATTTAAATTTTTAATTTATATAGTAGACACCCTATTAGGTAAAATGGCGATGAACTTGTCAGTATAAGTGTTCTAATCAGTGAAAAATTCTAAGTTGTGTAAAATGTGTTCTTGAAAAAGTATAATTTTTAGTGGTTTATATTAATTATTAAAAAGTTATTTTTGTAAATTATTGTTCACCAAGTGGTACGTAACATATATGAGCATTTGGAAATGTGCAAAACATATTATTTAAGATTATTTTAAAGTAAAAAAGAAAGTTAAAATTTGGCCACGACATTTGGAGTCTCATTTTTTTTTTGTCTGTCGTCACACTGAAACTTATATGCAGCTGGAAATTTAAACATATTTATGAAAAGTGTGTTAAATATTCTGAAAATAATGTTAGATTTAATAAAATTTAACAAAATGAATACGAAATTTATCAAAATTTGTCCATTGGCTGGTATGTCTACCATGAGTTGACTGATGCTAGCTTTTAAAGATCAAACATCTTATCTATAAAAAATAATTAGTACATTTAACTAATGTTAAATTTTTGTTCCTTATTTGCATGTTAATTTGGTTTATAAGACTGATTCACAAAATTATAATGCGTTTGACTATCCCTTCAGTATGAACGTAGTGGTACACAGAGAAGCCCTCGTAAAGCTACCCGTAGTCTATTTGTAGTAAATTTTACCACCTGCTGCACCATTCAACTCTGCCTGGCCATTAAGTAGTAAAATCCACAGGCCTGCTCCTCGGGGAGTCTATTTGTAGTAAATTTTAATTGAGACTCGACCATTTTCACAATTCAACTCAGCCTGGCCACTAGTAGATGCACAAATTTAGTTAATTTTGCAACTAATTAAAGCTTATTTTTTATAAAGATAAAAAAAAATATTCTTTATAAAATTTGTAATTTTTCACATATAATCCGCACTTCAGATTGAAATTTTAAGCAGGATGTTAATTTATTTTTGCAAATCTATATTTTATATTTAAACAAAAGTGCAAAAATACACTTGTAACATTTAATACCATACTCCAAAATTGAAATATTACTTTTAAAATTTACTATTTTCGAATAATTCTGGGAGTAATCATTTGCAAAGAATGTGCATAGATTGCTCGCCCCTGACTGAAATGGCGTTTCAAGCAATATTTTATTTAAAAAAGGCCAATGATACCACTTTAAAATTTACAGCAAACTGCTACTCCTTGTGGATGCATTGGCTTCTCGACAACTACATGCGGTTTTGTCCGATCCCCAGATTCGGCAATTATGTTTGAAAATATGTGTCAGAAAAGATGATTTTAGTTGCACACTTTCGGCCACGGCAGCAACATTCGTACGCACAGTGCGACGACGGTGACCTTGAATGTTGTCCACTATCAAGCCAGTCTCGTGAACACGAACGATCAAAGCTTCTATTAAACAAACACACAGTTTGGGAACACAGCACTCACTTTGGAAGAAAGTTTGCCATATTTCTCAACATTGTTCAAGCGTAAAGCGGAGGTATGATACTGACTGATAGTCAATATTTTGTTCAAAAAATAATGTATCATAGTCAAAATAACATATGATTTAACAACATACATGTATTTGGACCACCATGTATAGAGACGGGTATGGTTTGGTCTAAACTTGTGTTAACAAAGAATATAAAGTTCTCCGATTTTAGCGCAAACAAAGAAATAGATCATAATTTTGTATGGCCATTTCTCAAAATGAATGAAGTCCACGAATGGGCTAATTTGGTTTATTTATATGTAAAAAAAAAAAAACATTTAATATGAAGTTTGCTGCCGATTGGATAAAGAAAGGTTGAGGCGGAAATCGATTGAAATGACCCAACATTATTAAACCTTAAAAATAGCAGTTTAATTAAAATATCTGTATAATAAAAGTAAAATTGTATGCATTAAAATAATTACATGTGCTAAAATCCCACAAAAGTTATTTAACAAATTGTGAAAATTAATCGTTGAAGGCTGGTCCCTCTTCGGATTTCATACTTGCCTAAGGAAATCATCATGGGACGACGTTTTTAGAATTACTAGAGATATTTTTTAGATTAAATTACAGACTTTAGAATTTCTTGGTCTCATTAGTCAAATACTCAAATGTCAAAGAAAAAAAAAAAAACGAAATAAAATAGAATTTTGGAATTAAAAATATATACAATTACAGATTTACTCCTTTATATCTTTTTACAAAAATATTTATTTATTTATTTATTTATTTAATTACTAACAATATAATTACAAATTATACGTTAGTTATAATGAGCAATAGCAACGCAGGCCTTCAGCTCGTTTGTTAATACTTAATTATATAGATAATGAGAGTTATTTTCATTAGATTTTGGTATATAACTGCGTTATTTTAAGAAATTTTAGTATGTCTTTTATATTGTTTGGAGTGGGATGAGAGAGGTAGGATTTCGGATCATGGTCTAGAAATATTTGTGAACGTGCAGTATTGAACTTGGGGCAGTTTGTGAGGAAATGGCAAGGGTCTGTTGTATTTGAGGTACAATTGCAGCAGAGTGTGTCGATTATTTTTAATATATGGCCATGGGTTATTTTTGTATGTCCTAGTCTTAATCTGGTTAACTTTACTGTGTCAGATCTATTAATATTTGGTGGTAATATGTCCTGAATTGTCCTGCGGTGATTGTTAATTGTTTTATACCAGGTTGAAGTCTTTTCAAATGTTTGATTTCTGTCCATAATATAATAGTATATATGTATATATTTGTATAGATCTTTATTGTCGAGATTTATGGTGGTTAAAACGGGAGAGATAGCAGCGTTTCTAGCAATTAGATCTGCGAATTCATTACCCTTTATATTGCAGTGGCCGGGTATCCACAAAAGTAATATAGCTGGGTATCTTTCTATTAATATTTTTCTTATACGTGAGACGTAGAAGTTGTTGTTGTTGATATTTATAATGGATTTTGCCGCCGAAAGCGAGTCAGTGCATATGACGAATTTGCCTGATTTAGTTTTTAGGTATAGTAAAGTTTCATAAATTGCTATTAATTCTGCTGAATATATTGAACTGTATAACGGAAGTAGTGATGTCTTGATTACTTGGTTTTCCGTTGTAATGCTATAAGAGGTAACGAAATTTGACTTGGAACCGTCTGTGTATAAGAAATGTGAGCCGTTATGTTTATGCTTTATCTCATTGAAAAGTGATTGGAATTGTGAAGGAATAGTGTTTGATTTTAAATATTTTGCTAATGATATATTGATTGTGTCCTTTTGAAGTTTCCATGATGGGCAATAGGTTGAACTTGAAATATTGTTAAGTGGTATACTTAATTTTTGGCAATTCTGGATTACACGATATATTACTGAGGGAACTTTAGGAACTCTTTTTGCCACTGTTAGCTTTTTTACTATTTGTTTAAGGGGACTATTATTGTCGTAGATAATTGATCTGAAGAGCTTAGTTGTTAGAATATCTCTTTGGGTGGATGAAGGTAGAATATTCGCTTCAAATAAAAGATTATTAATTGGAGTGGTGCGAAAAGCACCAAGGGCATTTCTTACAGCTGAGTTTATGATTGTATCGATTTTCTTTAAGTCGGACCTAGGCGCGAAGCCATAAAAGGGTAATAAATAGTTCACTTTTGATAACATAAGGCTTCTTATGATGGTAATGAGTGTGTTTGTATTGCAGTTGAGTTTAAAACTCGAGAGGCATTTGATAATGCTAAGTCGTTTAGACAGTGAGGATGTTAGGGATTGTATATGATCTTTCCCGTTATATTTGTTGTTTATATGCAGTCCTAGTATTCTTAGTGTGTTGACTTTTGAAATATTGAAGTCGCCTGATTGTAACGTACAATGGCAGTCTTTTTTCTTACATATATGCAAGTATTTACATTTGATGGTTGATAGTGTAGCACCGGAGTACTCGCACCAATTTTTTAAGTTTTCGAAAAGACTATTAAGCGTTAGAACAGGATTTTTCCGTTTTGAATGAATGATCAAATTTATATCGTCGGCGTAAGCAGAGAGTTGTATTTCTTTATACATGGATATTATACCGTATAATTTGTTGTACGCTATAAGAAACAAGATTACCGATAACGGGGATCCCTGTGGGATCCCATTAGCTAACGGTAAGGGGGAGGAGTATTGGTTTTCTATTCGAACAATGATTTTCCTTTTAGTTAGGAAATTAAAAATGTAGTTAATTATTTTTGGGCCAACATGCCATTCAACGAGTTGATCTAAAATTGAATGCATACCTACTCTATCAAATGCTTGCATAAAATCAAGTGAAATTATGGTGATGTGCTTTCGTGCAGAGAGGGCATTCGCAATTTGATAGTCTACATAAAGCAGGCTATCAATTGTAGACTTCCCCCTTTTGAAGCCAACCTGGTATTTATTTAGTAGTTTGTTCGATGTGACAAACCACCATAACCTGTTGGCTATAATCCTGTCAATAACTTTTGAGATACAGGGGTTGAGTGAGATAGGCCTATAGGATTTGGTAATCGTTTTATCGGAACCAGGTTTAATTATAGGTATAATAACACTAGATTTAAATGATTGGGGTAGGTAGTTGGAAAATATTGGATTAAAAAGTTTTAAAATCCTTAGTTTAGTGCTGTGGGGCAACATTTTTAGCATTGGATAGGAAATTCTATCCAAGCCTGGTGTTTTCCCCTTCAGCTTACATAAAACTGACTCAAGCTCAATAAAAGTTATTGTGTCCTCAATTATTGCTGCTTCGCGACCGGTTATACTTATAGGCGGTGTTATTTTGACCTTGTCTTTGTTAGAACGAAAATTAATATTGAAATTATTGTCAGAAGAGTTATTGGACCAAAATTTTGCAAATTCTGTGGCTATTTCTTCTTTATTGATTAAATTCTTATATGGGGCATTTAACGATGCAATACAGTGGATTTTGTGAATGGACTTATACCCAGTAAATGATCTGATATTTTTCCATATCCTATCTACTGGTGATGAGGGATTAATATTTGATGTAAGGGTATTCATTGATTTAGTTTTTGAAATTTTAATACCTCTTTTATACTGCGCATTCGCCTTTTTATAGTTTAGTAGATTTGACTGGCTCATATTTCTTTTGAATATGTGCCATGTCCTGTTTTTTATTACTTTTAGACTTTCTAAATGTTTATTCCACCATGGGACTTTATGAATTATATTTTTGTTTGTTTGGGGTATAGATATATTTGCAGATTGTAAAACAATTCTGGAGATATTCGCACTTTCCTTGTTTATATTTAAACTAATTGGTCTACTCTTCTCAAAGATGAGGCAGTTTTCTTTGTATTTTTCCCAGTCGGCATCTTGGATCCGGAACTTGGGAGTGAAGGGAATTGTTGCGTCTGAGTTTGGAAACAGGGATATAATTATAGGGAAGTGGTCGCTTCCACATAAATTATCTTCCGTTTTCCAGACTGCTCTGCCAGCTAAACTAGAAGAACAGAATGATAGATCAATGTAAGAATAAGTCCCATGTGTGTTAAGATGAGTCGGAGATTTGTCGTTTAGTAGTATATAGTGAGAATCATTTAAGAATTTGAATATAGTTTTACCTTTTTTATTGCTAGTGGGTGCACCCCAACTTGTGTGAGAGCCATTGAAGTCGCCAGTTATGAGGCAAGGGTTATTTATATTGTCCAAGGTATTTTTTAAATTATTGATGCTAAAATTTTTGTCCGGTGGTATGTACGCATTAATGATGCAAAATTTAATCTTTGACGTAATTGAAAAACGTAGAGTGTCGAAGTCGTTTTGTGAAATAAGTTTGCTATGATTTATAGAATTGTGGATCAACAGGGCAACGCCACCGTATCGGGTTGTGGATGTGTTCATGTGGTAAAAGGAATAATTAATTGGGACTGGGATGTTTGGATAGTTATGGATGTGGGTTTCTTGAAGGCAAATAATTTTTGGGTAGTATTTTTTTATTAGTATCTGTAGTTCACTATAATTGTTTTTATATCCATTTATGTTCCACTGAATAACATTAAGTGTCATTTGCTGAACATAAAGATTTTCTGGGTAGTGTTTGTAAATTGCTAGGTTTCTTAATTAGTGAATAAAGTATTCTTATAAGAAAGATATTTTTGAAGTATTGAAGATGAGTATAAGTGGTGTTAAAAAGATGCGTAGTATACGATGTGTAAGTATGAATATATGGATACATGTATAATATTGATTTAAAAAATGTGGTAATAATATAATTTATTATACCTGAATAATAAACAGGGGATAATGTAAAACTGAGAGTAATAGGTAAAAGTAATAATATGTACATGTGAATTGATGAAATCAGGTGTTCGAGGGAGTTATAAATTATTTGAGGATAGGTAATCCATTTGATCTTCGCCATTACTAGATGTTTGATTCTTCGGTTTCTTTGGTTTTGGAATTGTGGTAGATTTAGAAGACTTTTCGTTTGCTTTTAACTTAGCTTGAAGTCGCTTTGAAGTTTTTCTGGGGAGAATTTTAAGCTTAGCATCGGGAGTGCCTGTTGCAATGCCTGGTGGAATTTGAAGATCTGATTCAGAGTCTGTTATTGAATCGTATTTAACTAAGGTTTTTGTAGATGATGAATGGGAAGTAGATGGTGGTTTTAAAAATACAGCATTTTGCGGTGTGCTATTAATATTGTTGTTTTGAGACTTGGCCACTGTTGCATATAATGATCCATCGTGCTGATGTCTTTCGCTATATATCTTTTGCGCGGTTTTGTTATCGACTTTGTTGATTGTTTTTATGGCTTGTAACTCTTTATATTTAATAAAGATCGGACATTTTTTGTCTTTGGAGGAGTGTTTACTGTTTTCTATTTTATTGTGTATGCAGTTTATACAATTGGTTTCATTAATGCATTCTTCTTCGTCATCCGAAATCAAATGGTAGTCGTTGGCACATTGATAACAAATCTTGTTGTTTTTGCAATATTTAGCGATGTGGCCAAATTGTTGGCAATTGTTGCATTTTGTTGGAAGAGGGATGTAAGGGCGAACGTTAACTTTTTGGTACCCTATTTTTATATCACTGGGTAAAGTGGAAGATGAAAAGGTTAGAATTGTTAGTCCGGTTTCAGTAGGTTGTTCGTTAACAATTTTCTTTATTTTTTTAACTTCGCAAACATTTTGTTCCATTAATTCGTTGGTTATTTCACTTTCAGAAATTCCTCGTAGATCATTGCTGTAAATAACGCCTTTGGTTTGATTCAAAGTCTTGTACTCTGTTATTTCCACTGTTATTGAGTCAGAGAGTGCAATCAATGTTGTTAGTTTGTTTGCTTGTACGTAGTTTTTTGTTTTTATTAGTAAACTTCCACTCATCAGTTTTTTGCATTCTTCTACTTCACCGTTACATGTGTAATCAATAGCTTTTTTTAATAAGAAGGGAGACACATTTGAAAGAGTTTCTGAAGAGTTTGTTCTATTCATTAATAAAAATATTGGGCCTGGTTGAGAGAAATTGAGTGTTTTTGTTTTATCCCATTTAAGAGACGGTGAGTCAGGTGGTTTGTTCATTTTACTTAGTGAATTTTTTTGGCACTATTAACTAAAGCACGTTGTTGGGTTTGATAGAATGAGTATATGTAATTTATTGATTTGGTAATTTGATTTGTTTTTATTTTTTTTTTCTATAGTGTTTTAGAAATTTGTGTTTTTATAATATTAAAAAATGTTTTTTTGTTTATTTTTTCTTAAGTTTATCTGACTTCAAAATAATAAAATTATTGTAGCCACGAGACTTAAAGGAATTTGTTAAGCAAGACGTCTGTTCAGAGTAGAGCTTACGGTCGAACTGTGTACAAAAATATTAAATCTAAATTATTCTACCAATTTTTCATTTGCATAAGCCTTTATGACACTAACCTTTTTCTTATTTTTTTTCTTAAGTTTTATTTTAGTTTTTATTTATGAAAAAGTTAAAAAGAAGGAACTCAACTCCTGAAAAAATGGGTTAAGAGTCGGGTTAATCGAAAAAAAAAGTTCAGTTTCGGTTTCGGGTTCGATTCAGGGTTTGGGTACAACATTAAAAAAAAAACAATGTTTTATTAATAGGATTTTTTTTTATTTTTCAAAGTAATTTTTGTTTAGTTTTATAATTGTGTCAACAATGAATTTCAAGACTGAAAAGGCTTCCTCAACGCTTAACAAAGTTATCAATCGAAGCGGTGACATTTACATTTGAAGAATTTGATTTAGAAAATCTTTTCTTCTTTTTTAGAACTTTGTTCTTCTTCTCCTTCCATTTCAACATGTTCGGGACTTGGCATCAAATGTTGACGATTGGTTTTCAGCTTTCTTGTATAGTTCAGGATTCTTTTGTTGTATATGCCGCCCGCCCAAGATTTGCCATAAAAATGGAATTTCCCATTTTAGTGTTAGTTTGTGTGCTGGTTACTTGTTCGCTACAAATACACGTTATTTTCTAATTTTTTTTGGAATGTAATGTTTTTTTTTTATGATTTTTCTATCAAAGAAATCTGAATATTTATAGTTTTGATCCCGAACCTGGTTGAATTGGTGGGTCCAACGGGTTCGGGTTCAAAGTTTTTATACACAGCTAACCTAAAACCGTTTGGGTTCGGGTTCAGTTTCCGTCCCTGGTAAAAAGGAATAAAAAAGAAATCAAAGAAATACCCTAAAAAAGTTAAGAAAAAATCTAGTGTCATATGGGCTTTAAAGAACTGATCCGAAAACACCGGGAGATATAATAGATTTCAATAGGCTTCTTATTTTATATCAAGATAAAATACATGATCTGTATGAATTTGGTTTATCTGAAAACAAATATGTTTTAATTTTTCCTCAATTTTTAAATTCAATACATTCAATTTTTAAAATTAATCAAAAATCTCAACATCAATGGTAGGGAAATATTCAAAGTTGACTTGTATTTTTAAATTGACTTGGTTTATTTTATAATCATTCTGAGGCCGAGTTTTTGGGATGCGAAAACGAATTTTGTCTGCTATTTCCAATTTTTATTAACATAAATTTGTCGGAACAACTTTTCGTTACATGCAATTTTGTTCTTTATTAAAATAAAATAAATTCAAACTGACTGGTTAATTTATTTTCAACAAATTTAAATGTTTTAAAGAGGGGCACCACATCAGTCAAATTTTAAACGTTTTTCTAATTTCCATGACATAGTCTGGGGTCCAAAATTTTAGTGTACAACATTTCTTTGAAATTGGTGCATCTTTTTGTAAGGATGTGATATGAATTGTTTGCCAGTTTTATTGGCTTAACAGTTTTCCCTTAATTTTAATTTTTTTAAAAAAGCATTTCCCTGCATTACTACTAAAAATTGTTTAGATATTTGAAAAGTTAGCTTAACAAAAATAATATAAGCTTTATTATGCGAAAGCTTTAACAAATAAATATTAAACAAAAATATAAATTCACCATGAAAGCATTTAAAAGCTAATAAAGTTTTTAATTGTAAACTTTACTCTGTTTAATAAAATACTTTTAACAAAAAAATTAAACTCTTGATAATTTTAAATATTTGTTCTCTTAAAATTCAATTGAATAAAATTTTCAACTGCATTCCCCCCTGAGACCTTAAAAAATATAATTTCTGGATTCAATTTTTAAATCTGATTTCAAATTTTTAACAAATTAGTTTTATTTTTTTTAGTTTATTCAATAAATTTTTTACATTATTAAATTAATAAAAAATTCAAATAATTTTTGATATAATTTTGTTAATTTTTGTTTTTAAAACACATGCCAATGATGAATACATTCCAATGTTAACAATTCAAGTCAATCATGTCAAAAATGTTCATTTGATTTATACTTTGCGAATTAAATCACAAAACAAATCATTCAATCAAATCAAAATTGAATTAATATAAATTAGACTAAATCATTATCACACTTAATATCAAATCATCAAATCAAAATTGATTTAATATAAATTGGACTAAATTTTTCATTGCCCCTCTTTATTTAATATCAAATCATTCAATCAAATCAAAATTGAATTAATATAAATCAGACTAAATCATTTATTGTCCCATTATCCCTCTTTATTTAATATCAAATCAAATCATTCAATCAATTGAAAATTGAATTATTATAAATTTGACTAAATCATTCACTGTCCGTCTTTTTTTAATATCAAATCATTGAGCAGTTGAAGTGATTATAAATTTCATGGCGTCATATTTGATTTAAATTAATTATTGATTAAAAAAATTAATAAATTTGTATGTGAATTGATTCAAAAAAGAATTATGTACTACAAGCTCTGGCTTTTGCCAGTTAATTTTGAACTATAAAAATATTTTATAATGATTGAACTTTTAATAAACATTTACAAAATGACACGTTTGTTTATGATTTCATTTGATAATAATTATTTCAAAAGATAAAGACTATAAAGTGTTTAAAAATTTCAATTTTTAAAAATTATACAAAAATCTTAAGATTCTCAAAACAATTTATTTGAAATAGTGTTGTTGTTTTTAAGCAAACATTCTCAATAAGTTTTTTAAAAAACTTTGTTAAACCTATTGTGTATACAAGTTAATAATGTCGATTTTTTGCTTGAAAAAATGCATTTATTATAATAACAAAATGAATTGATACATTATCCAAAGTATTGTCCATCGTTAGCCACTACTTTTTCCCATCTCTCTGGTAGCATATGGATTACGCGCCAAAAGAACTGCTTCGGTTTTGAGGTAGAGAATGAATCAAGCCAATTTCTGATACCCTGTTCTGAAGTGGCTGGGCGTTGCCTTCATGGAGGATTATGGTCTCGTGTCTGATCGAAAATTCTGGTAGTTTTTCGTTGATTGCTCTCTTCAAGCGAATCAATTGTATTCGGTACAGGTCCCCTGTGATCGTCTGACCCGATTTTAACAGCTCATAATACAAAACACCCTTCTGATCCCACCAAATACAGAGCATTACCTTGGCGCCCTGAATATTCGGCTTCGGCGTTGATTTGACTTTTTGCGCTTGAGGTTATAGTAATGTATCCATTTTTTATCACCAGTAAAAAATACGATGCAAAAATGACTTCTTTTTGTAGCGTTCAAGCAGCATTTCCGACATGCAAAATCGCCTTTCAACGTCTCTAGGCTTCAATTCATATGGGACCCAATTTCCTTGCCTTTGAATAAATCCCAATGCTTTTAAACGTAGGGAAATGGCCTGTTGTGTGACTACCAATGATAATGCAATCTTCTTCGAGTTATGCTTCCAATTCCTCATCAAACTTTTTCTCTTTATTTGCACTTTTCTCTTTTCTCTTTATTTGTTGTAAATTGGTTTATGGAATAAATACATAATTAATTTTGTAATTTATTTAATTTTCTTTTGTGTTAAACAATTTATATTTACAAGTGTTTGTTGAATTTACACAGAGTAAAAAATATTTTTATTTTATAAAAAAAGGAACCAGGGACTGAAACTGAAACCGAAACCAAACGGGTTCAGGTTCGTTGTTTATAAAAACTTTGAACACCGAACCCGTTGAACCCAACAATTAAACCAGGTTCGGGTTTAAAAATATCAAAACAAAATTCTTGCTGTTATTGGCGTGAGAAATGTAAATGTCACCGCTTCGATTGATAACTTTGTTAAAAATTAAATTGAAATATATGAAAAAAGTGCAAGACTGGGAAAAGAAAAAAAAAAAAAAAAAACATTTTACTATTTCGGCAGCATCGTAACCGCAATTATTGTATCAATCGGCTCAGATTATTTTATTTAGTTTTGTATTTTATAAAGAAAGAGGGAACGAGTACTAGTAGCTAAGTCCTTCGACTATACTTATAAATTGATTTTTTTGTACAAAATTATAATAACTTATTTATTAAATACATTGTAATACGAGGGCGGATCAATGAATCCGTGACTTTTTGAATGAAATACAGTTTTTTTTTGCAAAAAAAAAAAAAATTATTTTTCAACATACAATACTTTTAGTCCAACATTTCTTCAATTTTTGTATCCGTTTCAAAAAATAGGATTTTTTCTAGGTCCATAAAATAGGATTTTTCGAGGTCCATAAAATAGACATTTGTTTGATCAATAATTTCATCGTTGGGGCTTAATCTCTTTCCACCGAGCCATTTCTATGGGTTTGGGAATAGTCACAGGGGGCTTAATCCTATGGCATCAACAACCTCAAGCACTTTTACTCTTCGATCGGCTAACACCATATCGTGGATTTTTCGACATTTTCGGATGTATTGACCCCGTTCAGAACGTTCAGCGTAATTTGTACTTGCACGACGACAAGGAAAGTCAGTAAACCCCTTTTTACCATTAAAATCGATGGTGCAGACTCCCCATAGAATTTATCAAGCTTTTCCTTTGTTTGATTGACGGTTTTTTCGCAAAAAATAATGTTTAATGAACACGCGAAATTCACTTTTTTCCATTTAAAAAAAAAATCCACGAGGTTGTATGTTTTGAACAGCTGTTAAACGCAAAGCTAATGACGGATCTTGCTCAAAATTTGACAGTATTCTATTAACAGGTGGTACTTGATGGGAGCCGTGTTGCATTTCATATAACTATCAGGGAAGTTCGAAAAGTCACGGACTTATTGATCCGACATCGTAATTTATATTTTTTTATATATCAAGATATGTCGTGGGGATTGGAGTCTTGTAGTAACAAGCTAGGTAATGTTGCACCAAACATAGGAATTCTATCTGCCGAAATGTGTTGACACTGATCGAGTAAATGATTTACAGACTGAGGTGTATTACATAAGTTACATGTTGGCGAATGTTCATTTTTTAGAAGATGTTGATGGGTGATTTTCGTACGTCCCAGTTTTAGTCTTGTAAAAATAACCAATTCTTGACTCGAACGAGATTTTGGGTATGCAAAAAATATATTCATTATAAAATTAATCGAAAGTTTCTTAGAAAAATTTAAAAATTTCCTTTTAATAAAATATTTGTACATTTTTTTAAATGTTGAACCCGAACCCTAAACCGAACCTGAACCTGAACTTTTTATTTCGATTAACCCAAACCCAAACCTGAACCCATTTTTTTGTTTCAGTCCCTGAAAAAAAAAACACTTTAAATAAAAATGTCAAAGCTAAATTAAGTTAAAGTGAAATTAGTATTTAATTTCCCATTACATTTACAATTTCTTTGTCTGAATAGTTTTGAATCACAACAACAACAACAACAATAAAAAAAATCGACTATTCATTATTGCAAATGCAAATTGAATTTAATTTCGTGTCGAGCAGTTCAAAGACCCTTTAAAATACATGTATAAGGCGCATGCACACCATCATTATTATTGTGATTTGCTGTTATTTTACATTTTTATTTTCTGGGTATTTGTGATGTTTTGTCCAATATTCAGTTTTTGGTATTGAATTTCAAAACCATTTATTATTGTCGTCTCTATTCATGTCCATACATTAAAGTTTTTTTTTATATAAAAAATAACAAAAAAAAATGTGCTCCACTTTCATTAACGTCTATAAATAATAATTAAATTAATACGTAGTAAGAAAATTAATGCACTTTCAGCGAAAGCGTTATTATTGTGTCTACACTTTTTTTAAGCATATTTTATTGTTGTGATATTAAAATGCAGTATTTTGTTTTTTTATTTTTTGTATTACAAAAAGGTCTCCCTATTCAATTGCACTTTAAAACAACGTGAACTTGATTATTCAAATTTTTATTGATGGCAGCAAAAATAAAATTCTTACACTTTTTATTTTTTTTTACGAAATCAAAAAATAGATTTATGTGCCTTTTTCTATGAAAAAAAAATTCTGTGACTACTCTAGTGTGTTTGTTGTTACAAAATCACAATAAATTATACAGGTTGGTTGAAAAGTTCCTGCGCTCGTAATGAAAGAATACTGTTTTTGTTACGAAATATGTTTTTTTATTCAATATAATCTCCTAGAAGCTTAATACACTTGTTCCAATGATCTTCCAATAGTTTTATCCCATCCTTATAATGGTTTTCCGGAAGCTCTGCAAAATAACCGTCTACGGCTGCTATGGCCTCTTCATTCGACGAAGGAATTGTTTGAGATTTCTGAAGAGATAGTAGTCACTGGGAGCCAAATCTGGTGAATACGGTGGATGTTCAAGCAATTCGTACTTTAATTCTTTGAATTCAGTCATCGTCAAAACACTTTTGTGAGCAGGTGCATTGTCTTGATGAAAAATGATTTTTTTCTTCTTTAAACCAGGTCTTTTCTCACGAATTTTTTCATCCAGCTGATCCAAAAGGCTGCAATAATATTCAGAGTTGATTGTTTTACCTTTCTGAAGATAATCAATCAACAAAATTCCTTTTGCATCCCAAAACACTGATGCCATAACCTTCTTTGCTGATCGTTGTGACTTCACCTGCTTTGGAGCTGAACAACCAACTTCAGTCCACTGTAAACGTTCTTGTTTCAATTTTGGATCATGGTGGTAGATCCAAGTCTCATCCATAATTATAAAACGACGCAAGAAGTCGGTTTTATTCGGCTTAAAACGCTCCAAATTACGCTGAGAAATTTGTTTTCGATCCAGTTTTTGTTGGATTGTTAATGTGTGCGGCACTAACTTTCCAAACAGTTTTTTCATACGCGTAATTCTTCATGTAAAATATGGAGTACTCGTTCGTCTGAGATGCCTATGGCATTAGCAATTTCACGCTTAGTCAAACTTGGATCTTCACTAACCAGATTATGTACCTGCTCAATGATTTCTGCTGTGGTTGCAGTTTTTGGTCGTCCTTCGCGTGGATCGTCTTCAAGACTGGTACGACCACGTTTAAATTCACCAGCCCAAAATTCAACGGTGCGTTTTGAAGGTGAGGACTCCTTATACACTTCTAACAATTGTTCATAAATTTCCTTTGCTTTTTAACCCTTCAAAACAAAGAATCTAATGACTGCACGATATTAAATTTTTTCCATATTAAAAAAAATCAATGACACGTCAACTTCAAATGGCTTGTAAACAAAGAAAGAATTGACAGAATGACTTGCATGTGTTCTCAGGACAGTTATACCAACTTGAGAAAAAAAAAAGTTTGGAGCTAGCAGTGCTCTTGGTGAGCGCAGGAACTTTTCAACCAACCTGTACAATTAATATGGAGTTTATTTTTTCTATCTCAATTTGCAAATCACTGCAATGTCAAAATAAACATATGGTTGCCGAATTCTTGTTTGACATATGTCATTGGAAACTTGTCTGTGTAGTCTTTGCATTACATATTCGATTGCAATTATTTTTGAATATACCTAACCGATCCGAGTTTTTTTTTGCATATCATTTAAAATAAAATTAAACAATGTTTCCATTATTTTTAAATATTTTTTTTATAAAAATTACAGATATTTACAAGCATATCAAATATAAAAAATATCAAAAGGAAAATAAAAAAAAAAATTTTCACATTCTGAAGTCTTTTATATATAAATATATAAACAAATCCAAAGATTTGAAAGATTTTCCCATTGCAAAG
The DNA here is from genome assembly GCA_949748255.1 of Eustalomyia histrio. Classification (NCBI taxonomy): domain Eukaryota; kingdom Metazoa; phylum Arthropoda; class Insecta; order Diptera; family Anthomyiidae; genus Eustalomyia; species Eustalomyia histrio. Next base: position 128,965,664 of record OX456524.1, read on the forward strand.
TCTTTAAATTCCGAGGACTATTTCTCAAAGAAGAAAAAAAAACTTTCAGATTCTGAATACTTTTTTCAGTGGGAAAACTTTGGACTTTTTTTTTCTATAAAAGTCACCCGGAGAACCTGGCGAAAAAAACTTCAGATTCTGAATACTTTTTCCATTAGGAAAACTTGTGACTTTTTTTTTCTATAGAGTCACCCGGAAAATCTGGCGTTTTTTTAAGGACTTTTGCCTGCAGATAAATTCTCATTTTCATAGAAGTTCTTTTTGTAGAAAAATTCTCTTATCTGAGGAATTTTTCCTTAAGATCTTTTTCGCAAAGAAAAATTCTTAGATTCTAAAGTTTTTTTTCTTTAGGAAAGCCCTCACAAACTTCTGACTTTTTCTAGAAAATTTCTGAGATATTTTCACATACAAAACATACTTAAGTTCTACGATTGATTTCTGTGGAAGAATCCTCCAACCAAATTTTGAGTCTCTTTGATTTTAAATGGCTTTTGCTTTAGAAAGTTTTGAAATTTTTAGGAGTTTTCTATAAAAACCTGGGGTCGAATTACGGCATTCGTGATCGTAATTTTTCGATCAAAATTAGTTTTTTATTTCTAAAAATCAAACATTAGAACGGAATATTTTCCATCAGGGATGTTGTAGTTTGGCCCCAGATTGGAAATAAAAGTTAAAGTTGGTGTTATCATTATTAGTATTATTGTGGTAACTTTTTTAAAAAACAGTTTTCGAACAATTTCGTTCGATCACGAATGCCGTAATTCGGCACCTGTTCTCAGAATCAGTGTTTTTTTTAAAGGAAAAAAATATATTTTATAACTTTAAAATAAAAAAGATTTTAAAGTAAAAATTTTAAAAAAGGGGGAAGAAATCTTAACTCAAGTTTTTGCATAGAAAATGTATTTCAAATCTTATAAGTTAAGAATTAAAAAAAAAAATATATTTAAAAATTTTCATCAGAATTTTAAACAATTTTAACAAGTAATTACTTTGATTCTACTCCAACGTAAAATTCTCTAGATCTAGTTCTTCGTCACTAAGGATCACAATTTTAAAAGTTAAAAATTTTTATAAAAAAAAAATTATTTAAAATAAATTCTTTAGAATTTTAAAAAATTTGTGAAAAAATTGATTTGATTCTATTCCACCGTAAATTTCTCTAGATCTAGTTATTCGTCACTAAGAATCACAATCTTAAAAGTTAATAATTTTTATAAAAAAAAATTATTTAAAAATTTTCATCAGAATTTTAAACAATTTTTACAATAAATTACTTTGATTCTACTACACCGTAAATTTCTCTAGATCTAGTTCTTCGTCACTAAGAATCACAATCCTAAAATTTAAGAATTTTTATCAGAATTTTAAACAAATTTGAATGTAAAAGTATCTTAGTTTAAAAAAAAATCCAAAAAAATACCTTGATTCTGCTCCTTGGAAAATTCCTCTAGGTCTAGTTTTTACTGACAAAGAATTAGATTTAGAATTAGTTCCAGAACTGGCTCTAGAAGAACCGGTTATACATTGAAGCAATAGAACCAAATCCTTGGGGACAATTTAAACAATAATCATCGGTATTAGAAACGACAGTAGGACGGCTTCTAAAGGAATAGAAGTTGATCTACAATCGCTTCATTAAAACAAAAATATTTTTCTGGACAATTTTTTAATTTTTTTACCCCAGATTAATTTAGTTAAAAAAAAAACAAAATTATAATTTTAATGAATAATAAAAAAGTAAACATTTTTAAATTGCGAAATTTGCACATGATTAGGACATTTATTTTTTTTTTGTTATTGGTACATAACTTGATAAATTCAAGATCATTTTAATTATTATTATTTTTTTTTCCTGAGAAATGCGGAAATAATAATTGTCATTAAACCTTGAGTAGAATAAATGTTTTAATACATTAAATAAATATTTATTTTTAAGACCAGGGGCTGGTCTTTTAAGATTTTTATTATCAAATATAATATTCTACAAAGTAATGCTATTAAAGCCATATACGCAAAACAAAAAGCTTAATGTTCTAATGATATCATAATTAAATATCCAACTACCAGCAAAAGCTTAGAAATAATTAAACAATCGCAGCGATAGTTTATATTTGCGCCAAAAATGTATTAACAAAAAATAAAACTAACTATTAGTAGGTATAGTAAAAATTAAACATCAGGCATAAATTAAGTTTTTTTTAGAAATTTTACATAAACTTTACATCGCCGTCATATTCATTATTATGTTTAGACTATTTTGCGGAATAAATGTCAAATTATATTTTTATAGTTAATCTAGGGATTATAAAATGACCTGTTAAAATTTAGAAGATTTAAGTTAATTTATTGGAAAAAAATTCTTTTCATTCAACAATCTTATATGCAACTCTGTGTTGTAATGGGGTTTACTCTCAAAAACTATTGTAATTGGATGTTTGATTAAATAACTATTGTGAATTAATTTGAATTGATAGGCTTAGCTATGCTTAAGGCCCCATTACTGAGTGTCCAGTTAAAATGTAACAGACAGTTTAATTTGAATTTAATATGGGAAGCAACAACAACAACAAATGTGTGAGTTGAAATTCCTATAAGCAGCTTAATCTATCAAACTTCCAAAGGATAACTTTTGTCTTTTCAATTCCAATTTAAATCATTGTAAATTTTAAGATACAGTCTAAACGCCTTATAAAACTACAAGTAGCTGTTTTCAGTTTATTTGTTTTTTTTTTTTCGCGCATATTTTAAAACAAATGACCTTGAAAGTATTATGTGTTTGTTTTTTTTTTGTTTTATTATTTTAATTTTATTAGAAGTTTTGTTGTTCCACGTTTAGTAGGAGCGTATTTAGAACTTGTTCTCATCATAACATTAAACAACAAAATTAATATATTTTTATTTAAGTTGTTTTCTATTTTTTCTTTTGCCTTCTCTTTAATCGTCATAAACTACACGTGTTGTGACGCGAAAATTAAAATTGTAAGGAATGAAATGGGGGAAAGAAAGAAAAAAACATTTTTAAATACAAAAAAAAAAAGTGCTTTAATCAATTAATTATAATTGTGAAATTTGTAATATGTATGTATTGAAGAATATTATACCCTTCACCACAGGTGGAAGGGTATATATAAGTTTGTCATTCCGTTTGTAATTTCTACAATATTGATCTTAGACCCTATAAAGTATATATATTCTGGGTCCTTATGAAGAGCGAAGTTGATTTAACGATTTCCGTCTGTCCGTTTGTGTGTTGAAATGGGTTTTTCGAAGAACCCAGACATGATGAGGACTTGATTGTTATTTATTTCTGTTACATGTGATCCATTTCTGTTTCCTATTAAAAATCAGACAGATCAGTTAATAAATGGCTGAGATATTAGCAAAAAATCAGGACTACCTCTAATTTTTTCCGTAAAATCCCTTTGTTTAATATGTATGTAGAATTTTACGCATAACAAACACATCCATGTGTTAAAATTCTTTTCTTTCATCTCAACCTTTTATACACAAACAACACATTTAAATAAAAACTAAACAAATCTCTAATGAACGAAGACTTTTATATATGTACCTCTATTGACGATGAAGTCACAAATACTTTTTTTCTCTAAGGCCGCGGGTTCGAATCCCGGTCAATTTACTTTTTTTTATTTTCTTAAGACTTTTTTTTTTGTTTATTTTTTGCTTTTTTTAACATTTAATAATTAATTTATATAAAATTTTATATTAATAATTAAATAATCCATAAATAGGCTAAAAACATCAAAATTTTTATAAAAATCCTTTGATACAAACAAAATAATAATACAAACGGTTTTATTTCTATTTTTTGTTCCGATTTAAAAGAATTTATAAAAAGATTCTTAAACCATTTTATTTCTCATATATTAAGAAAATTTTATACATAATTTCCCTTTGAGTGCAACTATTTTAGGTCATAACTTATAATAATTTTATAAAAAAAAAATTATAAACTATTTTCCTTCAAACTTTTAAAATTAAGCTAAAGAAATTAAAAATATTTTTTAATAAAAAAGCGAAATAAAATCCCAAATGCAAATTTGCCAGCTAAATCAAACGTTTTTGTAGAAATAAAACACATGCAGTTCTAGTGATTTCTTTTAACGATTTGTTGAAATTCTTTTCTTTCACCTCTTCACCTTTTATACACAAACAACAAACACTATTCTAGAGCTGTAATATGACCTATGTATACGTCTTATATAGCAAAAGATCGAAAATCTTTAGTATAACATATTTGCTGAAAAAACTCGGAAATATCGGTTCAGATACAAAAAAGTTATGCCCAAAACATAATTTTTTTTTAAATACCTATTTTCTGGAACCATAAATCTTCCCGAGTCCAAGTTTGATCACCAAACTAAATGGTTAATTTCCTCTTAAAGGCGTCCGTATATAAATCTGTCCATTCCATATATGTCCATATATAAACTTTAGTTTTTTTCAACCATGTTGAAGGGTATATAAGATTCGGCTAGCCGAATTTAGACGCTCTTACTTGTTATACCCTTCACCACAGGTGAGGGTATATATAAGTTTTTTAATTCTAATATTGTTTTTAGTCTGTTTAGAATAATTTATTTGTATTTATTTGTAACAAGTACAATTTATAAATATTTATTCAAAAAGGTTTTAACACCTTTTTGCAATCATTAGACAATTATTAAATACGAAAAACAACAAATATTTTTAAATTTATCAGCAACAACATTTAATTAAATAGTAGCAGTTTTGAATTCAAACTAACTTTGTTTGCTTTTTAATTTAAATGTGTTTTTACATATTTTTAAAATGCGAAAACAAAATCTAAAATGTTGAAATATTAATTTATATATGACAGAATTTATTTTAACTAGAATCATATTTACTTTAATAAGATTCATAGTTAAATTTATATACTAGGCACAGATTTCCAACGAAGGGATAGTGTATATCCACCAAGAAATTGTAGTCTCCTGCCACGAAGTCTAGCACATACGCAGAGTATCTGTTCCGCTGTATCAGCGTCCAAATTTCAATACCTGCAAGTATGCGAATCAGACAGACCTCTAGTCCTTAAGTGGTACCTGAGATTACAGTGTCCACTGAACAATTCCGTTAAAGACCTTAAGTCCTTGCTGTTCAGAAAAGAAATCTCTTGTAGTTTTTACCACATGAAGCGATGAATCTCTTAGACTGGCGCTGTCCAATGGTAGCATTCCAACACTCAATGGGCCTCCCTTCAAATCCTAAGTTTTTCTTTGATATACCCTGCAGGTTCAGGTCCAAAGATGTGACGATGGGCGACGCAGTTAGCTAATCTGTCAGCACGTTCATTGCTTACATGCCCCTCGTGCCCTGGAAACCAGATTAGGATTATTTTGTTGCATACATTGAGAAACTCTGTGCAGTCCTCGACAAGTATAGACGACACATGCACAGATGGCAAAGATCTCCGCCGGAAATAATGACGGGTACTTGGCGATCGGAGTGGCATGTTCAAAATTGGATCCATAGACGGCCGCACCGCAGTGAACCACACCTGGGACTCCAATTTGGATTCCTAAGATTTGTTGGTTCATATGCTCCTCTCGAAGATGATCACTTTAATTCCTGGTAAAAATCTGCCTTGGTAACGTCCTGTCCGTGACCCTGGACAGGGGGTCATTAATGAACAACACCGCTATCTTCATGAGGCCCCTCAGGTCACCTTCCTTGATATTATCAAAACTCCCGAGGCACAAAACACCCATACAGGTGTGTTCAGTTATAGAGCCTTGCTGACTGAAGCTTAAAATCTAAATTTGGAGGATATGTGGTTGCAAAAGGCCACTTGTAATACTGCACACGACACAAGGCATCTCGCGTTTCGGTGACTTGGCTTGGCCAGTCAGATCTCCCAAATTGAATGTCCCAAACTTCTTTCTCTGGGGATATTTGAAGTCATTAGTGTACGCCAACAAGACCCGCACCTTATAAGATTATAATCTGATACCAAATCTGGATAAAGGTATTAAGAAATTTTGCATATTTCTTCAGATATAAACATATCTGGCCCTAGGTATGGTCCTATATGATCAGATCTGCTCATATCTGTTAACAAAAGACAACCCAATTACCGAGATCTCTTTAGATATGAACATATCTGGTACTATCTGATCCTGATCTGTCCATAGAGTTTATCACATATGTCGTATATTATCATATATGATCAGATCTAGCTTCAGATCTAATTGGATTCAATGATATCTAATTGGAACTAATCCTTTTCACACGAGCTTACGACATTTTTTTTTGTAAATAATTCTGACTAAAAAGATTGATTATGAACAAAAAGACTGAAGGCGCAACTACAATTTTGAATTTCCTTTTATACTGATACTTAGCTTAAGTAACTTAAGTTAATTCTGGTTTAGTTACATATGTACAAAAATTGGCTTCCTAGACCTTGGCTCCCATTTTGATTGGAAAAAATAACTGCTCTTTGACAATCAAACAGTTTCTTTTATATGTTATACAACGAATTCTTTTTAAGTAACTTTAAAAACTATTTAAGTGGTACGACGGCGGATTAATAATTCATTGATTTTTAAATATTTTTTTTTTTTGCAAAAAAGCGTTTTATTTCTCATCATTGCCTCCTTTTAGACCGATTCATTTAGACTATCGCTATTACAATTTTTTGTATTCCTTTCAAATAAGTGGTTTCTCAAAGTCCTTCATATAGACGTTTGCTTTAGTTATTTTTACATTATTTGTTGCTTTTTTAACTGCATATCCTTGGTTTTAAATGTCATTTCCAGAAGATTCTACCGAAAAAGTTTTTTGAGTATAGCACTGGCCCTAAACACTTACACAATCTAAAAAGTGTAGCCTACTTTTACAAATATTGCATATTTGAAAAATTTTACAATATTAATTTGCTCTTTTTTTATTTCTTTCCAGGTACGTAATTTATTCCATTTTAATACATATCTAATATACGTTAACAAGATTGTAAGTACAGTTTAATTGAATTTCTGTAAACTCGTGCTAGCAAGTCTATAATAAAAAGCTAGCAAATAAAAATATTAATCCTGTCATGCTCGAATTTTCATTTGATATGAAATCCAAGCAATATATTGTTTAGCAAATTATATGGCGCTGTGTGGGTACAGTATTCACAACAGATGGCGTATCTTTTACACATGGTTTGTGTCTTAAATAGCTTATATGACATTTTTGAGGGTAAACATTTGTCATTTATTCTCACTTAGTCATTGAATGAAATAGTGTAAACAACAAAGTTTTTTTTTAATTTGAAAATATATAATTTTGTGTCAACAGCATCATTTGCGGGAAATTTTGCTTTACTTCTTTGAATTTGATAAAAAGAGCATCTGAAGCTTACCGAAGCTTATGCTGACTATGTTTCATCGAAATCGGGCCAGACGGGAACTGTACCGAACACAATTGATTCGTTTAAAGCGAGCCTGGAACATGCGACCAGTTATGAAGGCGTAATATTCCATCATCCCGATTAAAAGAGATCAGATCTGAACCGATTTTATTAGATCTAATTCTACTTGATCTAATTAGATCTTAAAATTGGGGAAAAATTTGAGATCTAATTATTAAATATGAACAGATCTGGCACTAGATGAACATATTTTCTCATATCTGACTATATCTGACGCTATATCTAATCATATCTGTCCATAAAGTCTGCATGTCTTCGAAATATCGCAACTCATCTTGTAAAATTTGCTGCCAATACCACTATGAATGAATCAGTAAACTTCAGTACCATCAAAACTAATCTGTGATTATACCTCAGTTCTCTTAGCTTGGAGGCCTTCGGGCCACAACGATATCTCACTACAGACAGCCTTGTATTATAATTTTTTCTAATCTCTTTTATACGTCTCGACAATGCTCGGCCACATATTGCAAGACTGGTTAAAAATGATTTAGAAAATAGTGGTTGGGAAGTTTTGCCTTACCCGCCTTATAGTCCAGACTTTTCTTCGTTCGACTACCATTTGTTTCGATCCCTGCAAAACGCTCTCACTGGAATACGCTTCACTTCAGAACAGGTTATCAAGAATTGGCATGATTCGTTCTTGGTTGTTGCCAGAAAGATGGGAAAAGGTCATAGCTTACGATGGCCAATATTTTGAAGAAATTTATATTGTAGTAATGTTTCACATTACTACTTCGGAGTTACACGCCCAATTGTGTTTCCAAGTAAAGATGAGTGGATTGGATCATAATAGCTGTTTGAAGGGCGTGGGTCCAAGATTTAATCTGGCCCTGGGTCCTGAGTTAACCTAGTGGATGGAGACATCAAAGCGTCATACAGGCTCCCGGATGAATGCAGTGTCTTCCAGGAAGAGATTCTAGCGATCAGGAGGGCCACAGGGTTGGTAAGGGGAAACATCGCAGAGGGATCTGTAATGACAATTTATGTGGATAGTCAGGCAGCACATAGGGCTTTAAAGTGTCATTCAGTACATCCAAGGGGCTCTAGGAGCGGTAATGGAATTGTACCTTATCAGATTGTGTTGAGTACCTACCTGGGCACTGTTATATACAGAGTAATGGGATAGCGAATGAACTGGCCAGACAGAGCTCGGATCTGTTACTTATATATAGAGATTGTGGGATAAAACCCCGTATATGTCACTACTATAGGTTGATCCCCGAAAGAATCCGTGACTCTTCTACAATAGGACGGATTGCAGGGTGTCCAGGGCTATATGGCCAAAGTTGGCTGCAAAATCAACCAAAATACCAATTGGATTGGATAGGAGAAGTCTCAGGTCTCAGGGTAGGTATAATAACCGGTCACTGCTGTATTGGAGCCTTCATTGGTAAATGGGAAAGAGGCATACAGTACTGTAGGTTGTGCGAGGATATTGAAGAGTTATAGAGACAATAGAGCACATTTTGTGCAACTGTCCTAGATTACAGGGTCTGAGACTAAGATGGCGGTGGAGAAAATTACACGATGAACTGGCTGCTGTAGCTAGATATGATCTAGTTAATCTATTGGGTTTTGTAAGGGAAGATAAAATGTCTATCGGCGGTCTCGGGGTCACCCCGGCCTATACTTGCTCTCTATTTTTTGGGCTAGGGGCTTTCAATTCTGTATCTTTACATCTTATCTATATATATCTTTTCTTCATTATATTTTTCTTAAGGGGATCACACTGGATCCTATGGGTCTCCGAGTGGTAGTGCACTTTATTATGGTACATAATAAAATTTTTCTAAAAACAAATATGAAATATGTTGAATATAGCAACATATATTAATATACATAATTTTATCAAGTTATGTATGAATTTATATAAATGATTATACTAAAATTTTTATCACTATGATAAAAAAAATATGGTTTTAATAAGAAATTTGTTATTGGAATAATTGCGTTATTTTTTCAGAATTTGTTTTTTAAAATATTTTCTATTACAATTTATACAAATTAATGAAAGAAAAAAATCATTACACCCCTATATGTCCTTGATTGAGAACAGTCACTCATATTTACTGTTGTTCTGTTTTTTTTTATAATCAGGTTCATCATTATTTTATATATTTTTTATATTAAAAGTCAGGTTAGTAAACTCCTTTTCTCCTCTTTGTATTAAATACAACAAGCGCATCGTTAATATGCAATGACTAATAACACTGTCCAACATAAATCAGCTTTTTGCTGCACCCATGAGGAAATCTAATATTCCAACATATATTCTAAAATTCCTATGTGTCTCAGTGGTCACATTTGACACCACTTCTAAACCTCGCAATGGACAATTTGTAAAATTAAATTTAAATTCCCTAAAATTAAGACATTATGTCATACAAAATATTAATTTAAATTCCCTAAAATAAAGACATTATGTCATACAAAATATTAATTCGTGATTTACGCGACCAACGATTTGATCTAGAAACACGGGCGAACGGGTATTTTATTTTTGATTCTTTCAAAAAATATTTTGGATTTTCTTATCTGTTTAAACTTGTGTCGGAAGGTGTAATAATTATAAAATATTTTATATTATAAAAAATATCAACAGAGGCAAATGTTGCTGTCACATTGACAAGTGTATATTTATATAGCAAATATAAATCCAACCAACCAGAAGAGATATCTTTTTCTTTTTGTGTTTTTTAAATTGTTTTAGTTGTTTATTCAGAATAGATAATAAAAATAATAATTTTAATGAACTCTCCTTGGAATTTTTTTTTTTTTTTAATTTATAAAATTTATTGTCAACACAAGTAATTAAAAATAAAAAAAATAATAATTGAAGATTTATGCAAATGAAAAACAAATTCTAGAGTAACCATCTATAGTTGGCAATACTTTATTATAATGTATCCCAAATAAGATTCGCAGGCAATTTTCTTTTTATATAAAAAAAAAAAACAATTTTTTAATTTTAAATAAAAAATGTTTTTGACAATTAAAAAGTTTTTAAAGACAGTAAAAACAAATTCTTTTTATTGGCTATACAAGTTAATAATGTTGATTTTTTGCTTGATAAATGCATTTATTATAATAACAAAATTAATTGATACATTATCCAAAGTATTGTCCATCGTTAGCCACTACTTTTTCCCATCTTTCTGGTAGCATATGGATTCCGCGCCAAAAGAACTGCTCCGGTTTTGAGGTAGAGAATGAATTAAGCCAATTTCTGATACCCTGTTCTGAAGTAAAGCGTATTCCAGTAAGGGCGTTATGCATTGATCGAAACAATTGGTAGTCAGAAGGGACAAGGTCTGGGCTATAAGGCGGCTGAGCCATCTACTGTTTTTCAAATACTTTTTGACCGGTATTGCAACATGTGGTCGAGCGTTGTCATCATGGAGGATTATGACCTCGTGTCTGGTCAAATATTCTAGTCGTTTTTCGTTGATTGCTCTCTTCAAACGAATCAATTGTGTTCGGTACAGGTCCCCTGTGATCGTCTAAACCCGATTTCAACAACTTATTATACAAAACGCCCTTCTGATCCCACCAAATACAGAGCATTACCATGGCGCCATGGATATTCGGCTTCGGCGTTGATTTGGCTGGTTGGCCGGGCTTTACATATGACTTTTTGCGCTTAGGGTTATGGTAATGTATTAATATTTCATCACCAGTAACAATGCGATGCAAAAAAAAACTTCTTTTTGTAAAGTTCAAGCAGCATTTCCGACTCTCGGCTTCAATTCATATGGGACCCAAATTCTTTGCTTTTGAATGAATGGCAATGCTTTTAAATGTAGGGAAATGGCTTGTGGTGTGAGTCCCAATGATAATGCAAGTTCTTCTTGCGTTTGACAACAATCTTCGTCGAGTAATGCTTCCAATTCCTCATCTTCAAACTTTTTCGGCTGACCGGGCCTCTCCTTGTCTTCTGTGTCGAAATCACCACTTTTGAATCGCGCAAACCATCATTTACAAGTTTTTTGAGTTGGTGCATGTTGACCGTAACCTTCTACCAACAATCGATAACTTTCAGCCGCCGTTTTATTCAAATGAATGAAGGTTATCACACTTCCCCGCAAAACATCTTTTTTATGCACAAAATTCGACATTATTATAGCGATTGAAAAAAAATGTGTATTTACACTTTGGCGTCTATCGAATACTGAATTATAATGACAGATGATTACCCTCCAAAATACCATATTTGTTATTATTGACACAAACCATATGTGATAGTTATGCCATCTGTTGTCCAAATCTACTTTATTAACAATACAAAAAATATGAAACATATTCCTATGTTTTATAGGAATATTTATGTTGGATATTAGAAAAGGGTTCTTCTCCATAGCTACAACAAAATTTTCATATGTATTTGGAAGACTTAACAGAAGAATAATAACGAGCAATTCATCTTGAATTGGAATACCAATATCAGATTATTTTTCAGAGAATGTATTCAAATATTCTATCATATTCATACTATCATTCATAATTAAATTTAATGACTTTTTAAAGCTTCTTGAAAATTGGTTTACTTATCCAGACTTCTTGTCTGGGCCCATAACCTGTTGCAAATTGCTATCCAAATAAGATTCGCAGTGGTAGTAATACAGTGTTGCTAATTTCACTAATGTAAATAATATTTCACCATATGGCCGCCAAGTTAACAATGTGATTGGCAACGCTATAATTTGTTTACAGTTATAAATAAATATGTAGTTTATTTTAAATAGTTTAATGGCTTTTTATTAAAATAACAAACTTAATTCTTATTTATTCACAAAAACTATTAAATATCAATAATATAAACAAATATTTTATTTAATAATTTGTCGCATTATTTTTAATGTTCCCTCATTCATACACACAAATTCAAAAATTATTATTGTCAAAGTCAAAATTTATAATCACCTTTAACAAGAAGCAGCAGCAGCAACAAAAACAAAACCTAAACAAATACAATTTGTCGTCCCTCTCAGCAACATCCACAATAGCAAACAACAACCACAACAACAACAAAAAAATATAAATAATATGAGAAAAAAAAATCAACATTTAAAATATACTTGAATGATTTTTATTCTTTCTGAAATTCAATTCAGATATATCACCCGCTATATAGATTTATTGTCGAAATTGTTGTCCGTCGTTTCTATACCTTTAAATAATTTGACAAAAATTTCATTGTTAAAAACAAAAAAAAAAAATTTTTATTGTTATTGTTGTTTCTGTTAACGATTGCTATATTATTTTTGTTGCTGCTACTGCTGTTGCTGACTTGGTAGCTGCTGTTACCGGCGCTGTTTGCCTTGATCTTGGCAACATGATAACCCTAACCTTGAACATTTTTAGTTGTATTTTTTTTTTTTTTTAAATAAACGTCGGCTAATTTTGTTGTTGTTGTTTTTGTTCAATACGTATAAGTAAAAATATAAATATTTTTTTTTGGCATATTAAATTGTTGTTTTTCAATATTTTAATTTTTTTTTCATCATTTTTAATACTGGTTTAATGAAAAAGTTAATTCGTTTTTTTTATAAAATTACATAAATTTTTCACACATTAAAAATTAGGCTGTGTTCGTCTATCCCTTGTACTTTTAATTTATGTGAGTAAAGTGGGGTAAAGTGGGAAACTTATAGGACTACGGATATGTACAAATTATATTTGTTTAACTTTTTTTCAGAGATCCCTTCCATAGAGTGGTTTATGGTAAAAATTTATTTAACTTTTCGATGGATTTTTCGAAAAAGCTCTAATTTCCATATATACCGAAAAAAATCATTGCTAAATCAACTATTTTGTCTCACCTTATGATTTTTTAGGGAGCGAAAAGGAGGTACAAAAATTGGTATTTTTAGAATATATCTAAACTACAGGAATAATTTGCAATTGGTTGTCATCGTTGGAAAGAGATTTTAAAGTTCTTTTTAGTGGTACCTTTTTATACTCTCCCCCATATATGGTAAGGGTATATATCAGTTTGTCATTCCGTTTGTAACATCTCGACATATAGGTCTAAGACCCCATAAAGTATATATATTCGTGATCCTTGTGCAATTTTAAGTCGATTTAGCGATGTCCGTCTGTCTGTTAAAATGGCGATCACGACGCAAAGACGCAAGCGGGGGTGCCTATTTTTACCTGGATTGTTGGACATCATCCCGAGCAGTTTGGTATTGAAAATGAGCAAAATCGGTCCAGCGGTTAAAAAGTTATGAGTGAAAATGTGAAAATACCTCTAAATTTTCCATACAAATTGGTGTATTTTAGTACAATTTCATAGAAGCGACAGGTACAAAATATATTTTCTCATATTTTTTCATCAGTCGCTAAGAAATTAATAATATTTTGTATTCACCTCAAAAATTTTTTATCACCACAAAAAATTTTTTTCACCTCAAAAATTTTTTTTCACCTCCATAATTTTACCTCAAAAGTTTTTTACATTATTTGTATCAAAAACAGTAGATAACATTTTTTTAGGATATTGGTGGAGGGTATTCAAAGATTCGGCACAACCCAATTTAAGCCTTTTTTACTTGTTTTAATTTGCTGTTGTAAAAATATCAAAAATTTTGGGTACTTTATATGTGTTTAGGTGGTAAAACCGGGTAGTAAAAAATTTAATTTTTTTAAAACATAGAAAATCGAAAAAATCAATATAAAGATGATGACTCGTCACCAAAGAAGTTGCCAAGTTGTTAAAAAAAAAGCAGCAAAAAATTCTTTGATTAAAATCCCCGAAACCACAAAAAACGGTAGAAGAAAAATACGTGCTCAATGAAATTTATTGTGGAATATTATATGTTAGTTCTTGGGGTATATATTTACAAATAAAATATCAACAAATTAACGCTAAAAATAGTTAAAAAAAACCTGATGTACCGGTGAGGGGTCCTTTAAAATCTCTTTTCATTAATACCACATTTTTTTTATAAAGTTCCTTTAGCTCAAATGTCAAAATAAATTAATAAAAAAATAAAAACGTACCAATTTTTGGCAGCATTTTTAACTATGAAGATATGACATACTATGAAAAACCGGTAAACCTCTGATTTTTATTTTCTATCACATTATCGAACTCGGCGTGTTATCATTGGGTGAATTCTCTTGTTAAAAAATTTTCAAATCCTTAAAAGAGACATACTTCCACATCATTAATTGTCGATGTTTGGATACATTTTGAAATTAAGAAGAAACAACTTTTTCTTCAAACCAATAATTAGCCCCTATAAGGTATATTAAGGTTCAAAGATTGCACAAAGGGATAGACTGAACAAGAACCTGGCAATAATTTTTAATTTCAAAGTTAGAATTTTATAAATTAAGCTTGGGTTAGGTTGGAGTGGCAGTCGGCGTCTTGTGAACCAGCACAACTATACTCTGACATTCATTGTGATGCCATGATACTCCACAGATGAACCAGTTGGAGTCCGAGAGATCACTGAGGCCATGAAAGTACATCGATTCTATTAAGAACATCCCACGCCCCTATAGCGCTAGATACGAGCTAAGAAACTGATGATGCTTTTCTTTTTCAGCTTCTACAGACATCGTGTGAAGCAATCCCCCAAACTCTGTATGTCCCTCTCGATAAAACAATGGCCCGTTATTATCGCCAGCATATCTGAAATATCACTCCTAGTTAGCGATGGAAGCGGGACAGGTATGTGATATAATCACATAAGTAACTCCGTTACCCCACCAGAGCATACACGTTGTCAGGGCAATAGCAACATTTTCAAATTCCACAGGAACATGTAAGGTGGTTTCCAGCCTTGCAAGTTCATCAGCTCTACAATTCCCCGGTATGTTTCTGTGCCCCGATATCCTAGAGAAAAGATTTGTTGTCCCGAATTTTGTTTCAAACGAATCGTTCAGTTGCTACAACCAAGCATGTGGTTGTCACAACTCTATTTCTGTTATCCCAACGGAAATAGGGTTGCTGCAACTGAAGTAGGATTTAAACAACCGAATTGGAGTTGAGACGATCGAATTTTCAGCTGCAGCAACCGAACGATTCTGTTGGAAGCAAATTCGGTTGGGACAACAAATCTGGGTGTCGCATATCAAACTGCTTTGCCATCTCATTTAAGAATGTGCGGCAATTATGAGTAGTTACCATACTGAGAGACATTGATTCCAAGGACTTGACCGCAGCCTGAGTCGTGGACAGAACATTGCGCCCATGACAAGCGGCAACCTCCCCTATTGCCATCACCTTAGCCTGAAACACGCTGCAGAGATCTGCCAATATTCGAGCCAGCTCCCACCAAGCTGCCCGGAATAGGTCCCAAAGCCAACACGGTTGTCAAGCTTTAATCCGCGGCTGTAAAATTCGACGCCACAGGCCATAACCATTGTGACGTCGACTTAGGCCCCAGCCACCTCCGATGGCCCTCCTACAACAGTACAGAATGATCGCCGCCTTTTCCTTCCTTTCTTGGATGTTGTGTTAAAAAAACAGCTTCCTGTATAGAAGTATCTTGTACTTAGCTCTGTGAAAAATGGATTTTCCCATTGTCCAGATGAAGTACAGGATGAAGTACAAGATTTCACAGAAATAGACATAGGACACACCCGGAGGCGTCCCTCTGTTTACGTATCGCGTCAAACTAATACCATTCAACTTAGCCGTTATACGCCTATTATTCAGCAATCTCCGTTCCAAGAAAACGTTTTATTCCACAAATCTGAGTGTAGGTCTGATGGAATTATTATTATGAACAAATTACACAAGTAAAAAATTGCCCAGGTCTGGTAATTACTCGATAATACTGCAATTGTATATATTCCGGCTGGAATAATATAATTTAAATTCAAAATCAATCGAACTTTAAAATAAAACATCTTCAAAGCGAAGGCAATTCAAGGGTCTCTGACCCAGTGTGCAATGCATTGCCAGAGTGTTTAAATTTGCTTCTTTCTTATTTTTTTTTAGAATATTTGATAAAATTTTAAACAACAAACAACAATAAAAAATAAAGGTGTCTGGAAAATTAATTTAAAATTCTAAAAAGCAATTGATAAAAACACAGTATTGTACATACAAGTACAATTTGAACAACATACACAGTATACAATGTATGATGAATTGTCTTTCAGTCCGTATGTCCTATCTGTCTGTCTGTCTGCTACTTAAACTCACTTATTATACAAAGATATTTCAATTTAAAGCGCCAAACCTTAAATATATTGAATTTCATGGAGAGAAGGTTATGGTCAAGGCTATGACTCATTATCATTACGTTTTAGACAGACACATTTTAAACAACCAAAAATCAAAATTTCAACAATTAAGCGAACATAACATATGTTTCGCATAAATGTTAATATGTTGCTGTTTAAAATTTTAATATTTAGTAGTTTAATTACTTTTTGTTTGTATTTAGTAGGCCTAATTTAATAATTTGCCTTCAAAAAATATACAATTTTAGTCTTTAGCCTGCTAATCTCAAAGATCATTGATCGTTTCGTGTTTTAAGTCAAGCACAAGCCCACACTTTAAATAACTAGGGCTGGGAAGTTTATGAATTTATGATAAATATATAAAGAATATGTATTATTGCTAATTGAATTTTAGTATTTATACAAAAGTAATCGACAGAAAGTAAATAATTCTGTTTTTCCTAGATTAAAATTAAGTATTTTTTTTTTCTGTATAAAATATGCAAGATTTAAGTAAAATATCAAATAAAATGCTTAAAAATTTGAATTTTTAGCAAAATATGAAAAAATATATTCATATTCGTTCAAATAAATGGTGGTCCAACCAAAATGCACAATGTGGCCAAATGCTCGGCACGGCTTCGGTGGCATACCTCTATCCGATGGTCCACATTTTCAATGACTGAGACATAATTGAGGTTCAATGTCATTAATGTGCCGAATTATCTTATCCTTTCTTTTAAATATCCCCAAAGAAAGAAGTCCAACGGTGTCAAATCACATGATCGTAGCAGCCAATTAACATCGCCACGACGTGAGATAACACGGCCATTCAATTTCTCGCGCAAAAGAGCTATTGTTTCGTTGGATGTATGGCAAGTGTCACTACCCTGTTGGAACCACATATCGTCCAGGTCCATATTCTCAATTTCTGACCACAAGAAGTCTCATCTCGCGGATAGCGAACAAAAATCACGGTATAACTGCTTGGCCGACCTCATTTTCGAAGAAGTACGGCCCGACGACGCCGCCAGCCCATAAACCGCACCAAACAGTCACTCTTTGTAGATGCATCGGCTTTCCAACAATCACTCGTGGATTCTCATTTGCCCAAATGCGGCAATTCTGCTTGTTAACGAATACACGGAGGTAAAAGTGTGCCCCGTCGCTGAAGATGATTTTCTTTGTAAAGTCACCATTCGCTTCTGTCTGTTCAATCAACCTTTCGGCATATTGATGGCGCTTGAAATGGTCAGTAGGCTTCAGTTCTCGAGACAATAGAACCTTGTAAGCGTGTAAATTCAAATCATTAGCCAAAATGCTCATCAGTGATGTGCGTGAGATGTTCAATTGTTGGGCACAACGACAAGTCGAGGTTTACGGCTCTTCTACCACAACATCGCGAACAACAGCAAAGTTATCCGCAGAACGAACTGAGCGAGCATGCACAGGTGTTTTTACATTTCCAACAGACCCGGTTTGCTTAAATTTGCGTACAATTCTTCCGATTGTGAACACATTTGGTCGATTATGCTGACCACAAAAATCACGAAGTGCACGAAATGAATTTTCATTTGAACGCCCATTTTCGGAAAAGGCTTCAACAATCTTAACACGCTGTTCAATTGTGTACCTCTCCATGGTTGAATTTGTCAAACACTGAAACAAAGAAATGTCAAATTAAATTGGGCAAAAAGCTTGACGTTAAGGTGTGACACAATTAACATCGTGCATTATGGTTGGATCACCCTTTATGTATAAAAATATTCATTTATAACAAAATTTGCAAAGTATACATTTATAGCAAAATATGAAAAATTGCATTGCAGAATCTGCAACCAAATGTGCATTAAAAAATGCATTTATAAACAAATGCGAAAAATATGCGATCATAGCAAAATATGCAACCAAATATGTATTCAAATATGAATTTATAGCAAATATGCAACCTAATAACTATGCATTTTTAACAAAATATTCAATTATTCATTTTTACAAAATATGCAAAATACCTATTTTTAGCAAAATATGCAACCAAATATGCATTTATTGCAAAATATAGAAAACATGCAATTATAACAAAATATGCAACCAAATATACATTAAAATATGCATTTATAAAAAATATGCATTTATAAAAAAATATGCATCTATAAAAATATGCATTTATAAAAAATATGCATTTATAAAAAATATGTATTTATAAAAAAATGCATTTATAAAAAAATATGCTATTATAAAAAATATGCATTTATAAAAAAATATGCATTTATAATAAAATATGCATTTACAATAAAATATGCATTTATATAAAAATATGCATTTATAATAAAATATGCATTTATAGCAAAATATGCAACCAAATGTGCACTTATGGCAAACTATGAATTAACTAATCGGTGCCATTTTGTTGCATCTTTTTGATTCGCAATGATATTTTGTTAAAGTGTGTTTAGCAAACAACAGCAACACATCAACATATTTACATTCACTTCCTAGCCCTATTTTTAACCTTTATCAAATATTCGATTATGGGTTATTTGTCAATTTAAATATAAATTTGTTCAAATTTGTTTTTGATTTAATTGTTTTTTTCTTTTAGTATCATACACATTTATTCTATTGACTTATTATTGTAGTTATTAATTATTAAATTAACACTCTTCTAAGGTTTAAACGTGCAGTAATTGATTAGTTAATAACATAAGAAAGCAAGAATTAATACAAGGTTTCTTTCAATGGAAGTCTCTTTCAATCCAGCACTTAAAATGACCCTCAATATAGCTTAACTTTTTAGAAATATTAGTCAAGCTTCTATTGATTTTTAATTCAGTTAATTTATATTAAGTGAAAAGGTCACAGAATTTGATTTCTTTTATTGCAAGAAATCTGTCAAACTATAGGGGGTTTTTAAATTTCAAAATATTGAATAAAAGCAGATGACATTATTGAAATATGAAAATTCTATTCTAAATTTGGAGGATTCGTATAGATGAACTTGGACTTTCTAAAGACTTTTTACTATAGAAAAACTTTAGGAATCAAAGGTGTATTTTCTATAAAAAATAATCACTAACTCTGAGAACATTTTTCTTTAAGATTATAAGACTTTTTTTTAACTTCCTACAAAAACTACTATATTTTGGTACCAGTTCAAATACTTTTACTTTTCCTTTGTGTTACAATTCTCGTTGTCTTTTTTTGTAATAAATATACAAATTTTGAGTTCACAAATTACAGAAAAATTCTAAATAAAATGGATCATGTGAATAATATTTTATATTAACCTGAGTTTTTTTTGTCTCAAAGTTAATTACCTAAAAATATTTTTTTTAGCGTCTATAATCTTTTTCCATTTATTTTTTTATTTGTAACGGAAACACTGTAAAAAGAAATTGCAGGCTTTTACTTGTTTTTACTAACTTTAGTTTTTAAATTTAAAAAACCTTTAAACCATTTCTAAACATTTAACTTTATTCTTAAAACAAAAAAATCTATGCATAAACTTTTAAATTAATTTTTATTTTGCTTTGTTAAACTTTTTAAAATTAAACTCCAAAAAAAACGCCCCGAAAATTCGAATTTAACCACAAAAAAAAAAAAAAAAAAAAACTATACAGCACTTGATATCCTTCACACATATTTAATTGCAATTCATTCAATAAAAAAATAAACAATTTGTATGTATAAATTTTAAATGCAAAGATAAACATTGAATTTATACATATTAACCAAAAAAAAAAAAAAAGAATATGCACCTAAACCTTTTTGAATAACAGATATCGATTTCATACAAATGTATACGTAAATTAAAGAATCTAGATTGCCAGAACTTCCTCAATAAATCAGAATTAAACAAATTTTGTTTGGCATTCATTTCAAAAAAATAAAAAAATATTTATAACCGATCAACTTCCTTAAACAATTCATCAACTAAATTTTTGAAATTCAAAAATTATTCATACTAAAAAAAAGCGCGAAGGAGATGAAGATCAAAACAATACTAAAAAAATATTAAATTTAAATGGTTTGTTGAAAATGATTGATTAATTATTAATTTTTTGCAAACAAGAAAACAAAAAAAAAATATATTTAAAATAGAAATATAAAAATTTGCAAATACTTGTTTTAATTTATACAAATTATCTGTTTATAACAGTAAAAGTCTTGAAATCAAAAGAAATACAAAGAAAAAGAAACTAAAATTTTAAAACTTAATTAAAGTAATAGACTAATAGAAAAAAAATCTATAAAAATTTTAACAAGGGATGTTTGATAAATTTTTGCTAAAGTTTACCGAAGCTCATTCATGCTTACGAGAGTGTGTAAAAAGATCAGATCTGACCAGATCTCATTAGATCTAATAGTAAAATGTCTAATTACATCTCAAAATTAAGGAAAAGTTTGAGATGTAATTATAATTTGATCTAGCGCATCACCTGATATAATTTGATCTGGACACTTAATATCAAATTCAAAAACTAATATTCACTTATTTTAATATACAGGGTGGGCCATTTAAAATTTCAATCGGTTATAAAAAGGTCTCAAATCACAGCTCCAAGGCGGCCAATTGACATCACGATTTCGGCTGATTATTTGATTTTCAAAAACAGTGCGTAAAAAATCGATGGTTGCGTTGACTGTGTGACATGTGGCCCCCCGTCTTGTTGAAACCAAATGTCGTCTATATCATTCTCTTGAATTCTTGGACAGAAAAATTCGTTGAACATGGCACGCTAACTTACACCGCTGACGATAACAGCGGCTCCTTGCTCATTTTCGAAGACAAATGGCCCAATGATGCCGCCAGTCCAAAATCCACACCAAACAGTGACTCGTTTTGTATGCATTGGCTTCTCTATAGTCACGTGTGGGTTCTCTGAACCCCATATGTGGCAATTTTGCCTATTGATGTAGACACAGAGATGAAAATGAGCGTTAGCGTCCCATTTTGCAAATGTCAAACATAAACCTGAAAATAAAAATGAATGTTATTCTACCTTTCAAAGTTAAAGTAATCGGTAGTTTAAATTTAAAATTTTAAATGGTCCTCCCTGTACTTCACTAATTTGGTGGCTTTGAAAACGGCTTAAATGACGTAAGACCTAGTATCAGCTATGAACGAATTGGCCACAAAAATGGCCAAATTTTTCAGATCCCTTTAGATATAAACAGATCTAGTCATAAAGTGTATTACACGTCATATATTGTAATATTTGAACACATCTGGCCCCAGATCTAAAGAGATTGAATCAAATAGATCTACACAAATCCAATAGATCTGAACAGGTCCAATCAAATCTATTACTTTTTTAAACGAAAATTCAATTTAAATAAATGGGTCATAGGACACAGCTATAAATTAGAACCAGTTCCCCTAGAAGTAGTTGCAAAATCCTAGAATTACTTCTCATACATTTAATTTCCGCACAAAATAGGTTCTGAAACTCTTCCAATGGAATCGGTTATAGTGGAACCAGTTGCAGAGTCCATTGTAAACAATTTTTCTGAGTAGTTACTTTTGTTATTACTTTTCTTATTAGCTTAATTAGGTGATTGTGTGTTACTTACAATCAGAGAAAAAAGTTGCATCGTTTTGATTAAAAAAAAAACTCTCATAGTTAGTACACCGTGAAAATTAAATTCAGCCAGGTCCGAGTGAATTTCGGAAGTCAATCATGTAAGTAATATTTTTGTGAAACACATTTATCATATTTATAAAGTGTTACATTGAGAGAGAATCTAGGAAGTTTTTGTAAATATGATTAAGCTTGTTCTTTGAGTCTTCTTTGGAGTTTCCTTTAGAGGTTAGCCGTCAAAACTTAAGCTAAAAATCACTTTCGCTACGACTGTGAAATTTTTTAGTACTCCAACCAGTCGATTAGAAGTGGTTAAATTATTTTAAAAATATTTTGAGTCTTGCTCCACTTTGCATTCATTTGAAATTTACGAATTTATTGTGCAAAAATGGTTACAAATATATTATTAATACTTTCGCTTTCCAAAAATTTTCCCCATTTTATGGCGATTTTCGGATACCAGCTCGGAAGAACGACTCGTTTTTTGTATTGTTCATATGAAGTAAAATTCTGCTGGGGGACAGGTTGTGCCATCGACCGGAACAAGTTGTAGTCGAAAGCAGCGATGTCTGGAGAATACGGTGGACGAGGTAGGACTTCCCTTTTCAGCGTTTCCAGGTAGGTCTTGACCGGTTTTGCAACATGTGGCCGAGCGCTGTCATGCTGCAAAATCACTTTGTCGTGCCGTTCTTTGTATTCCAGCCATTTTTGCTTCAGTGCGCAGCTCAAACGCATGAGTTGGGTGCGATAGCGTTCCTCCATGGTATTTTCATTCGGTTTGAGCAGTACGTAGTTGATTAAGCCACGCTGGTCTTACCAAATACAGCATAAGTTGCTTGACATGAATATGTTGATGGCTGTCCGGGCGAAACCCATGGTTTTTTGTACTTGGCGTTATCGCAATGGATCCACTCTTCATCGTCATTAACAATACGATGCAAAAAACCCTTCCTTTTTTGGCGTTCGAGGAGTTGTTGTTCACAAGCGAAAAATCGCCTTTCCATGTCTCGCAGCTTTAACGGCTTCAGAGAATCAATCCCATGGCTTTTAGGCGTTTGCTGACTGTCGGCTCATCCACTCCCAAGGTTTTTGACAACTCCTGGAGCTTTTGGTATTCGTCCACATAAAGCAATTATTCGATTTGCTCGTCTTCAAACTTTTTTTGGTTGACTTGGCCGTTCATTGTCTTTAAGCTCAATATCACCACTTTTAAAGCGACCAAACCACCTCCGAGACGATTGTTCAGATGCTCGCCGTAAACTTCCACTTTTTCGTAGGAAGAACTCCCCGCAAAAACACTTTATCTGATACGAAATTCGACGTGTTTGAGGCAATGGTGTTGTTTACGTTTCAATCAAATGGCGTCCTCTTGTGTGAAATGCTCATTATTATTTCTAGGTCCCAATATTAATATACAGGCCAAATGCAACAATTCGTTTTCAGTTATGGAAACATTAGCAGTTGGAATGGCAACCCTGTCACGCAAAGACGGTTGCCATCTTGAAATGGAAGCTCGATTTTTATTGGATTCTAATTTTTATATAATTAAACGACTGTGTATCATTAGAGATGCATTCACCATTGGAAGAAGATAATACAAAAATTTCAATTTAATATAAAATTACAAAAATTAGTAAAAAATATATTTTGCTTTTGATGAAATTCAATTATTTTAAGCATTTTAATGTTCAACTTTTGACATATTTGTAATTGTATATTTTTTACTGTGTCAAGTATATATTTTTTCTAATACAACTGCATACTACTACTGTTTTCAATTCAATCGCCCTATAAATAATATTAATTAATTAATTTGTTAATCCTTAACCTTTTACTATGTTGTATAGTTTTTCAATAAACAATAGTGTGCGTTTTAATATGTACTTGCAAATATAAAGTCAAAATACTTGAACAAAAAAGTATCGAGTTAACTTGAATACTACTCCTACAATACATATTAACAAAGGTCAGTAAAGTTTAAATACAAAGCAACAAAATATTAGACATTTTTTTTTGTCGATATTTGTCTAAAAGCTAAACTTAAACATAAATCACACTATGAGTAACCGATACGACGCACGTCTATCGATGCTATTTTTATTCAAACTAATTTTCAATGAAACTCTTAACAATGAGACAATAAACTTTAAAATTGAAAAAAAAAATCAGTAGTTATTTGAGCAAAGTTATGTGTTTTTTTTTTGTTGGTGGGCGAAACCTTCAAAATGTGTAAAAATATTATTTGTCTACGGTCATGATATTTGATTTAGTTCATTTTGTTTTTTCTTATTGATATTGAGAATTATTTTTATACCTTGATTTTTTTTTTTTGTTAAAATAGAGTAAATATCAGGAATGTATAAATATACATAATTATTTTTATACCCTTCACCACAGGTGGAAGGGTATATATAAGTTTGTGATTCCGTTTGTAATTTCTACAATATTGATCTTAGACCCTATAAAGTATATATATTCTGGGTCCTTATGAAGAGCGAAGTTGATTTAATGATGTCCGTCTGTCCGTCTGTGTGTTAAAATGGGTTTTCCGAAGAACCCAGACATGATGAGGACTTGATTGTTAATTATTTCTGTTACATGTGATCCATTTCTGTTTGCTATTGAAAATCAGACAGATCGGTTAATAAATGCCTGAGATATTTGCAAAAAACCAGGACTACCTCAATTTTTTTCCGTAAAATCCCTTTGTTTAAAATGTATGTAAAATTTTACGCATAACAAACACATCCATTTGTTGAAATTCTTTTCTTTCATCTTCACCTTTTATACACAAACAACAAAAACATACAAAGATTTGCCATTTAAATAAAGACCAAACAAATCTCTAATGAACGAAGACTTTTTATATATGTACCTCTATTAACGATGATTTTGTGTGAGCTTCAATAGCTCAGTTGTCTAGACGCTATGTCACAAATACTTTTTTTTTTTCTCTAAGACCGCGGGTTCGAATCCCGGTCAATTCACTTTTTTTTTTTGTACATTTTTTTGTATTTTCTTAAGACTTTTTTTTTTGTTTTTTTTTAACATTTAATAATTAATTTATATAAAATTTTATATTAATAATTAAATAATTCATAAATAGGCTAAAAACATCGAAATTTTTATAAAAACCCTCTGATACAAACAAAATACAAACGTTTTTATTTTTATTTTTTGCTCCGATTTAAAAGAATTTATAAACAGATTTTCAAACCATTTTATTTCTCATATATTAAGAAAATTGTATACATAATTTCCCTTTGAGTGCAACTATTTTAGGCCATAACTTATAATAATTTATAAAAAAAATTTTATAAATTATTTTCCTTCAAATTTTTTAAATTAAGCTAAAAAAAATAAAAATATTTTTTAATAAAAAAGCAAAATAAAATCCCAAATGCAAATTTGCCAGCTAAGTCAAACGTTTTTGTAGAAATAAAAGACATGCAGTTCTAGTGATTTCTTTTAACGATTTGTTGAAATTCTTTTCTTTCACCTCTTCACCTTTTTGTACACAAACAACAAACACTATTCTAGAGCTGTAAGCTATGGATACGTCTTATATAGCAAAAGATCGAAAATCTTTAGTATAACATATTTGCTGAAAAAACTCGGAAATATCGGTTCAGATACAAACAAGTAAGAGCGGCTAAATTCGGCTATGCCGAATCTTATATACCCTTCACCATGGTTGGGAAAAAACTGAAGTTTATATATGGACATATATGAAATGGACAGATTTATATACGGACGCCTTTAAGAGGAAATTAACCATTTAGTTTGGAGATAAAACTTGGACTCGGGAAGATTTATGGTTCCAGAAAATATGTATTTTAAAAAAATGTATGTTTTGGGCATAACTTTTTTGTATCTGAACCGATATTTCCGAGTTTTTCAGCAAATATGTTATACTAAAGATTTTCGAACTTTTGCTATATAAGACGTATCCATAGGTCATAATACAGCTCTAGAATAGTGTTTGTTGTTTGTGTATAAAAGGTTAAGAGGTGAAAGAAAAGAATTTCAACAAATCGTTAAAAGAAATCACTACAACTGCATGTGTTTTATTTCTACAAAATAGTTTGATTTAGCTGGCAAATTTGCATTTAGGATTTTATTTAGCTTTTTTATTAGAAATATTTGTAATTTCTTTAGCTTAATTTTAAAAATTTGAAGGAAAATTGTTTATAATTTTTTTTATAAATTATTATAAGTTATGACCTAAAATAGTTGCCCTCAAAGGTAAATTATGTATAAAATTTTCTTAATATGTGAGAAATAAAATGGTTTAAAAATGTTTTTATAAATTCTTTTAAATCGGAGCAAAAAATAGAAATAAAACCGTTTGTATTTTGTTTGTATCAGAGGGTTTTTATACAAATTTTGATGTTTTTAGCCTATTTATGGATTATTTAATTATTAATATAAAATTTTATTTAAATTAATTATTAAATGTAAAAAAAAACAAAAAATAAACAAAAAAAAAATCTTAACGAACCCGCGACCCTTCCACCTGTGGTGAAAGGTATAAAAACGTTTGTATTTTGTTTGTATCAGAGGGTTTTTATAAAAATGTTGATGTTTTTAGCCTATTTATGGATTATTTAATTATTAATATAAAATTTTATATAAATTAATTATTAAATGTTAAAAAAACCAAAAATAAGCAAAAAAAAAGTCTTAAGAAAATAATAAAAAAAAAATGTAAAAAAAAAGTGAATTGACCTCACCGAGATTTGAACCTCGAACCCCACGGCCTTAGAGAAAAAAAAAAGTATTTGTGACACAGCGTCTAGACAACTGAGCTATTGAAGCTCACACAAAATCATCGTCAATAGAGGTACATATATAAAAGTCTTCGTTCATTAGAGATTTGTTTAGTTTTTATTTAAATGACAAATCTTTATATGTGTGTTGTTTGTGTATAAAAGGTGGAGATGAAAGAAAAGAATTTTAATTATTAATATAAAATTTTATATAAATTAATTATTAAATGTTAAAAAAAAATATAAAATTTTATATAAATTAATTATTAAATGTTAAAAAAAAAAACAAAAATAAGCAAAAAAAAAGTTAAGAAAATAATAAAAAAAAATGTACAAAAAAAAAGTGAATTGACCTCACCGAGATTTGAAACTCGAACCCCACGGCCTTAGAGAAAAAAAAAAGTATTTGTGACACAGCGTCTAGACAACTGAGCTATTGAAGCTCACACAAAATCATCGTCAATAGAGGTACATATATAAAAGTCTTCGTTAATTAGAGATTTGTTTGGTTTTTATTTAAATGACAAATCTTTGTATGTGTGTTGTTTGTGTATTGAATTTTAACACATGGATGTGTTGTTATGCTCAAAATTCTACATACATATTAAACAAAGGGATTTTACTGGAAAAATTAGAGGTAGTCCTGGTTTTTTGCTAATATCTCAGCCATTTATTAACCGATCTGTCTGATTTTTAATAGCAAACAGAAATGGATCACATGTAACAGAAATAAAAAAGAATCAAGTCCTCATCATGTCTGCGTTCTTCGGAAAACCCATTTCAACAAACACAGACGGACAGACGGACAGACGGACATCGTTAAATCAACTTCGCTCTTCATAAGGACCCAGAATATATATACTTTATAGGGTCTAAGATCAATATTGTAGAAATTACAAACGGAATGACAAACTTATATATACCCTTCCACCTATGGTGAAGGGTATAAAAAGTTATGCCCAAAACATAAATTTTTTTTAAATACCTATTTTCTGGAATCAGAAAAATCTTCCCGAGTCCAAGTTTTATCACCAAACTAAATGGTTAATTTCCTCTTAAAGGCGTCCGTATATAAATCTATCCATTCCATATATGTCCATATATAAACTTTAGTTTTTTTCCAACCATGTTGAAAGATATATAAGATTCGGCATAGCCAAATTTAGCAGCTCTTATTTGTTTTTTTTAATCTTAAAATTTTTAAGTTTCTTTTAAAAGACCATTTGTTATATTTTCAGACTTTTTTTTTAGAATTTACCCTTTTTATTTGGTTATTTCAACTAATGAAAAAAAATAATCGCGTCTCATTGAAGTCTATAGTATTTATTTTCTTAATTTTTTTTTGTATACTTGACCTAGTTTTTTGATATTATTTTTAGGAAGAAAAAACACAAAATTCAACTACATAAAGTCTGTGCATATTTTAGTTGAAACTTTGGTGACCTTTTTTTTTTTGTGGTGGAGCTGCTTGGTTTTGTATGTACAGTGTATTGTTTTATCTTTGCTCAGTATTTGTATGATCGTATTCACATCGAAAATAAGATCCATAAACCATGTTAAACTTTTGTTAACAGTGGTTACTTTCAAAAATAATTGTATACAATATATTTTTCAAAACAGAAAATTTCTAAATAAATTCCAAACTTGAGGCGAATATTTGAAAATAAAAAAATATATACAGGTTGGTTGAAAAGTTCCTGCGCTCGAAATGAAAAAATACTGTTTTTGTTACGAAATATATTTTTTTATTCAATATAATCTCCTAGAAGCTCAATTCACTTGTTCCAATGATCTTCCAATAATTTTATCCCATCCTTATAATGGTTTTTCGGAAGCTCTGCAAAATAACCGTCTACGGCTGCTATGGCCTCTTCATTCGACGAAAAATGCTTTCCACGAAGGAATTGTTTGAGATTTCTGAAGAGATAGTAGTCACTGGGAGCCAAATCTGGTGAATACGGTGGATGTTCAAGCAATTCGTACTTTAATTCTTTGAATTTAGCCATCGTCAAAA
Organism: Eustalomyia histrio; assembly: GCA_949748255.1. NCBI lineage: Eukaryota > Metazoa > Arthropoda > Insecta > Diptera > Anthomyiidae > Eustalomyia > Eustalomyia histrio. The sequence continues at coordinate 128,994,671 of OX456524.1, forward strand.
CACTTTTGTGAGCAGGTGCATTGTCTTGATGAAAAATGATTTTTTTCTTCTTTAAACCAGGTCTTTTCTCACAAATTTTTTTCATCCAGCTGATCCAAAAGGCTGCAATAATATTCAGAGTTGATTGTTTTACCTTTCTGAAGATAATCAATCAACAAAATTCCTTTTGCATTCCAAAAAACTGATGCCATAACCTTCTTCGCTGATCGTTGTGACTTCACCTGCTTTGGAGCTGAACAACCAGCTTCAGTCCACTGTAAACGTTCTTGTTTCAATTTAGGATCATGGTACCACCAAGTCTCATCCATAGTTATAAAACGACGCAAGAAGTCGATTTTATTCGGCTTGAAACGCTCCAAATTACACTGAGAAATTTGTTTTCGATCCAGATTTTGTTGAATTGTTAATGTGTGCGGCACTAAATTTCCAAACAGTTTTTTCATGCGTAATTCTTCATGTAAAATATGGAGTACTCGTTCGTCTTAGATGCCTATGGCATTAGCAATTTCACGCTTAGTCAAACTTGGATCTTCAATAACCATATTATGTACCTGCTCAATGATTTCTGCTGTGGTTGCAGTTTTTGGTCGTCCTTCGCGTGGATCGTCTTTACGGCTGGTACGACCACGTTTAAATTCACCAGCCCAAAATTCAACGGTGCGTTTTAAAGGTGAGGACTCCTTATATACTTTTAACAATTGTTCATAAATTTCCTTTGCTTTTAAACCCTTCAAAACAAAGAATCTAATGACTGCACGATATTCAATTTTTTCCATATTAAAAAAAATCAATGACACGTCAACTTCAAATGGCTTGTAAACAAAGAAAGAATTGACAGAATGACTTGCAACTTTGCATGAGTTCTCAGGACAGTTATACCAACTTGAGAAAAAAAAAGTTTGGAGGTAGCAGTGCCATCTCTTGGTGAGCGCAGGAACTTTTCAACCAACCTGTATAAGCAAACTAAGTTTAGGTTAGTTGGAGCTGGCTGGTCAAAGACCTCACATAGACTAATTGGTTCCCTAGTGTTACCTAGTGTTAGTCAGAACCGCACTCCTGCACTGACCCGTTAGTACCCCCACCAGACTTCTACAATTCTACTGGTTAAGGATAGTAGAAGTTCTGTCGCCTGACCTACACATAATTTTCAACACTCTGCAAGTTTCGGTATTCCTCCAAACCAGACTTGCACTTCATAGTAGAGTCTACATCCCGTTTCAAAAACGGGAGTGGCACACAAATGTCCATTGCCCTTTCGATACGCAGGTGTACCCCTAAGCCTGCCAGTTCGTCTGCAATCTCGTTACCTTCAATGCCCCGGTGTCCACGAACCTATTAGATGTGTACTCTCCTGTTGGTACAAAGTCTACCTAAATAGTCCTTACACTCTTGGACGTTCGATTCAATATGAAAATTAACGTAAGAATCAAGGTCGACAGCCATTTTGGCCACCAGAAATTTTATCGGAAATATGATGCATTCATAGGGAGTTTTATATACGATTCCTCCACACCCAGATCTCGGACAGAAAACTGCGGCCCTATTTCCTTAGGGGCACTTGAAACATGATGTAATCATCCCAGCTCTCGACAGAAAATTGCAGCCCTAAGAACCATCTGTGAAGAATTGAAGTTTTGTGGTCAAAGCGAAGACCTGCCAGAACTTCCGCCTGAAAAATGCTAAAGTTTATATGACTCCTCGACACCCGGCTCCCACATCTTAGAACCATTTGTGAAGAAATCAAAGATTCTGTGGTCGAAGCGAAGAGATCTGTCAGAACTTGGAATTGAAATATGCTGCAGTCATTAGGTAGTTTATATGACGAAGCGAAGACCTGCCTACAAGGTCAGCAGCCATTTTGACCACCAAAACTTTCACCTGAAAAATGCTATATCCATTGGGAACTGCAGCCCTATTCCTTCCCACATCTTAGAACCATTTGTGAAGAAATGAAAGGTTCTGTGGTCACAGCAGTGACCTGCCAGAACTTCCGCCTGAAAAATGCTGCAGTCATTGAGAAGTTTATTTGACTCCGCGACACCCGGCTCTCGACGGATAACAGCAGCCGTACTTCCTCCCCCATCTTAGAACCATTTGTGAAGAAATTAAAGGTTCTGTGGTCAAAGCAAAGACCTGCCTGTAAGATCAGCAGCCATTTTGGCCAACAGAACTTCCACCTGAAAAAATGCTGTATTCATCGGGAAGTTTATGCGACTCCTCGGTACCCAGCTCTGGATAGAAAACTGCAGCCCTATTTCCCCTCCCCCATCATAGAACCATCTGTGAAGAAATGAAAGGTTCTGTGGCCAAAGCGAAGAACTGTAAGAACTTCCAACTGAAGAATGCTGCAGTCATTGGGAAGTTTTTATGACTCCTCGACACCCGGCTCTAGACAGAAACCGCAGCCCTAATTCTTTCCACATTTTAGAACCATTTGTAAAGAAATTAAAGGTTCTGTGGTCGAAGCGAAGACCTACCAACTATTCGTACTTCTTCATAGCTGCTCGTGGTGACTCAGTGAAGTCTAACGTAGGGTTAATGTACTCACTGCCTTGCAACTGCGTATAAATCCAATGCGTGTGTTTAGGTGACAGACCCCAAATTTTTTCTAGCATTTTCCTGTATTCATAGAGTGGAATTGTTGTCCTTTTGACCCACTCCTCAACGTTAAGCTTCTATGTCAACGTGCTGTCCACTATTACCCCCAGGTACTTTGCCTGGTGTTTCAGAACAAGGTTCATAGTCAAAGGATATATCTTGATTCCGCCCACCTGTTTAGTCTCACTCTGGCCACCCACCCCTTAATTACTGGCAAAATGCTTTTTGCAAACGCTGCTAAAGCATCGCTTATAGGTGTTCTCACAGTAATTATTTTTTAATTTTTTGTACCTCTGGCAATTTCCAGGTTTTCCAAATTTTTGTCCATACTGTCATATAACTAAGGTCTAGTACAAACCACTGTGCTTTGTGCAAATCTCTAGCAAAATTTTTTCACATCAATTTTATTTACTTGTTTTTCTTTTTGTTGTCTGGAGAAGAACATATAAAGCATTCAAGGGTATTATTATTAATTCACTAGCGAAGAAAGAAAAAATTAAAAAAATAATTTGGTTATTTATGAATTTTTACAAAAAGAACTCACTCCTAGTGCATGACCAACACAACACTGACTGTTCTTGTTTCACATTCTTAATATAACTTAATATGCCTTTATATCACCATATACTATTATTTAATCCTTCTCTTAGTTTTTTTTTTGCGGAAGTGGAGGTTAGGTTTAATGATTTTGATGAGTTTTTGTGGTTTTAAAAAGGAATTTTTTATTAAAAAAATTGTGTAAATGAATCATTAAATATTTATGAGAAAAATAGATTTAAAATGAATTAAAAAAAAAATATGAAAATATCCTTGAAAAGCTTATAGAACAAAAAAGCATACAAATTTAGAGTTTTAATAGCTTTGTTTTTTATTGGTAAAGTAAACTTTTTCCTTGAAAATTTTCTTTAACTCCTCATGGTTATTGAACTTCTTTTTTTTTTTTGTTTTGCATACTTTCAAGTACTCTTCACTTTACAATGTGATCTTATTACGAAAATATTCATTCATCCAACCAACCAACCAGCCATTCAGTCTACAGTCAGTCGGTATCTTTTAAAATTGTTTTATTTATTTCTTTAAATGATTTTGAATTTTTATGTGGGCATTTTTATAACTGCACCACTGATTTAATTAATGCAGCTACTCATGAAAATATGTAAAAACGGAAATCTTGAACTTTACTTTAAAGGCTATTACTCCAACCGTCAGCCAGCCAGCCATCCAGTCATCCACACTAAATTTAAACTCAGGGTCTTTTTATTATATTTATGAAAAGAAGTAAAGTACAAGAAAAGGGCATAGAACTACATAAAAGGGCACCAATCAACCAACATCTTCATTTCTTTTATTCATATCCCGAACCAATAAGCTTTCTTTTGTATTTTTCATTACTGTGCAAAGAAAGAAAAAAAAAAAACTCTGTCACAGGAAATGCTTAAGAATCTCTGTACGTTTTCAAAATTTTTTTGTATATTATTCCATTCTTTTAAATCAAAATCATAAAATATCCAGACATTAACTGACCTTGAGTATTACTTGACTTTTTTCTTCTTTAAAATATACTAATGAAGCTATGGGAGATTGTGTAAGTTTCTTTTTGTTCTAGAGATTTTTTTTCTTTAACCATGGTTAAAACTTTTTTTGTTCTAGTTACAATTTGCAGTTAAATAAATTAAGAGCATTTCCAAAAGGAATAATTTTGCTGTTTCGTTGTTTCGAAGGATCAATCTTTTGCTCTAGCATTTACCCACCAGATCTCAGTCCCTACCACCCTAATGTAAGAAAATTAAGCTCGCAAAAATCACTAAACTTTTTCTAAGGAAGTTTTTTGATAATTCCAGCAGAACAATTTTAGTTTTTTTTTGTCGAACATGACTGTTGGGGGGGGGGGGGGGGGGGGGGGTCGCTTTTTTAAATTTTTCGTCTGGGTACTTGAGATTAATAAGCTTTGGAGCAAAACATTGGTTTAAGTCCCGACAGTACAGGTTGGTTGAAAAGTTTCTGCGCTCACCAAGAGATGGCACTGCTAGCTCCAATTTTTTTTTTCTCAAGTTGGTATAACTGTCCTGAGAACACATGCAAAGTTGCAAGTCATTCTGTCAATTCTTTCTTTGTTTACAAGCCATTTGAAGTTGACGTGTCATTAATTTTTTTTAATATGGAAAAAATTGAATATCGTGCAGTCATTACATTCTTTGTTTTGAAGGGTTTAAAAGCAAAGGAAATTTATAGACAATTGTTAGAAGTGTATAAGGAGTCCTCACCTTCAAAACGCACCGTTGAATTTTGGGCTGTTGAATTTAAACGTGGTCGTACCAGCCTTGAAGACGATCCACGCTAAGGACGACCAAAAACTGCAACCACAGCAGAAGTCATTGAGCAGGTACATAATATGGTTAGTGAAGATCCAAGTTTGACTAAGCCTGAAATTGCTAATGCCATAGGCATCTCAGACGAACGAGCACTCCATATTTTACATGAAGAACTACGTATGAAAAAACTGTTTGGAAAGTTAGTGCCGCACACATTAACAATTCAACAGAAACTGGATCGAAAACAAATTTCTCAGCGTAATTTGGAGCGTTTTAAGCCGAATAAAATCGACTTCTTGCGTCGTTTTATAACTATGGATGAGACTTGGATCTACCACCATGATCCTAAATTGAAACAAGAACGTTTACAGTGGACTGAAGCTAGTTGTTCAGCTCCAAAGTAGGTGAAGTCACAACGATCAGCGAAGAAGGTTATGGCATCAGTTTTTTGGGATGCAAAAGGAATTTTGTTGATTGATTATCTTCAGAAAGGTAAAACAATCAACTCTGAATATTATTGCAGCCTTTTGGATCAGCTGGATGAAAAAATTCGTGCGAAAAGACCTGGTTTAAAGAAAAAAAAATCATTTTTCATCAAGACAATGCACCTGCTCACAAAAGTGTTTTGACGATGGCTAAATTCAAAGCATTAAAGTATGAATTGCTTGAACATCCACCGTATTCATCAGATTTGGCTCCCAGTGACTACTATCTCTTCAGAAATCACAAACAATTCCTTCGTGGAAAGCATTTTTCGTCGAATGAAGAGGCCATAGCAGCCGTAGAAGGTTATTTTGCAGATCTTCCGAAAAACCATTATAAGGATGGGATAAAATTATTGGAAGATCATTAGAACAAGTGTATTGAGCTTCTAGGAGATTATATTGAATAAAAAAATATATTTCGTATTCTTTCATTTCGACCGCAGGAACTTTTCAACCAACCTGTAAATGAGGAAGAAGGTATAACAAAAAATTTAACAAGGCAAAAAAATAAACAAATTTTTTTCGAAATTATCTTGCTTTTGCACCTTCTATTCGAAGACGTACGACACACTTTTTTTTTACCTGTAAAGTGGTACGGTCTAGTGTACACTGAAGAAGGTTTCATACACTCCAAATTTCAAGTTTTTATCTAAAGAGGTTTGAGCTGAAAAATTAACGGGCTCATTTCCCCATTTAACACCAGTTTTAATTTAAAATTCCAAAAACTATCTCTTTAGTAAATTGTCACTCACATTTAAAATTTCGTATTTTTGGTCTAAGGGAATGTGGTTTTCTAGTGGTTTTCGTTGTGTTCACTTATTAACCCCACTTAAAATGTTTTTTATTGGAAATTCCAAAAAGTATTTCTTCAGAGAATTAGCCCATACGCCAGGGAACACATGTCTAAAATTTCAGATTACTCGCCAAAGAGGATGATGGAGAATTGATGACAAATGATTTATTAAAGAATTGCATCAGTAAGATTAAACTTTTTTTGCTGAGTGTAGATAGGATTTGAGCTTTGATTCAAAAAGTCATTCATAAAGACAAGGAATATTAAGAGAGAGAAAGAGCAATAGAGAAAGACAGAGAAGGAGAGAGAGAGAGAGGAAGAGAGATAGAGAAAAAGAGAAAAAGAGAGAGAGAAATAAAAAGAAAGAGAGAGAGAAAAAAAGGACAAAAGAGAGAGAAAAAGAAAAATAGATAGAGAAAAGGAGAGAGAGAAAGAGAAAAATAGATAGAGAAAGGGGGAGAGAGAAAGAGAGTATGGAACCTTTCAGTACCTCTTATGGTGCGATCTCTAATATCGAGAGAAGTCATTAACTGCACCAGAAGTAATAAACTTGGACGCGATTGTTTTTGCCACACACAATCGAACACCTTGCAAATATCTACAGCAACTACTGTTTTTTTAACCAATCTTGAATGGACCGACTTCAAAACTCTAAAATCAAAGCAATTAGGTTTCGGTCGGATTGAAAGGAGATTTGGACTCTATATAATTTACATGCTCTCCATCACCTTTGAGAGCGAAAAACGAATTGCAATTAGGTGGTTATTATGACCATTGGAAACATGCGGTACCGCTGCAATGTGCCGAATAGTGTTGACGATAGCGTCGTAGGGCACTGTTTCTGCTTAAGTGCAAAGGTGTGCCATCCGGCTTCGCTGACTTATTTATATTCAGATTCGAAAGAATCGTGCGGAACGAGCTCGAAAGAATATTTAGGTGAATTATGAACTACTAACTTTAGCTCAGGCAGTGGATGATTGTTTTTCGCCAAGAATGAATTAGGTTGAAAAATAGGAGAATACTCTTCCCAATCAATGCATGTCCAAAAATGGGACATACTCTTAATCCTGAAAGTTTGCTTGTTGTGCGCTCTCATGTCGCGTTAATTACCGTACCCATCTATTAAAGGAACTTCGCCCAACTGACAAAATTTATCAGTCTGTTCCAGCCCATTCCACTAAGGTTACCGAAAGTTGGAATATTGACGCCACAGAAGTGTGGAAACCTTACACTTACAGAGGCCGGACAGCCACAAAGATTGTATTATAAGGTCCCGTCATACGAGTCCGCACGGACCTTTGGGAAAAGGTGTGCCCTCAGCGATTTAAAAGTCTCTTAGTTCCTACCCTATCCGGGCCTTATCATAGAATTCTGGTGGTATCAATTGCTGTTATTGCTCCATGAGCAATAACAGTCCATTCACGTAATTCAATCCCTAAAGGTGTGAAATAGTTTCGGGTTTGCCAAGTTAAGTACGCTCAGAGAAGAACCTTCTCTGGCCAATTTGTCAGCCATCTTGTTCCCTGCGATATAACAATACACCGAAACCCCTATAATCTCAATCTTTCTCCTTGCACCCGGTAATAGTGGCTGATCTTACGAGTTCTTTTTTTTTCAGTGATCCCTTCAGTATTAATAAATTTAATGTACAACGTGATAGCTCTGATCTCCGCCTGAAAGACGGTATTATCCGGGAGGGAGAAGCATTTTCCAACGGAGAAGCCAGACACAGTCCTTCCATCGAATTTTGAACCTTCTGTATAGAAGAGAATGCCCGCATTGTCTCTCATAAAGGAACCTTCTATAAAAGAATTTCTTCGAATTATTCAGCCGGGTTCCAGGCGTTTTTATCCAAAGTGACAATTGCACCTGCCTCTCCATCAGCGCGCAAAACATGGGCAGTATTTTTTTTACTAGTTTTTTTTTCAACGATAATTTCAAAAAGAATAGAATTTGGTAAATTTCCAACATGTTCCTATACAAAAATATATCCGTTCACATCCCCTTAAAATGATATTGCATATATCTTAATTTCAACCAGACCTTTAATTTTTGGAGCTTACCACTTAAACATCCATTACCCTATTATGTTGGGTAAAAATACTTAAATATCCATACCGGCCTTACAAGGGCTTTCTTGTATATTCACCCCTAAATGTGTGTTTTATACTATAAAAGAATTAAAATTGTTTTCTCATAAAATTTTATTTAAAAATTGTACTCCATTAACCGGCGTAGTTTTCGAGGTCTTTTGAATACAAAAGAGCCATTGTCATTTCAAAGGAGAAGAAGAATTATGAAAAAAAAATGCAATAATAAAAATATGAAATGCATTGACTTGACATTTTTATCGCAACGAACGCACTTGAACCTATTGTTGACAGAAAAAAAACCGCCACCACAAAACCAGCAGCAGCAACAGCAGTTGCTATAAATTGAGTGCAATGACAGCTGCAGTAATATTGAAAATTGTTTGTAACCAAATACATTTTGACATTAAACAAAAATTTCGAATGTCGCGTACAAAGAAAATTGCTTGCACACTCTTGAGCACTCGCGTGTATTTGAAAATTTTGTCTAAGATGAAATTTTCGTAGAAAATAATTTAGATTTTATTATTTTTCTTTTTTGCAATTTGCTTGACGTCAATGTCAGGGCCAATGAAAAGAAGACAACAGAAACAACAATAAAAATTTAAAAATAACGTTAACAATATTTATTGTTATTGTAAAACAAACAAAACCGGCCGGCAAACCTCCACATTTTCTTTTCGTATTTTGAACGAACAAAAATAAAAAAAAAAAAAAATAAACAAAAATTTACTTTAAAGAGTAGATTAAAATTCTGACAACTGCAGCAATTTGTTTTTAATATTATACCAAACAAGAGAGTATAAATTGCACTTTTTATTTACTCTTTTTTTTTTTTAATTCTGAAATGCTCTTGTTGCAAATTGCATTCTCTTTATTACAATATTACATTTCCAATATATAAAATTCTATTTATAACAACAACAACAAGACCACAAATTTAACCTTCAACCAAAAAGCTTTTTAATAATGAAGGTCACAGCCCCCTCTTGTTTTATATGTATATTTATTGTTGTCATAATATTCCAAGAAAATATTAAAAAAAAAAAGTTTGACGTACTACCAGACCGACCTTTCATTACCCTGAACCAATACAAACACATATGCCAATCCATACTATGCTTGAGCTGACATACAGGTTGGTTGAAAAGTTCCTGCGCTCGAAATGAAAGAATACTGTTTTTTGTTACGAAATATATATTTTTTTATGCAATATAATCTCCTAGAAGCTCAATACACTTGTTCCAATTATCTTCCAATAATTTTATCCCATCCTTATAATGGTTTTCCGGAAGCTCTGCAAAATAACCGTCTACGGCTGCTATGGCCTCTTCATTCGACGAAAAATGCTTTCCACGAAGGAATTGTTTGAGATTTCCGAAGAGATAGTAGTCACTGGGAGCCAAATCTGGTCAATACGGTGGATGTTCAAGCAATTCGTACTTTAATTCTTTGAATTTAGCCATCGTCAAAACACTTTTGTGAGCAGGTGCATTGTCTTGATGAAAAATGATTTTTTTCTTCTTTAAACCAGGTTTTTTCTCACGAATTTTTTCATCCAGCTGATCCAAAAGGCTGCAATAATATTCAGAGTTGATTGTTTTACCTTTCTGAAGATAATCAATCAACAAAATTCCTTTTGCATCCCAAAAAACTGATGCCATAACCTTCTTTGCTGATCGTTGTGACTTCACCTGCTTTGGAGCTGAACAACCAGCTTCAGTCCACTGTAAACGTTCTTGTTTCAATTTAGGATCATGGTGGTAGATCCAAGTCTCATCCATAGTTATAAAACGACGCAAGAAGTTGGTTTACTTCGGCTTAAAACGCTCCAATTTACGCTGAGAAATTTGTTTTCGATCCAGTTTTTGTTGAATTGTTAATGTGTGCGGCACTAACTTTCCAAACAGTTTTTTCATACGTAATTCTTCATGTAAAATATGGAGTACTCGTTCGTCTGAGATGCCTATGGCATTAGCAATTTCACGCTTAGTCAAACTTGGATCTTCACTAACCATATTATGTACCTGCTCAATGATTTCTGATGTGGTTGTAGTTTTTGGCCGTCCTTCGCGTGGATCGTCTTTAAGGCTGGTACGACCACGTTTAAAATCACCAGCCCAAAATTCAACGGTGCGTTTTGAAGGTGAGGACTCCTTATACACTTCTAACAATTGTTCTTAAATTTCCTTTGCTTTTAAACCCTTCAAAACAAATAATCTAATGACTGCACGATATTCAATTTTTTCCATATTAAAAAAAAATAAATGACACGTCAACTTCAAATGGCTTGTAAACAAAGAAAGAATTGCCAGAATGACTTGCAACTTTGCATGTGTTCTCAGGACAGTTATACCAACTTGAGAAAAAAAAGTTTGGTGCTAGCAGTGCCATCTCTTGGTGAGCGCAGGAACTTTTAAACCAACCTGTACATACATACTTACAACGCTGTTTAAAAAGCCATCAAAGCATTTTTATTGTTGGCTTTTCGAAAGAAATTACACCATTTTTAAGATTATTAAATAAATTTCATATTTTAAATTTAACAAATTTTGCATTTAAAGTATTTAAGTCCCTCCCCCCTTTCACTGGATACGCACCTGCTGTATACGATAGATACCAATTTAAAAATTTTATTAATCTTCATCAAAATAACGATACTAAAAAAAATTGATACTAAATGAAGTTTTCTATATCAATTTTTTATTTATTAAATGCGAAATTGATTTGAAATATTTTAAATAAAACAAAAAAAAATTTTAAAAATTATTAAAGTTCTTTAAATTTAAATGATATTTTTTTTAGTAAGATTAAATCTATATTATCTGAAGGTACACTGAGAGAATTATGATTATGATATTAATAAATTTCGTCATCAAATCATTGAAACTTTTCATTAAATTGTATACAAGTTTTCAAAAAAAATATGAAAAATTTCTAATTATTTATTTAAAAGTGTAATACACTCTAATCATACTTGGGATTTTTTCATTGCCATTAAAATTTCATTAACATTAGTTTAGTAATGTTGATGCTGATAAAAATTTCATGGCATAAGACGACATCGTCTACTTCTCACTTTACTTTTTTTTGTGAAAGAGAGCAACACTGGAAATTCTTCCTACTAAATAATGCATTGCTTTCTTTGGAAAGAGATGAAAGGTGGTGAAAGATGATGGATTCCAAATATGGCAACACTGTAATTGCCCGAGATGATAGTTCTTAGAACAACTTTTTTGAATATAACGTGGTCATAATGAGAATCGAAGTTAAGAACTCTGGTTGCCAGCCGAGAGCTCTACCCTCTTGGCTTACAAACGAACACAAAGTAATGGGTCTAAAAATAGATTTACAAAAATATTTTTTTATTATTATCTTACGTTTATAAATCATGCAATATGTTATCAGTGATCGGTAACTTATTACTTTATGCTTGCTAATTATGCAAGAGGTAACGGATTATCATTACAAGGTAATGCATGAGTATATCACACCTATTACCAAAGTTTTGCTGCATTATTTTGTGAATACCACCCTACGGAGCTCTGTGGGTGCGCCGTAGGGTGCTCTGTAGAGTGCTCCGCAGGGGGCTCCGTAGGTTGCTCTGTGGGGTGCTCCGTAGGGTGCTCCGTAGGATACTCCGCTGTGTCCTCCACGGTTTCCTGAGGGGGCATCGTGGGGTGCTCGGTAGGGTGCTCGGTAGGGTGCTCCGTGGGGTGCTCCATAGGGTGCTCCATAGGGTGCTCCGTGGGGTGATCTATAGGGTGCTCCATAGGGTGCTCCGTAGAGTGCTCCGTAGAGTGCTCCATAGAGTGCTCCATAGAGTGCTCCATAGAGTGCTCCGTGGAGTGTACCGTGGGGTGCTCCGTAGGGTTCTCCGTGGGGTGCTCCGTAGAGTGCTCCGTGGGGTGCTCCGTAGGGTGCTCCGTGGGGTGCTCAGTGGGGTGCCCCGCAGAATGCTTCGTGGAGTGCTCCGTGGGGTGCCCCGCAGAATGCTTCGTGGAGTGCTCCGTGGGGTGCCCCGCAGGATGCTTCTTGCAGTGCTCCGTAGGGTGCTTCCCGGAGGATATAAAATTAGTTTTTTAATTTACTTTTTTAAAATTAATTAAATTTTACTCATATATCGTTCCACAAACGCTTTCAAGCCGTGTGGATATGTTAATCTCTATAATTGCAAACATTACCGTATTGGTTAGAATCGTTTCAAAATCGCGCTTACTTTGCAGTGGGACATACTGAAAATTATTATAAAAGGAGCAGAGCTAGGGTGGAATGTTTGAGCAACTTTTGTTTAAAATTTCGCGAATTTTTGACTCATATGAAATTTTTGTGATCGTTACATTTTTTTGAATTAATATAATTCAAGAAATCATCTTTAATGGTTTACATTTCACCAAAAAATTTTGTATTTGATTTATATTACGCGAATTAAATAATAAAACAAATTTATTCTATATAAAAGAAAATTGATTCAATATAAATTACATCAAATCATATCCCACTCTATTCAATACCAAATTATTTCTTTAAAAAAGTGATTATAAATTAATTACAGACTCGCAAAAAATATTTATTTAAATTAATTTGAAAAATCTATTAATTATAGTTTAAGCAAATAAAGTTTAAGGGTCAATATTATAGTCAGCACTTAGGCAGAAGTAAAATCCGGACAGGCACCAGCCTACAAATTATTTTCACAATTAATTTTAATTTAAATACTTTTCACACTTTCAAACCGTGAAAAATTGTTTCGCTGAAAATTTAGTAAATTTTGTTTGCTATCGGAATAGCTTAATTTCTAGTTATAAGGAACGTGTTTGAAGCATTTGTGGTCAATTTTATGAACATCGTCTGGAGGCGGGATTGCCGGTTAGAGGGTTATGCCCTGTCTCCACCAAATGTACCTACAACCGAGTGAAAACTTGATCTCGCGTGTGTTCATAGCACGAGGCACAACTTAATTTTTCACGGAATTAGCGTGATGCCATATGGTAGATATCATGTGGTTGGTTAGAACTCACAAGCTAATAACCGAATGCAGCGAGCATAATTTAGTAGCAGTGATCATGTTGCAATCACTTAAAAAAAAAAAAAAATAAACAAAACTAGCAGAAAAAATATTTAAAAAAAACAAGCAAAAGTAAAAAGTTGGGGGAAAACATTTTTTTTTAAATAAAGAGCAAACTAGCAGAAAAAATATTTTTATACCCTCCACCATATATGGTGAGGGTATATATCAGTTTGTCATTCCGTTTGTAATATGTCGAAATATAGGTTTAAGACCCCATAAAGTATATATATTCGTGATCCTTATGCAATTTTAAGTCGATTTAGCGATGTCCGTCTGTCTGTCTGTCTGTCTGTCTGTTGAAATGGCGATCACGACGCGAAGACGCAAGCGGGGGTTCCAATTTTTACCCAGATTATTGAACATCCTCCCGAGCAGTTTGGTATTTAAAATGAGCGAAATCGGTCAAGCGGTTCAAAAGTTATGAGTGAAAATGTGAAGGTACCTCTAAATTTTTTTTTTTCTGTTAAGTAAGTAAAAATGTTAAAGTCGCTAACAGAGCAGACCTCTGTAAATAACATTACTAAAACTAAATAACAAAAGTTCTGTTACATAAATCAAAGACATTAATTTGTTAAAGAAAGGACATTAGTTGAAACTATTTCCCAATAGGTGGCGCATCTGAAAAAAAATTCTCCCTATTAGGCATATTCTGCTACAATATACAACAGGGTATTATTGATTTTCTATTTCGTTCGTAACATAAAAGAATGTTTGCCAAAAGCTATGCAAAATATATGTTTTATGTGTATATTATGCTTTAATTTTCTAAATCAATATTCATTTAGATGTTCAAGAGCACAGTATTGCAATTTTTCGTTTGTGTATTTATTTTTTTGAAAGATAGAATTAACATAAATATGGATTTTCCAATGCCTCAATACTTCAAAATTATACAAATTTAACGAAAAAATACCATTTTGATCGATGAAAATTTGTTTTTTTTTTACAGAAAATGTGAAACAAATGCTTTTATCACGTCGAACATTTCAAAAATTGTCTTTAGTATTTTGAAATAAGTCTGCTAGTGACAGCTTAATGTACTAGAATTTTAAATATGTATTAAATCTCATATCTGTGGTTACTAAGACAATTGAAAGCCGAATCCAGGGCCATGCAACCTAGGCATGGCGCAGGGTATTGTTATCTATTTACTTAAGCGCCATCTACTGCTAAGTATAGACACTAAAGCAATTATGTATTTAGCTCTATCTTTATGTATAAATGTCTTTGGCCCATGGCTAGGTCCAAAGAAATTTATATATAAAGAAAGAGCAAAATGCATAATTGGTTTAGTGGACACTAGCTCTGCAGTAAAATATGCCTAATGGAGAGAATGCACCTTCTGGTGGGCCATCTATTGACAAATAGTTACAACTCATGTTCTTTTTTAACAAATAAATTTCTTTGCTGTATTCTCTCCATTAGACAAACACACTTTAATTTTTGCAGAAAGAACATTCGTTGCAACTATTTATCAACACGTGGCGCATCAGAAAGTGCATTCTCTCCATTAGGCATATTCAGCTGCAGAGCTAGTTCCCATTAGCCGGAACAAAATCGAGTATTTGACAAAAACTATGCTTTAAAATGTGTTTTTTGTGCAGTCCATGTTTAAAAAATCTAGTGAAAATGTAAAGGTGCCTCTAAATTGCCTATACAAATTTAGTACAATTTCATAGTAGCGACTGGTACATAACATATTCTCCCGTATTTTTTCACCAGTCGCTTAGCAGTTAATATTTTGTATTCACCTCAAACATTTTTCCACCACTAAAATTGTTTTTCACCTTAAAAATTTTTTTTTTCACCTCTAAATTTTTTTTCCACCAAAAAAGTTCTTTTCACATCTAAAAAAGTTGTTCACCTTAAAAAATTTTTTCACCTACATAATTTTACTTTTAAAGTTTTTTTATATTATTTGTATCAAAAACAGAAGAGAACATCTTTTTAGGATATTGGTGGAGGGTATTCAAAGATTCGGCACAGCCGAATTTAGCCCTTTTTTACTTGTTTTTATTAGAAAAATAAAACACTGAGGCAAAAAATATGAAAAAAGCAGGTTAAGGTCAAAAATCTGAAGAAAAAGCTGCTTTCAAGCTAACAACTGGTAAACCCAAATAAGTAGAAAATAAGCAAATGTTAGTAAAAAAAAATTGCAAAAATAGCAAAAATGGAGATTTGTACCCTCTGTTTATAAGTTATTTAATTTTAAAATTAATATGAAAAATAAAAAACAATTCTGGAAATGGTGTTGTTTTTGTTATGTTGCCTCAAGTTCTTGGCCATCAAATACCATGTATGCAACCAACAAATGTTAACATTTAAATGAAAGTTCATGTTCAAGGGTTATTATTGCCCTCCCCGGCTTTTTTTCTTCTAAAAACATTGCATCAAATTCACCTTTCAGGTTGGTTCTTCATATTAGTTTACATGTGTTTTTTTTCTTTCTTCTTTTATTTATTAATATACCGGCCTTACTATGTAACATAATCTCATAGTAGTCGGCATCGTTGATGACCTTGCCATTTTAGGTTTTGTTAAAACTGATTTAAACTAAAATTGTGTTTTATTTTATTTCCAATTTCATGCCCCTTCCTTTTGACGTGACCTTTTCTCTGTTATCCTCGAGTTTATTCAGGATTAATAGTGATATTAAATATTATCCTGTCACAATATTTGCTTTCTGCTTGTTGCCAGTTGTATGTTCTGTTGCTGGCAGTTTTTTATTTTTTTTTTATTTCTATTGAATTTAAATTGTTGTTGCTTTTAAGGGAAAAGTTTTCTTACTTTAGCCTCAAGGTCTTTTGGATAACATTTTTAATTTGGTTTATTTCGTCGATTGGTATGGAAAAAAATAGCTTTTTAATATCAAATTATATAAATTACTGGTAAATTAATGACATTTGTTAATATGAAAAAAGGTTTTAGATTAAAAAAAATAGGAACAGTAAAATTCCAATTTAACGAATACAATATTCAATACCTAGAGAGATTATTTAACGATAAAGAGCTGATTTAATAATCATTTAGCATTGTGAAAATGGGACTAAAAAATATAATTTTATAGAAATTAAAAAAAAAGAGAAATTTTTTTTTAAGTAGGAAATTAATTGGAATGATTATCCGATTAAGTAACTAAAAATGTGATTAAAGATTTATTTTTTTTTTCTGTAGAAAAATTATAATAAAGTGAAAACAATTTTCATATTGAAAATTGTTAAAATTTTGAGTGAAGTTTGTTGGGAAAATTTCTGTATTTAAAAGAGTTTTGTTGATATTATTATTCTAGGTCTACAAATAATGTTCTTAGTTTGAATTTGGAATATTATCTTATAAGAGCTTTTATTTTACCATTTTCGATCTAGAACAATAATATCAAGTAATTTCATCAATATCCACTGAGAAATATTTTATATTAAATATCTTTAGTAGTCTTATTAATAAAGAAACTAGCCGCTAGACTACACTGTGTGAAAAAGCTTCATCATATTTATTAAAAAAAAAAAAACTTTATAAATATGATGAAAAACTTTGTAGATATTCGTCCAATGTAACACTTCATAAATACGATGAAAATGCAAATTCATAACATGATTCTTCATATATTATCTAAGACTTATGAAATCCTTCTTCATATCTATGAAATTTTTCTTTATATCTATGAAATCCTTCTTTATATCTATGAAATCCTTCTTCATATCTATGAAATTTTTCTTCATATTTATAAAATTTTTCTTCATATTTAACAAATTCTTCTTCATGTATGTATGAAAATGTATTTTTAATCTGGTGCGAAATTATAGAAAATTTTTTTTAAATGAAAAAATTATTCTTATTTTGTATTAAGTAATCATGGAGAATACACAGAAAAAGTTATTAGACACAAGCTGAATGGAATGCATTTTCTAGTCCGCTACGACCTTCATCAACATTCTTCGTGCTCTTGAAAGTACCAACTATAAAATGATCAATTATAAAATTAAAACTTCACTATTCTTCTTCATATTTAAGAAGAAGTTTCGTTAGTATCTAGGAAGAAGTTTCGTCGGTATTTATTAAGAAATTTCTTTATATAAAGGGTGATTTTTTTTTACTGTTTGGGTTTTAAAAATTTACAAAAAAAAAAAAACAGAAAATTTGCAAAATTTGCAAAATTTAATGAAATGTTTATTTGAGGCTTTAAATGATTGTCTGTCAGTTACTTTTTGAAGATTATTTCATGTAAATGTTGCCCGCGGATACGCCGTAGGTGGTGCATTCGTAAGCTGCAAACTTGGCCTACAACCGAAGGAAAATGATTGACAAAAGTTGTTGTCTCACCCACAAAATAGTAGATAAGATCATTTAAAAAGATTACAAATTCAATTACAAATTCAATTACAAATTCAATTACAAATTATATCTTAATACCCTAACCGGGCACTAGCAACAATGGCTTTTGGCTCGTTGTAGCGAAAACAGACCAGAGCCTCTGGTGGGAATCGCTACCAACTAGCCTACCGGCTAGAACAAGAAAGGGAGAAAGAAATAAACCTTGAATGAAATCCCAGTTCTGAGGAAGCGAGAAATAAATCGAAAGAAGTCATCCAAAGCAATAAGCTTTGATAACAATGTCTTTGAAATATCCCCAGCAGCGCATTTACTTTAACCAAATTGGTGAATAGACTGGTTTCAGTGCTCCAAAAATATGCTAACAGGTCTTTCGTAGAACTACCTCAAGAAAACAATACTGTCGATGGCTTAAAAGTTAATTGGACTCTAGATAATTAACAAGATGGCAATTTATAATGAACAAATCAAATTTATTTTATAAAAGTTAGCCATGGTCATTGCTCAAACACTAATTAACTCACGGTTGCAGTAATCTTCTTGTTTTCCATAAGGCGCCTGAGCAGGGACGGACAACTATGAGGCTTTTTTTAGGGTCTATGTAGGTATTTATTCTTATTTTTTTCCCCGATAATTGCGTCGATAAACACAAGCTCGTTTAATACTCCCACTCATTTCCTAGGTTGTAGGAAAATTTATAACAAAAGTCAGTTGAACTTAAATGTCAGCATCTTCGCAATATCTTAGAATTTCTTGGTTAATGAAGATATGTACTTAGATGCAAGTAAATCTGAAATAAACTTTTTCATTCATTCCTACCACAATTCCTAAAATAACACAGACATAAATCAAACTTAACCCACGTATGACGCGTAAGCATCAATGTCCTTTTGATGACCTTTAGCTTCAACAGAATGTGTGTAAAATACAAAGATAATTTCTTATTTTATGTATATTAAGTAAGAATAAAAAACGAAAATACACTACTTCAAGAAAAAGTGTGTGTACCTTTATGATAAGACGATATAAAAAATAATACCACAGTGGCATAAGGAAAATATTTCTAAAAAAAAAAAGAAATCAAATCAAAACACGCGCTGGCTAAACACAATTCCTCTGAAACAGCATCCTTGCTAAAGAACAGGGTAGAATAAATGTTTACTGGAAAAAGGTTAATGTGGTAATGTACACAGAGAAAAAAAATCATAATTTTCTTTATTATTACATCATAATTGAATTAATGTCTTATTGTTTTGTAGTTAAAATAAAGTTTTTTGTATTTAAATTAATATGTAAACATTTTAGATTTTGTTTATGCATTTTAAAAATAAATTGAAATATATTTCAAGTAAAACTAAAATAAACTAAGTTCTACTTAAATCTTTTTTTCTTTGTGTAGGATAATATGTTTTAAAGCTCAAGGTTAAATCCGAATGAGAAAAGATACAATGTGAATTTAAGATAAATATCAGCACTTTACTACTTCATAAGGTATGAGTATGGTCCATCATCATTCTCATCATCATTTAAGCTTTAAACAAATACTCCAAATCTACTGTTTTTTCCTGGGGGGAAGGGACAAAGTATATGTATTAAAGCAAAAAAATATTTGTATTGAGGGCGGAGGGAGTTTGAACTCCTACCTTAAAACGTTTAAAAGAGCAGTCGAATAAAAACCTGTGTCAAAATCAGCATTAACTATACAACACAACAGCAGCCTTCAGCTGCTAACCTTGAACTTCAACTAGAGTGTAAAAAAAAGCTTTAAAAGCAATGAGGGTTCATGGCGCATATTTGTTTTACAATAAAATATCCGACGAAAAGAGAGAAACAGAGAGAATGTAAGAAAAATTGAAGGTTGGCGTAGGATAGTGTCACTTTATATACAATATATATATATATATAAAAGTAAATTACTAGCCACGCGTTAACGTTATAAAAAAAAGTAACCTTGTCAGGTTAAAACGCAATTGTGAGAAACCTACAAAGTCCTTGATGAAGCACCCACACTCAATTTTAGCCTTTACAAATAAAATCTCTTTAATAAAATAAAGAGAAGGTTTTACAGGAAAAGGACAAAGAAGAAATAGGCAAAAGAAAAAAAGAGACCATGAACATAATGAATATTAATTGACCGTAACGGACTTATACTTAACCCATAACTTGAACTTTTCCACATAAAATTTGGAACGGGACATTCAGTAATCTAGCATTATTTGTAAACTTTCAATCTTAACTTGCTGTAATACAGGGATTCTGAAACAATCAAAACTTGATTTACTTGGATAATTCTGAGTTTTCAGTACACTATTTGTTGAAGAATTTCAGTTACCTGATTCCACGATTAATTTCCTTTTGGGTACTTTTTTAAATTCACGGAATTTAAAGTGGATTTAAAAAAAGTACCCTAACTTCTTTGAGTCCACAATGAATTTCGTTTATGGTACTTTTTTTAAATTCACGAAAAATTGCGTGTGGGGTACTTTTTTTAAATCTATGCTTAATTCTATTTTGACTACTTTTTTAAATCTATGATTAATTCCATTTTGGCTACTTTTTGAAATCCACAATGAATTTCATTTAGGGTACTTTTTTTAAAGCCACGACAAATTCCGCTGTGGGGTACTTTTTTTAAAGCCACGACAAATTCCGCTGTGGGGTACTTTTTTAAATCTACGATTAATTCCCTTTTGGGTACTTTTTTTAAATTTACGGTAAACTCCGTTTAGGGTTCTTTTTTTTAATCCACGATTTTTTCCCTTTTGGGTACTTTTTTTTAATCCACGATTTTTTCCCTTTTGGGTACTTTTTTTTAATCCACGATTTTTTCCCTTTTGGGTACTTTTTTTTAATCCACGATTTTTTCCCTTTTGGGTACTTTTTTTTTAATCCACGATTTTTTCCCTTTTGGGTACTTTTTTAAAACCACGATTATTTCACTTTTGGGTACTTTTTAATATACGATGAATTCCGTTTAGGGTACTTTTTAAATCTACGATTATTTCTCTTTTGGGTACTTTTTCAAATCCACGATTGGGTACTTTTTTAAATCCACTATCATTTCTCTTTTAGGTACTTTTTTAAATCCTCGATTGCGTACATTTTTAAATCCGCGATTGGGTACTTTTTTAAATTTGCGATAATTTTCCCTTTTGGGTACTTTTTTAAATTCCCGCTTGGGTACTTTTTTAAATCTGCGAAAAATTTCACTTTTGGGTACTTTTTTAAATCCAAAATTAATTCCCTTTTGTATAATTTTGCCAAGGACTATGTAACAGTATGATAGACAGAAATCAAAAGCCACTAAGCCACAGATTTTAGGTGAAAAAGCCACCGAGCCAAGTTCATGTAATACAAGGCAAGTTGGTTCGTTGGTTTTGTGGCTCTTTCAAACCAAACCTTTGAAGTTGGCCTTTTGGCTTGGTGTATTTTTTCGTTGGCTTGATCACATAGTCCTTGCTTTTACAAATCTATTCTGGGAACTTTCAGAAATCCACTATTAAATACTTACACTCGGAAATGTTAATCAATTTCTGGTTGCTCGTATAAATCCATAATTAAAAATCCATTGTAGGTAATTTTATAACTCCACCAGATAGATTTAACCGTTAACTTATTAAACAGAACCAAGTGATTCAAGAAATACTCACACTTATTCAAAACGTTGCCATAAAACTTTCGTCGTGTTCTTAAACCTTAAAAAATTCCCTTTCGGTTGCTAAATATGTATAAAAAGAGCCTTAGGTTACAATTTGAACTCTTTTTTTTATAAATATTATTAAAATTTCTGTTTCATTTTTAGCTCTTAAAGCTTAAAGAGAGTATACACAATAAAGCTTTTTTCTCTTCATAAATTCGTTGCTGTATCACTCTTATCTCTTGACTATCCTTGTCTAGGATATTGACTGTTGTCATTGCTTGAGGTCGCCATTATTAAGCTTTTTCCACCGGAGACCGCAAAAGTCAAGGATATATCTATTTTGGTCAATTGTTTGTAAAGCTGCTAATAGGTTTTTACCTTTTTTTCTCACAAAACAATATTTATTATTTAGGTGATTTTGTTTCTACTTAGTAAAATTACCGAATAATAACAATCAACCCCTTAAATTAATATATGGAATTTATTTTATACAAAACCTCCCTCAGGGTATGCTTTGAAAGTTAAATAGAAAAGTAATTTATTTTAATAATACACTTTTGATACACCGCGCTCCTTCCTTTTTTATCACTACTCTGCTAAATTATCAAATTTTCTTATTTAACATAATTTACATATTTTTACATGGCTGTGTGTAAATTTTTCCTTTTGTTTGTTTTTGTTTGGATGTATGAATGTGTATTACAAACATACCTTTTTATTGAATAAAATACGCAATAATTCTAAAGAATTTGTTATAAAAAAAATTCCAAGAATTATGTTACATTAATGCCCAAATATTCCAAAAAAGAGACCTACACAAATTTTGACCTTGTTGTTGTGTGGTGTATACAAATTCCAATATATACTTTCTATAACCTCAACAATTTATTAAGTGTGTGTGTATGAAAGGAAAAACATTAAGAAATACATATACATGCATACATATAAATTTGGCGCTTAAAAGTATGCTATATAAATTTTAGCTCTATTCTTTCACTTAATATTGGCAAAAGAAAACAACGTGTTTTGTTTATAAATTACTTAAACATTTTTTTTTTATTATTGGCTTTTGGTATATATCATTACTACCATCTGTAGGCGAGCATGAATGACGGGGGCTAGGGAATGAGATGGTTGATTTTATGAACAAAATTTGGATGAGCAATTTGGAAAACAAACATCATGTTATAAATGATGAAATAAATACTTTATTTAAATAACACATATTGTTGTTAAAATAAGGGAGTGTTTTTAGGCAGTATATTATTAAAAAAAATAAGTATACTTTTAGGGACAACAGAGCGTAAAAAAAGTAGAAATTATGACGCAAAAAAGAAATAAAAAGTATACAAATTTTCTAATAACAATTATTTTGTCATTGAGTTGAAAAACTCAAATCGAGCCAAAAAGCCACCAACGAGCCATTTTGCCTCATATTATATGAACTTGGCTAGGTGGCTTTGTTTCTTGGTGTCCTTCTGGCTTTATTCGAGTTTTTCAACTAGAATCTCGGAACTTGGTTTGTTGGCTTTTTTAAAGGGAAGCAAAACTCTGGAAATTCTTCCTTTTAATTAATGAATGTGTTGATTTCTTTGGAAAGAGGGGATAGAGGAGAGATGAAAGGTGGTGAAAGATAAAGAGCTTTAAATATGACGAAACTGTAATTGCGCGAGATGACAAATCTTAGAACGGTTGGTACCCGCCATCTGCTGGAGAGTTGGCGAAGTTTTTGAAGTAGTTCATAGCTCTGTTATGTTTATTTTACTAAGTGCTATGGGAACACCGAAGAAGGACGTTGCGATATGTACAGGTTGGTTGAAAAGTTCCTGCGCTCGAAATGAAAGAATACTGTTTTTGTTACGAAATATATTTTTTTATTCAATATAATTTTCTAGAAGCTCAATACTCTTGTTCCAATGATCTTCCAATAATTTTATCCCATCCTTATAATGGTTTTCCGGAAGCTCTGCAAAATAACCGTCTACGGCTGCTATGGCCTCTTCATTTGACGAAAAATGCTTTCCACGAAGGAATTGTTTGAGATTTCCGAAGAGATAGTAGTCACTGGGAGCCAAATCTGGTGAATACGGTGGATGTTCAAGCAATTCGTACTTAAATTCTTTGAATTTAGCCATCGTCAAAACACTTTTGTGAGCAGGTGCATTGTCTTGATGAAAAATTATTGTTTTCTTCTTTAAACCAGGTCTTTTCTCACGAATTTTTTCATCCAGCTGATCCAAAAGGCTGCAATAATATTCAGAGTTGATTGTTTTACTTTTCTGAAGATAATCAATCAACAAAATTCCTTTTGCATTCCAAAAAACTGATGCCATAACCTTCTTTGATGATCGTTGTGACTTCACCTGCTTTGGAGCTGAACAACCAGCTTCAGTCCACTGTAAACGTTCTTGTTTCAATTTAGGATCATGGTGGTAGATCCAAGTCTCATCCATAGTTATGAATCGACGCAAGAAGTCGGTTTTATTCGGCTTAAAACGCTCAAAATTACGCTGAGAAATTTGTTTTCGATCCAGTTTTTGTTGAATTGTTAATGTGTGCGGCACTCACCTTTCAAACAGTTTTTTCATACGTAATTCTTCAGTAAAATATGGAGTACTCGTTCGTCTGAGATGCCTATGGCATTAGCAATTTCACGCTTAGTCAAACTTGGATCTTCACTAACCATATTATGTACCTGCTCAATGATTTCTGCAGTGGTTGCAGTTTTTAGTCGTCCTTCGCGTGGATCGTCTTCAAGGCTGATACGACAACGTTTATTCAATTTTTTCCATATTAAAAAAATCAATGACACGTCAACTTCAAATCGCTTGTAAACAAAGAAAGAATTGACAGAATGACTTGCAACTTTGCATGTGTTCTCAGGACAGTTATACCAACTTGAGAAAAAAAAGTTTGAAGCTAGCAGTGCATAGAAAAATGAGGCTTGAAAAATGCATTTATCATAACAACAAAATTAATTGATACATTATTCAAAGTATTATCCATCGTTAGCCACTACTTTTTCCCATCTTTCTGGTAGCATATGTATTCCGCGCCAAAAGAACTGCTCCGGTTTTGAGGTAAAGAATTAATCAAGCCAATTTCTGATACCCTGTTCTGAAGTGAGGCGTATTCCAGCAAGGGCATTCTGCATTGATCGAAACAATTGGTAGTCAGAAGGGACAAGGTCTGGGCTATAAGGCGGGTGAGCCAAAACTTCCCATTCACTGTTTTCCAAATAGTTTTTGACCGGTCTTGCAACATGTGGCCGAGCGTTGTCATGATGGAAGATTATGGCCTCGTGTCTGGTCGTTTCTCGTTGATTGATATCTTCAAACGAAACAATTGTGTTCGGTACAGGTCCCCTATGATCGTCTGAAACGATTTCAACAGCTCATAATACAAAACACCCTTCTGATCCCATCAAATACATAGCATTACCTTGGCGCCGTGGATATTCGGCTTCGGCATTGATTTGGCTGGTACGTCGGGCTTTACATATGACTTTTTGCACTTGGGGGTTATCGTAATGTATCCATTTTTCATCACCAGTAACAATGCGATGCAAAAATTACTTCTTTTTGTAGCGTTCAAGCAGCATTGCCGACATGCAAAATCGCCTTTCAACGTTTCTCGGCTTCAATTCATATAGGACCCAATTTTCTTGCTTTCAAACGTAGGGCTTTTAATGCTTTTAAACGTAGGAAAATGCAAGTTCTTCTTGCGTTTGACAACAATCTTCGTCGAGTAATGCTTCCAATTCCTCATCTTCAAACTTTTTCGGCTGACCAGGCTTCTCCTTGTCTTCTGTGTCGAAATCACCACTTTTGAATCGCGTAACCATCATTCACAAGTTTTTTGAGTTGGTGCATGTTGACCGTAAGCTTCTACCAACAATCGATAACTTTCAGCAGCCGTTTTCTTCAAATGAAAGAAGGTTATCAGACTTCCCCGCAAAACATATTTTTTTTACGCCCAAAATTCGACATTATTATAGCGATTGAAAAAAGTGTGTGTTTACACTTTGGCGTCTATCGAATACTGAATTATAATGACAGATGTTTACCCTCCTCCAAAATACTATATTTGTTATTATTGACACAAACCATATGTGATAGTTATGCCATCTGTTGTCCAAATCGACATTATTAACTTGTATATTCAATATTATTTTTCTCAATTGATGATGCGTCGCTGGGGATCGAACCCGCAAGATTAGGTGTAGCTGTCCAACTCGCTAACCATTACAAAACTGGCTCGCACTGGCATAACAATTCGATTGTGACAACAGAATTTTCGAGGTTATGACGATCAACTCAATTCGATTGGCTAAAATTTGTAAAATTTTTATAAATGTGTAGTTTTTTTAAACTTGATCAAATTGGGGGGTTTTAAAAAAAATATATCTGAATCTTACACATTTTTTCATATCTACATTTGAAAGTACCGAAACTTAGGATTTTGAAAGGAACTCAATTTATGTTTTTATTATTAATTTTTGCTTGAAATTATTTAAAAAAAAAATAAATTATAATAATAAATTCTTTTCTTATCTTTCTAGTTAATCATTATTCTTCGGTGATGTAGCATGAATTCTAAGTGGTAAGTTTTTCAATCTAAGAAGTAAATTTTGTAAAATAAATCAAACCACCATTTTGTATGAATAATCAGGAGATATCTAACGATGTCTACCCATAGCCTGTATACTACTAAGCGATTTTGTTTTTATATCAATGACATACTAGCAAAGAACTAACAAAAGCTTATCTTAAATAAATTTTAACTGAAATGGCTGAAAATTCTAATAGCAAAGTTGTTTTAAAATCACTTATCTTAATAAAGAAAAAAAAGCGAAGGACTTATGGTCCATACATCGTTTTCTATGAGTAGTGAGGTAACTTCTGACGTTTCCCTTAATATTCTATACCCACGTTGGGCGCCATTTTTGTTCGAACTTGTTGGGCTCTGGCGTCTTTTTTTTTAGCCAATAGTTAGATATTGCAGGACTTCGGTCGAGACATTTACTGTTTGAGATATTTCCTATCTAGTTAATTATGATCTATTAATATTTGGATCCTCTAATATAAGGTTAGGTTGAAAAAGAGGAATCAGAAGTGAAAGAGGAATTCAGAAGCAACTCATGTCCAAAAATAGGATATATACTTAAGCCTGAAAGTCGGTTTAGACCGTCGATTAGACACTCGCCATTTTTCCGGATTTGCTACCAGCTGACTTCACTTAAGTATCAAGCAAGTCTTAAACCAGGCAAGTTTCCTCTGATATTCCCTAACAGAAGATGGAACATAAAAAATCCTTAAAAACGGGGAATCATAACGGATCACGCAAATGCCGCCTATAAGCTCTGCTGTCAACTTCTCAGATAAGGTTGAACTGGCTGGTCAAAGACCTCGCATAAACCAATTTGGTGCCTAGCGTTACCAGATAGAAACGATAAGATGTGATGGCACCGAGAATGCCCCACACTCTTCTAGTAAATGCCAGAAGAGGCTCAGAATTCCGATTCCACAGATTTCCTTCATATCGCGGTATAGATAACACACAAAATATGTTCCACAGTCTCTCTATACCCCGGTACCCTACAATTATCTCTCACCATCTATTCCGCTCACTTGGCAAGAATCGCAGTTCTCAGAAACTAAGGTTATTCTCAATAACTTAATTTATTTTATTGACATCTACCAGGGCAAGACAATAGGTCTTTGCAAAGTCATATAAGAAGCACTTGGAATATAAAACAAAGTAGATTTTTGAAAAATGTCAAGTTACAAAAGACGACTGAAAAATTTTTAGGAAAATACGTGATTCAGTTTTTATGTTTTTAAATCAATTATTTGAACCAACTTTTGCTTTTTTAAAAAATTAAAAAAAAAAGAATTTCGTGCTGTCAAACGATTCTACTTAGAAGGCGATACACCTGAGAAATACAAAGTTCAGTTAGACGAAGTCCATGGCATATCAGCAACAGTGTTTAAGACTCGTTCAGAACGTTCAGTTGAGGTAGGTTACTTCGGAAATTATCGATAAAATCTACGAAGAGTTAAATTTCGTGAACTAATTCATGGCTCAGGCATATCAAATTATTTACAGATTTCTATTTTGCACGAAAAATAAGGTATGAAAAGGCAATCGGCAAGATTGGTGCCGCGTTGGCTCACAGACATAATGGTCTGACTAATGATTCAGTAGGTGGTTAACAACTTTTCCGTCGCGATCCTGATGAAATTCTTCGACGATACATAACTATTGATGAAACATGGATTCACCACAATACACCAAAAAATGAATCCACTATACACCAGAGTGAATCCGCATTGAAGAAGGCAAAAATAGTGAAATCTGCTTTTAAAGTTATGGCAACGTATTAGTTTAGACTTCTTGGAAAAGGGAAATAAAATAAATGGTGAATATTATTCATTATTAATGGGACAATTAAGCAAATAAATCAAGAAGAAACCCAACCATTTAGCCAAAAATAAAATTGTTTTTCCACCAAGATAAAACTCGATGACAAAAATAAACGAGTTGAGGTTCGAATTTGGCTCTCAGCGATTTTCCAGTTTCCAAATTTTTAAAAATGGCTCGTCGAAAAAAGGTTCAGTTGGAATGAGGATGTCCTTCCAAAATAATACTTTTCGGAGGGCTTAAACAAATTGGAGAAATGGTAGATGAAGTGTTACAAGCTAAAAGAAGACGTATGTTGAATAATAAAAAAGAATCAACCGAATAAAAATATGTCTCTCCATGGTTTTGCAAAGACTTATGACTTGCCCTCATCATATAGGTCAATCTTTGGATTCGACATTGATGTTTAAATTGAAATATCCAGCACATAAGTTGGGTGACATTTTGTAAACGTTCTATATGTTCGGCAACAAGTTTATTTTTTGACCCTTGCAGCAGATAGATTTTAAAAATCCAACATTAACGTTGGGCGCCATTGTTATGATTTCAAATAAATTAAAATGTGTTGGAGAATGACAAACTAAGTTCTCTATACAAACAATGTTGTAATTTTTAAGCGTACATTTCATATACGTAATAGTTTTAAAATTCTTAAAATAAAATTTATTTTTAAACCTGAATTTATATCACAATTCTAACAATATTTTCTTACTTACTTAGTTTTCCCCTTCACACATTCTTCTTTACCTACATATAAATGGTACGTCTTTAGTTGTGTGTTTTCTTGACGTATTAAGTTTTAATTTTTCTATTTCCTTAACCTTTTACTGTGGCCCCCTATTTCCAATTTAGTTATTTATTCTTTTTTTTTTTATTACCAATTTAATTATTTTAGTCTTTTAAACACGCAACAACATTTTAGCCTTGACCACGCTCAACCTTGACTGTGGTGTGCTTCTATTTAGTACCATGTTTAGAACCATTAAAAAAAAAGGTAATAATTATTGTTTAAACGTCACTTGTTAGTGTATGTTTTTTGTTTTATAAATATTTTAATGTGGTTAATATGGAATATACTCTTTGCTGTAATTTGCATAGGGTAAAGTAGAAAATTATAAGCTCTAATTGCTCGGTTTAGTTGTCGTTGTAATTTTGGGAAATAGTAGAAAATTTATACCAATTTAATAAAGATTGAGAAACTGGATAATAAGTGCAAGAAGAAAAAACGAATCGTTTTAGAAATACAGAAAATCTGTTGGTACCACAATAAGGTACCACTAAAAAGCCCTCAAATATCCCTTTCCCTCCTTAAAATCTAAAAATAAAAAAATACACTTTTTAACCCAAAATTTCGAAATGGCCAGAAAGCCGGGACAGAACAATCTTAGATTTGTCTTTTCTATCACATATTCAAATTTCATTAAAATCGGAGAGTTTAGTTTGGGTTGCTTTTTTTGTTAGTGGGATCTCGTCTATTAAATTGACGAATCACTGGACGACAAAAAATAATAAATTGTTTCACAGTGAAGTTTATTGTTGATCTGTATAAATTTTATGTATCATGTTATTTGTTCGTTTAAGGACCATTCAGATTTTTCTTAGATCAAATTCTAGTTAAAACTAGTCTTCGAAATCTGGCTAGACCTACTTTTCGAAATGTAGTTCCTGTTTCATATTATACAGCACCATATGGTCGAAATCTACTTCGAGCTACATTATGCTCGAACGCAATTGTAATGAAAAATTATAATTTTTTTAGTCATGAAAAATACACAGAAAAAGTTATTAAACGAATGGAATGCATTTGATGGTGAGCTACGATCTACATCAACATTATTCACGTCTTTTAGTTATATATCTAAATAAGAGCTCTATAACTTCAATAATTCGGCCAACTCTCTCTATTACATGGCGAGCAACAACAGTTTTAAAATTTATCATCTTCGCGCAGTTACAGTGTTGCCATATTTTAAGCCCTTCATCTTTCACAACCTTTTAACTGTCCTCACATTAATGAGCAGGAAGAGTTTTCTGAGTGTTGTTTTTCTTTATAAAAAAAAAATTTTAATGACCCATTAAAAAAGAAAAATCTTCTTGATCTTAAACTGAACGAAGAAAATATCACATTAAATTTATACTGATTAACAATAAGCTTTACAATGAAACCACACACACAGTACGGTGCTGAATAAAGATATTCTAAGCATAACAAATGTTGGAGTTGATCGAAAAGGCGTTTAGAAGGGAAAAATATAGTTATTAATTGCCGTTTGTGCAATCATTTTCCGACGCTTTTTGAGGCTGAGGTGTCGAGATTTAGTTTCTAGTCTAGATTTTAATACTTTGTCTTACTTTGGCTCAATCTCCTTACCCCAAAAGAAGTGTGGGAGTCTGCCATAATGAGGTGACATTAGTCATTTGTGATCATGCATGATCACATCTTTCATAGATAGTATGCTTTCCAGTTTTCATAGCCCATCACCACTTTAAGCAGGATTCACCCCTTCAAACAGAACGGACGGGTCCCATCAAAGTTTCCGAAACAGAGGGAATTTCTGAGTACAGTTTGTAAACTTCCCTCTTCTTCATAGGTATGCTTTCCGTTTTTCATAGCGCATCACCACTTTAAGAAAGGATTCACCCTTTCGAACAGAACGGGTCCATCAAAGTTTCTGAAACAGAGGGAAAGTCTGAATCCAGTTTGTAAACTTTCCTCTTTTTACTGGCCGAATCAGCAGACGGGCCAACTAATGAAGAAGTTTTCATCATTTTAAATTATTCGTGCTGGTCTGCTTTCCTGCTGTACCATTTAAGACTATCCATACCTTAAGAGTATTCCTCATTTTCAGTCAGTGGAGGAGATGTGGAAGATAAGGTCTCTATTATCCATCCATCCACTTGCATTTAAGCACGTTTTTTCTGCTTCATATTCCTCGTCTTCCGCTGTCTCTTTGACTCCATCTATTAGCTTTTCGACTTTATCCTGTTTTGACACGATATCAACCGTATTTGCTATGGAATCGGTTCAAGTTAGCAATAACTAAGTGGAGTAATATGGGTAAAATGTGAAATTTATCTGTCTCCACAAATGCATTATAAAAATGAGTTTCGTTTTCCATAGAGTTTGAAATCCAATAGGATATAATTAATTTAAAATTTCAGTGAAAACAAAATAGATCTAGTTTTCATATATCCCTATGCTACCCTAATCATAAGGTCCCTCATACCGGTCTCAATGGGCTTTGGTGCATTTCATAATACTATACCCAATAACCTAAGCTAGCCATTCAGTATTTGTTACCGATCTCTTTGAAATATCCATTTTGTGTGCCAATTCTTATTATGATTTTCTTGACTGGGTCAATTATCTTTCCTAGCTACTACTAAATATATTTATAAAGATATCGAGATAGTTCAGCGAAAATACAAGGGGCACTATATTTCGGGAAAGCAAATGATAACAATTATTTTTAATTTAAAATGGCTTTATTGTTTTTCGAAATATTCCCCTTGATGATCAATACACTTTTGCATGCATTCAAATCATTTGTCATAGCAAATTTTTCCATTCCTCTTGAGACACCTTTAGAACAAGGTTTTTAAACGCTTCAACTGCTTCTTCGGCGCTCGTAATTCGTTGACCAAGCATTTTACCTTTGAGGAAGAAATCATCGAGTGCCAAATAAGGGCTGTATGGAGGATCATCAATTCAATGTTTTGACTGCTTAAAAATTCACCTGTTTGACGAGTTGTGTGAGAGCTCGCATTGTTTTACGAAATTCACCGAAGACTTGCGGCAAAAAAATGGTCGTGTACCACTCAGAATTTACCGTCCTTCATTGCTCAAGCGGAAAAGTGGCCACATGACCCATTCGGCCGAACAACAAACAGGCGACAATTTGCTTCGCTGTGCTTCTTCCACGAACAACTTTTGGTGGATTAAGCTTGTCTTGGAATACCCACACGGTCGATTGCTGTTTTTTTTTCCAGCTCATACGCATATATCCATGATTCATCACCTGTCACTATGTTATACAGGTCTTTTGAAGGACTACGGTCGAACTTTTTAATCACAACGCGAGCCTTTTTTTGAGCGATTGATAAATTATGGGGTATCCAACGAGAAAAAATTTTTTTTACAACTAAGTGTTCATGCAAAATCGAATGTATTGAAGTGGAACTAATGTGCAAGGATGCCTCTATCTCACAATATGTCACATGACAATCTTGCATTATAAGTTCACGCACTGCATTGATGTTTTGTGGCACAAGAACCGATTGTTAACGACCTTCACGGAATTCGTCGGCGACTGAACTACGACCACGATTGAAATCACTATACCAGCGATATACTGTGGTTTTTAATGGTGCTTTATCGCCATACAAATAGCTGAGTTCATCAATACATTCTTGTTGAGATAATCCACGTCGAAAGTTGTGATCAATAATCCAACGAAAACCTTCTCTTGAAATTTCCATTTTTTTTTTTTACCAAATTGATTTTCTTAACTTACTGTTATCAAAACAAATAGGGCCGTTAAATTTTAAGGGCCGATGTTGATTAAAACACAAATTATTTAGGAAATTATTGTCATTTTCTTTTATTATGATATGTATGGAATAAAATATCGGCCAAATGGCCGCCGCGACCTCGGCGGCACACCTACATCCGATGGTCCTATGCCGTTAATGTGCCGAATTATCTCATCCTTTAGCTCTTGAATTGTTGCTGGCTTATCGACGTACACCTTTTCTTTCAAATAACCCCAAAGAAAGAAGTCCAAATCAGATGATCTTGGCGGCCAATTGACATCGCCACCACGTGAGATAACACGGCCATTGAATTTGTCGCTTAAAAGAGCCATTGTTTCCTTGACTGTGTGGCAAGTGGCAATATCCTGTTGGAACCATAATCGTCCAGGTCCATTTCATCAATTTCTGGCCATAAAAAGTCCGTTATCATCTCGCGATGGCAAACACCGACGACGAGTCGAGGTTGACGGCGCTTTTGCCACACTATCGCGAACAACACACATATCCTACAGACCCGGTTTGCTGAAATTTGCACACAATTCTCCCGATTGTGCACACATTTGGTCGATTATGCTGACCAAAAAAATGTACGAAATGCATTTTGATTTGAAAGCCCATTTTCATAATAAGCCTGAATAACTTTAACGCGTTGCTCGATTGTGTATATTTCCATGGTTCAAATTGAGTTAGTCTGAAATTGAGAAATGTCAAATGAAATGCAAAAAAAAACTTGACGTTTAGGTGTGGCTCACATTTAACATCGGCCCTTAAAATTTAACCACCCTTTACATCAAAACGTTGTGAGTACGTTTATAATAAAAATTGTTACTTTATTATGGTGTTGCCAGATTTTAGCTATTGAAATTAGTGTTGCCAGTTCCTGAAATATAAATAGTATCCCTCGTATCCACATTGAAGCATCCGCAGTTTTAGGTTGGGCGCCATATATGTTATTATCTATATGTCGGATGCAGCTAGTCAAGAGAGAGATATCGAAGGGATTCGAATATTTAGAACATAAGGTTTAAAATAATCCAAACATGGAACTCAAATTCAATCTCATTTCACCTGAATCAAAAAATATCCTTAGGTTTTTCTTGTACTGCTTTAAAATACAATACCAACCTTAAAATCAATATTCTTAAGGGATATTTATAAATAAAACACTCGAAACATTTCTAAATTGACCTAGTTTGTGTAAAATGTTTACATACAACACCCCTAACATTTAAGAAAAATTTAAAATTTTATATCAAACACATACTTTTTTGGTACATTACTAAAGCTTTAGAGATTCTCATACTTCTTTTTATAACATAAAACATAATTTACAACATTGTCTTATTTTCAAATAATAATACGCAAATAAAAGTTTCAAAATTTTTTTTTTTAGATTTTTCCTACAGCTCCCCACCATAACAGCATTATTTTTTATATTTGGAAAAATAACTACGCAGTTTATTTTAGTTTTGTATTTTTCGCTTTTTAGCCATTTAGAGAAATAACATATATTTGTTTAGTAACATAACATATATTGTCTAATTTCAATTTCCATTTTTTTCTCCTTCCTGAAAGTTTTTAAATTTCATTAATAAAGAAAAGAATTGAAATTCATTACTTCCAACACGTGCCAAAAATTTCCAGTAATAATTGAAGGTGGAGGCTGGATATTTTGTTTAGAAGTTTTTGTTGTTTTATGTTAACAAAAAATTACGTATTTTATTACGTTTCTTGTTTTTAATATCTTCTTCATTCTTCCTACATGTTTTTAAAAGTTTATTGCCATTTATGGTTGACAACCTCTTACATATATACAATATTTTCATCCCCACTTTTTTTTTTTTATTACAACATTATACTACTTTCAAGGTTAGAGGTGGTATATAAAGTTCTTGTATTCGATTTGTAACATTTTTAATTTTAAATAGGTATGGGAAGCGTTTTGATTGTTTAATTGCGCCCATGTTGGGCGCATTTTTGTTTAGGATTTCAAACATTTTTCCTGAGCACTGGTGGTGCTGCTATAAAGATCGAGATATTTATTGGTGCTCCATTTTAAAAAACTGATTCAAGTGAAGGAGAATATTGAATAATTTTTACGAATGTATTATTTCTTTTTAATATATTTTACATGTTGGGCGCCATTATATTTATAATTTATTTAGAGGGATCAATAAACTACAGGTTGGTTGAAAAGTTCCTGCGCTCGAAATGAAAGAATACTGTTTTTGTTACGAAATATATTTTTTATTAAATATAATCTCTTAGCAGCTCAATACACTTGTTCCAATGATCTTCCAATAATTTTATCCCATCCATATAATGGTTTTCCAGAAGCTCTGCAAAATAACCGTCTACGGCTGCTATGGCCTCTTTATTCGACGAAAAATGCTTTCCACGAAGGAATTGTTTGAGATTTCTGAAGAGATAGTAGTCACTGGGAGCCAAATCTGGTGAATACGGTGGATGTTCAAGCAATTCGTACTTTAATGCTTTGAATTTAGCCATCGTCAAAACACTTTTGTAAGCAGGTACATTGTCTTGATGAAAAATGATTTTTTCTTCTTTAAACCAGGTCTTTTCTCACGAATTTTTTCATCCAGCTGATCCAAAAGGCTGCAATAATATTCAGAGTTGATTGTTTTACCTTTCTGAAGATAATCAATCAACAAAATTCCCAAAAAATTGATGCCAGAACCTTCTTTGCTGATCGTTGTGACTTCACCTGCTTTGGAGCTGAACAACCAGCTTCAGTCCACTGTAAACGTTCTTTTTTCAATTTAGGATCATGGTGGTAGATCCAAGTCACATCCATAGTTATAAAACGACGCAAGAAGTCGGTTTTATTCGGCTTAAAATGCTCCAAATTACGCTGAGAAATTTGTTTTCGATCCAGTTTTTGTTGAATTGTTAATGTGTGCGGCACTAACTTTCCAAACAGTTTTTTCATACGTAATTCTTCATGTAAAATATGGAGTACTCGTTCGTCTGAGATGCCTATGGCATTAGCAATTTCACGCTTAGTCAAACTTGGATCTTCACTAACCATATTATGTACCTGCTCAATGATTTCTGCTGTGGTTGCAGTTTTTGGTCGTCCTTCGCGTGGATCGTCTTCAAGGCTGGTACGACCACGTTTAAATTCACCAGCCCAAAATTCAACGGTGCGTTTTGAAGGTGAGGGCTCCTATACACTTCTAACAATTGTTCATAAATTTCCTTTGCTTTTAAACCCTTCAAAACAAAGAATCTAATGACTGCACGATATTCAATTTTTTCCATATTAAAAAAAAATCAATGACACGTCAACTTCAAATGGCTTGTAAACAAAAAAAGAATTGACAGAATGACTTGCAACTTTGCATGTGTTCTCAGGGCAGTTATACCAACTCGAGTAAAAAAAGTTTGGAGCTAGTAGTGTAATCACTTGGTGAGCGCAGGAACTTTTCAACCAACCTGTATTCTAACCATTGAAGCTGGTAGACGAAAGCAATCACGTTGGCCGACAGTTTGGTTATAATTCATTTGTTGAGGATAAATATCGCTTTTATAGTTAATCTCGGCATCAAGTATCTTTTCTAATAATTTTGATTGTGATCCTAAATAAACTTCCATAAAAAATATTTAGAACTCTCGTGGGCACCATGTTTGTTAGGATTTATTAATCGAAGTGAAGCATCTTTTCTAATCAATGAATCTGCTGAAGACAAATACTGAAATATGGAGGACGTACGTTGCGCGCCATTTTGGTTATGATTCATTTATCGGAATGCAGCAGCTTTTCCAGCACGTGACATTTTAGATATGTCTCTTTGATATTTTTTTTTTTGTTCAGGGATGTACAAGAGGGAAATTCTACTTTGTGCCGTCTTTCTGAATCAGGAGTTTTAACTAAATTAGGAAGATTTCGATGGTGGTTTTCATTAATCGATATTTATCTAATTCAAATACCCGGCATTCATTTTTATAATGACTCGTATGTCGGGGAACAAGATTCTTTCGCTCTTTCTTTAAAGTGATATCAAGGATCTGAAAATCACTCGTATCCGACCTAGCACATATTATACGAAATAGACTTAGGACTAATAGTTAAGCATCAATCCAATGATCTTCAAGCAGGGCATCAAACATTGAACCTCTTTTGAGTACGGATTATCTTATGAATGAACAACAAGCTGAAAAGCAGGCCAATCCACTGGAATAGGAGGGATTGTATAGCTATAAAAATCGTCACAAGATAAACTCCTCAAGGAGCAATAATTTATTCTCTTTTTCTAGAGGATAACCTTGTGATTAAAAAAAATCTTTGCATCACTTGAGGGAAAGTTGACATTGCTGACGTCGTTGGCACGGCAGAAATGTCCGGTAGTCAATCGTGCAAAAACCGAACTTGTCTTGTTTACAACGAAGACCACTCTGGGCCAGTTTTGATCTCCCTAAAATTTTTCAATGAATGCAAATTACCTGTGTGTGTCATTCTGACTGTTAATATATCTAAAAAAGGAAAACCGCTGTTTATTATCCCCTGGATGTACGTTAGGATGGATTGAATTCTGCCTTTAGAGGAATTTCGCTTAGAGTAAGTCGGGAAATGTTGTGGGTGAATGTAAAAAATATTTGTGACAAGTTTTAGCCAAATCGGAATTTGTCTTTTACGTGCAGTTTTCATCTGAAAATCTGAAATTTTTTAAAAAAGTAATAGTAAAAAATACGAACTTCTTTCACCGATCGTGAACTTCCTGAAGACTTTTGAGCTACAAATATCGATCAGAAAAGCCTGGACCACAAGGATGAGTTCTCGGTTTTAGCGGACATTTCAATAGTGCACAGGAGGAAAAGCAGTGCCTGTGTCTCATTCTTTATCCTTCATTCTTTATCCTTTGGCGGTACAATAGGATGGATCGAAAGAAGTCTTTCAAGGAATTTCGCTTAGGGCAGGGGTGGACAAGTTGTGGATGTTAAAAATATGTTTGAAAAGTTTTAGAAAAAGGCTTTCGATTTGAAAAATTTTAAATCTTGTAACAAAGTAAAAGGAAACTTTCTGCTGACTTTGGAGTTTAGAATACCGGTCAGGGAAAACAAGACCTCGAACTATTCAGGGGATTGGATATTCGGGTTTTCATGCGACTTCCAAGCAAATACAGCGTTTTCCACTCTATGCAATCCATAAAGCCGCGCAGATGCAAATGGAACTGGATATGGTTCCATCATTCATTAGAATCTACGAAGCATATTCACCACAATCTGAGGAGTGTATTTTTGTCCGGTTTCGCAGACTTTTTAAGAAAATCCGAATGGTTTGAAGTTGTTGTTTTTTATGACAATGTGAAAGAAGACTAAGGAAAATTGCAATGGCCCACATGGCCCCCTCGTGTATCCGCCTTCTGGCGGACTCTATTTAATTGTATAAAAATGTATGTGGTATATATTAAGTTCGGTAGTCTATTCAAGGAAATTGGACATATAGATTCCGTGCGACTTCCAAATGCATCGTTTCTCATTTCATGCAATCAATAAAGGCCGTATGGATGATAATGAAACTGGATACTCCGTGAAACTTCGTGTTGTTGTGTGAGAAATTTCTTTGAGTCAGTCTGGGATTCTATATAAGCTTGATTCTATATGTCTTGATGCCTCTGGCACAGCTCGTCGTTGTGATTGTGGTCATAACGGATATGGAGACACAATTGAGTTGCTTGGCCTTGAGTACTTGCGAGGTATCTCGAATACTATGGCGGATGACTTCTTCGTTTTGGTAAGCGCACTTATAATCTAATCTGTGAATGCTTTGGACTAAAGAAGCTGCAAATCAGATATCTGGGAACTCATAAGCGCAGCCTGCAAAATCTGGATGGTTTTAGATTGTTGTTTTTCATGAGGATGTGAGTAGAGAATTAGGGGAAATCGCAATGTGCTTTATGGGCTCCGAGTAAATTCGTCTTTTGGCGCAAACTCCTATGCAACCTAACCTAACATTTGGGCGTCATTTTTGTTTTATACATTTTTTTTTCATTATATTATTAGAAATACTAAGTATTAAGCGTATTTGGTAATATCGTCTCTGCCTATTATAGCGTTACCATACATTCCACTTGTTTTGAATTTAACTACAACAAGGGGTCTTTAGAACTTCAAGGTTAACACAAATTTCCTTGTTCTTTCAAATATTCTTTTCACTATCAAGCCAATAACCAACAAAAAACATTTGTGCGTCTTTTGAACTTGCTCAATAAGAATATAAACAATATCTAAATACTGTGTTTTGCTACCACGATTAAGCTTTTTCATGCTTTAACTTTTGCTACAACTGACAAATGTTTAAGGGTGAGTTTTTGCTTTTTTTTTTTTGTTGTACTGCTACAAGCTTTAAAAGGCAATGACATGCGTTGGCGTTAACGTACATGAAAGCGTTCAGTTTTTTAAAAGAGAGGTAGGTTATGAAAGATGGGTGGTAAGGTGGTTTAAATTATTACTGGGTTAAAAGGAAAATACAAACAGAAAGTAATACAATGATCTGTATTTTATATACAATTTCCAAAAAAAAAAGAAAAATATATATATATACTCCGTGAAATATTCCATTTCCATGATTTATTATATTTTTTATGATGCCTCTTTTTTTTATTAAGGATTCATATTTTTTTTGGCATATCCTGGCAAAACATGACAGTTTCAAAATGCTCAAAAGCTGTTTTTTTTTATTCTTTTGTTAATTATGTAGCTTACTACGTTGTATTTCCTCAATTTTTTTATATCCCTTTTAATAATTTGATTTTAAGGTGGTGTTGTATTTTCTTACCATTTATCTTTGCATACTGGTAACAGGTCATTGTACCTTATTTCCTGTTGTTTGACCTTTACATACCCTGTTTTTTTTTTTCTAACCATATTTAGTTTTGCTGGTTTAAAAGCCTAACTTTGCCTTTGTTATATTTTTATGTCGAAAATGTAATCCTATTAATCATTTTATATATAAAAAAATAAAACAATTTACTAAACAAAAACTGTTGTTGACGGTTTTAGGTCATTGTTCTTGCGCTTAATTCCAACTATATCCTTATACATACAATATATTAAATTTAGGACAGTACGATGAGATCATTAGATGAATTTGGAAAATTATGTTTTATGTTAAATATTTTTTGAAAAATATACAGGTTGGTTGAAAAGTTCCTGCGCTCACCAAGAGATGGCACTGCTAGCTCCAAACTTTTTTTTTTCTCAAGTTGGTATAACTGTCCTGAGAACACATGCAAAGTTGCAAGTCATTCTGTCAATTCTTTCTTTGTTTACAAGCCATTTGAAGTTGACGTGTCATTGATTTTTTTTAATATGGAAAAAATTGAATATTGTGCAGTCATTAGATTCTTTGTTTTGAAGGGTTTAAAAGCAAAGGAAATTTATGAACAATTGTTAGAAGTGTATAAGGAGTCCTCACCTTCAAAACGCACCGTTGAATTTTGGGTTGGTGAATTAAAACGTGGTCGTACCAGCCTTGAAGACGATCCACGCGAAGGACGACCAAAAACTGCAACCACAGCAGAAATCATTGAGCAGGTACATAATATGGTTAGTGAAGATCCAAGTTTGACTATGCGTGAAATTGCTAATGCCATAGGCATCTTAGACGAACGAGTACTCCATATTTTACATGAAGAATTACGTATGAAAAAACTGTTTGGAAAGTTAGTGCCGCACACATTAACAATTCAACAAAAACTGGATCGAAAACAAATTTCTCAGCGTAATTTTGAGCGTTTAAAGCCGAATAAAACCAACTTCTTGCGTCGTTTTATAACTATGGATGAGACTTGGATCTACCACCATGATCCTAAATTGAAACAAGAACGTTTGCAGTGGACTGAAGCTGGTTGTTCAGCTCCAAAGCAGGTGAAGTCACAACGATCAGGCATCAGTTTTTTGGGATCCAAAAGGAATTTTGTTGATTGATTATCTTCAGAAAGGTAAAACAATCAACTCTGAATATTATTGCAGCCTTGGATCAGCTGGATGAAAAAATTCGTGAGA
The DNA here is from genome assembly GCA_949748255.1 of Eustalomyia histrio. Classification (NCBI taxonomy): domain Eukaryota; kingdom Metazoa; phylum Arthropoda; class Insecta; order Diptera; family Anthomyiidae; genus Eustalomyia; species Eustalomyia histrio. Next base: position 129,034,973 of record OX456524.1, read on the forward strand.
AAAGACATGGTTTAAAGAAGAAAACAATCATTTTTCATCAAGACAATGCACCTGCTCACAAAAGTGTTTTGACGATGGCTAAATTCAAAGAATTTAAGTACGAATTGCTTGAACATCCACCGTATTCACCAGATTTGGCTTCCAGTGACTACTATCTTTTTAGAAATCTCAAACAATTCCTTCGTGGAAAGCATTTTTCGTCGAATGAAGAGGCCATAGCAGCCGTAGACGGTTATTTTGCAGAGCTTCCGGAAAACCATTATAAGGATGGGATAAAATTATTGGAAGATCATTGGAACAAGTGTATTGAGCTTCCAGGAGATTATATTGAATAAAAAAATATATTTCGTAACAAAAACAGTATTCTTTCATTTCGAGCGCAGGAACTTTTTAACCAACCTGTAAAATAAAACTATGCAGCAAGAATGAGAGGGGGAAAAACAGAATTGACGTTGGGCGCCATTATTGTCAAGATGCCATTATTAGAATTCAGCATATTTTCTATTCCTACTAGTGTAAACAGATATTAAAAAAATTTTTCGCAGATATCCACTATTAGAGTAATCTTCAATCAAATATAAAATTAAGATCGTGCGCTGGTACCCCTATTTATTACAAATTTTTGTTATTTTGACAAGCATTTTTTCTAATCACTGTTAAATACAAATATGGAGTGATTTCGAATATCACGTCGAAATATTCAACATTTAAATTATGCGCCATTTGTTTTCGATTAATTTTTCAAATTCACTTAGGTTGTCGGCCATTTTTGTTGTGATACTGATCAGATTTTCAAAAAAGTGCCAAGAATATTTGTTTTGATATTTTCAAGGAATCCATTCCATTATTATTATTAAGTTAAGATCTGGCCCCACGGCCGGCACTGCGACCCATATGGATCTTTTGTACCAAGGATCATAAAACTAAACCAAATTCCGTATTATATTCCCAATGAACTTTAATATAGAAGAAGATGGAGAAGAATTCCTAATATCCTGTGAACCTAAAAATTCCTTATTAAAAACTTTCCTCCTGTTCCTTGGCAATACAACACACTCACACAAAATGTGGATGGCTGTTTCATCTCCTCCAAGACATAGCCGACACAGAGGCGATTCCAACAAATGGTAGTTCAATCCCAAGTGTTCGATAAGAAACCCTGTTAGTAACCTAATGTCGTTACTAGCAAGGTCCAAAATTTTACCATTGGAAAAAGGGTTGACCAATCCATTTCATAGAGTAGTTTGTGGTCTAAATTTTAAGGGCCGATGTTGATTTTGAATAAAACACAAATTATTTAGGAAATTATTGTCATTTATTTTCATTACGATAACATGGTATGGTTCAATTATGTATTGAACAAAATATCGGCCAAATGGCCGCCGCGACCTAGGCGGCACACCTCCATTCGATGATCCAAATTTTCAATGACGCTGAGGCATAATTGAGGTTCTGTGCCATTAATGTGTCGAATTATCTTATCCTTTAGCTCTTGAATTGTTGCTGGCTTATCGACGTACACCTTTTCTTTCAAATAACCCCAAAGAAAGAAGTCCAACGGTGTCAAATTACATGAGATAACACGGCCATTGAATTTCTCGCGCAAAAGAGCCATTGTTTCGTTAGCTGTGTGGCAAGTGGCACCGTCCTGTTGAAACCACATATCGTCCAGGTTCATATCCTCAATTCCTGGCCACAATAAGTTCGTTATCATCCTGCGATAGCGAACACCATTCACGGTAAATGCTTGGCCGACCTCCTGACACACTACAACAGCAACAGCAAAATTTTCAGCAGAACGAACTGGGCGAGCATGCACAGGTGTTTTCACGATTGTGGACACATTTGGTCGATTATGTTGACCAAAAAATATCACGAAGTGCACGAAATGCATTTTGATTTGAACCCCTGAATAACTTTAACGCGTTGTAAATTTCCATGGTTCAAATTGAGTTAGTCTGAAATTGAGAAATGCCATATGAAATGCAGAAAAAAACTTGACGTTTAGGTGTGGTTCACACTCAACATCGGCCCTTAAAATTTAACCACCCTTTACATCAGTTTTTTTTTTCAAAGTTTACACAAACAAAATTTCAATATACAAAAAAATTACTTTTAATCTCACTGATTTTTTTTTTTTTTGAGTTGGAAAAACTTTTTAGCCTTGAAGTGCTATTAATTAAATATTACAAAATATAAAAAATAAATTATTTTTTAAATAATTTCTTTAAACCCAAAAAAAAAAAAATAGTCATATCACTCATTTTTAAGTATTTAAATATGTTAATTCAACATAAAAAGCATCGACATAAAAATCAACAATTTAAACATTATAAAAGTCAAAGAAAGTGAAATCAAACTGCAGTTGTATATTGTTAACGAATAAATGAAAAAAGAAAAACATTCATTTCGTGAAAGAAAGTGACATTTACAACAACATTAATTTAATGCACTGAACCATTGTAAATAGCGGCAGCATTAATATGACAATAACTGTAAAATCCAATAACAATGGACAAGTGGCATAGAATGATTTCAATAGGGAAATTTTACAATCACAATTTGTTAAGGGTAGAAGTTGTATGTGTTGTTTTAAAGTACAAATGTAATTATTTGTACAAAAAAATTATTTTAGATGCAAAGCATCGAAGAACAATTAATTCCTTTTTTGAGTGATGAATTCCCAAAAATTTAATTCAATTTTTTAATTAATGAAATGAAATTATTAATTAGAAATATCAGGAATTAATTCTGCTGAATAAATTTAAAGAAATAAAATCAATTAATGAATTCCTTGATTAAAACATTAAGAACAAAAATTAAGGAATTCATTCAAATCTATTTAATTCAACTTTTGTTCAATGAATAAATTCGCTAAGGAAAGTTTTCCTCTTGAAATCATTAAATTTTCGCTTAATTCCCCTGAAGAAACTGACTTTTTTTTGCTTAATCCCCTAAGAAATTAAATTTTTCGTTTAATTCCCTAAGCAATTAATTTTTCGTTTAATTCCCTAAGGAATTAACTTTTTCGCTTAATTCCCTAAGCAATTAACTTTTCGCCTTTATTTTCATTCGCCCCCCCCCCCCTTGTCATTTTAAAAGTTAATATGTTCGCTTAAATTGATAAAATCGCTAAAAATTAAAAATAAAGAAAAAATTGTAAAATTTTCAAATACAAATTTTCAAAAACAAAGCTAAAATTGGAAAAAATCGCTAGAATATTAACCCAAGACCGGAATTTAATTCTATTTTTTGGTGGAGGAGGTTAATGGGAGTTTCGACTCCAAATCCCGTGAAAAATAAATTCTTTTTGAGTTGTGATCCGAGGGGGGTGTAAAAAAAGTATGGGGTTAGTTTACCAATATCCGAATATGTTCGGATGAGCTGATAACGCGCGACCGAACAAAAAATTTTCTTGGAATCCTCGTGTTGCCATATGGCTTCTCTTGCCGGGAATGGGATAAAAACGCTTAAACTTAAAAACCGCTAGAGGTGAAAAAATCACTAGAATAAAAAAAGTAATATTGAAAAAAATCCCTAAAATTTAAAAAATCACTGAAATTATAAAAAATTTGCAAAAAAAAAACACCCAAATAGAAAAATTCGCCAAAATTAAAAAAATCACAAAAACTGAAAGCAACGCTAAAATTAGTAGAAAAAGAAATCGTCAAAAATTAAAAATCTTCAAAATTTCAAAAACAACAAAATGAAAAATAAAAACATTTAAAAAATCTGTTTGGAAAAATCGTCAAATGTGGAAAAAATGGCCAAAATTGAAAAATTTTAAAATTAAAAAAATACGACATAATTGAAATAAAGCTATATTGAAAGAATCCCTAAAATTTAAAAATTTTTCTAATTTGAAAAAGTCGGCAAACAATAAAAATTACTAAAATTTAAAAAATTGACAGTTAAAAAAATTAAAAAAAATCATTACAATTAAAAAAGAAATCGCTAAAATTAAAAAAAAAATTGCCACAACTAAAAAAAATTTCTGAAATTAATAACCAGAATTAAAGAAAATCGCTAAGACAAGAATCACTGGAATGTGAACAAATTAGTAAGGCTCAAATCGCTCAAACTTAAAATTTTAAAGCCATTTGTTTTTCACATATTGCTAACTATGAGCTCCTTAAGCTAAAACCGTTGTACGCTTTCAATTTTCTCCTTTAAAAAAAATCGCTATATTGATAAAACGCTAAAAAAAAAGAAATCGCTAGGAGGCAAAAAAATCGCTAAAATCCAAAACAACGTTGAAAAAACTTACTAAAATTAAAAAAATCGCTGAAATTTTTAAAAATAACCAAATTTTGGCTAAATTAACAAAAATCGCTGAAGTTGAAAAAAAAAAACGCTAAATTTCTAAAAATTAAATCGCCATAATTTTAAAAATTGCTAATATTGGAAAAATTTACAAAATTGAAACAAAATCGCTGAAATCGAAAAAAAGAACTGCCAAAATTGAAAAAATCGTCGTGGGGAAAATCGCTAAAATGGAAAAAGTTGTCAATTTAAAAAATAAAATAAAAAATCATTAAAATTCAGCAAAAAAAAAAACTAATCATAAAAGAAAAAAAATCGCCAAAATAAATCTCTTAAATACAATAAAAACTAGTATAGAAAAATCGGTTATATACAGGCATGTCACAGACCACTTTTGCTTTCGAAAGTAAAATTGCTTTTCCAGAAAGAAATAGTATTTTTTGCAAATAATGCCCGATTTTTGGGAAAATCATTCAAAATAGAACTTTATTCTCGAATCTCCAATTTTCTAAAATTAACTTTACTGAACAAATTGGGTTTAACCCATTAATAGCCAAATACAATTTGGAGAAGAAAATTCAATAAAAAATAATAACAGTATTAGATTAGAAAAAGCTTTTGCTTTTAATTTCTAAATTTAGTTGGCTCTCAGAAAATGATTTTACTTAAATTATAGGACAAATAGTGTCAGAGAAAATCGAAAAAAGTCAGGGTGTACTCAGTTGAGTACAATGGCTTCTAATGGGTTAAGAAGCCGTAATAATATTTTTTTTTTCCTCCAGCATCTCGTACTTTAGATTTTTTGCCTCAAATTTTTGTTTGATTTTTATTACGACAAATAATTTATTTTAAATGTATTCGGCATTATTTATAGCCTGTTCCTCGATCTCGAACGAAAAACAAGTCGAGCAAGTCACTCGAATTCGAATCAATTTGGGTTTCTCTATTTCGAAAGCCTTCGATCGACTTGACTTACATGTGTCAATTTTTGGTTCTTACGCATTTACAAATCACAGAGATGCCAGATCATATATTTTGAGCATTTGTTACAATTTTCTTTAAAAGTAGCAAAAATACTACTAAACTGCTTAAAGACAAAAACAACCCTGTTTAACAGTGATCAGCTGTATTTGACAAATGAAATAAACAAATCAATTTTTATTTGGAAAGTGTGTTTATTTGTGAAAATTTTTGTTATCGATTGGTTGTGGGTGAAATTGTTGTTTGGAGAGCTTTTCTGTTGCCTGTTGTCTGTTCGGTGCGGTCACTGCTAAAGTCCTTGTAAAATAAAAGATGTAAAATAAAAAATGTAAATATGAGCTTCTTGGGCAAACGTAAGCCACAAACAACACACACATACCTTTTACCACTCAGCAACAGCGTAAAAGGGGGTGAAACGGAGTTTAGTTTTCTGGTCAAATTTTCCTCCTCTGCGGAAAATTTGTTTGCTCCGAACACCAGAGTACTTCTGGCAAAATCAGGCCTTTCTTCCATATAAAATACAAGCGTCTTCGGATGGTCCATTGTTGATTTTTTTTAACTAAAATTTAAAATTCTTAATAAACTATAAATATTTGTATTATTTTGTACTTACTTTTTGTTATCCATTCCTTTTTTAACTTCATTTTGCTTTTAAAAATATCAAATATATATTTACTCGACAATAAAATAGCAAGTGACTGATTTTGACATTTGCGTTCGAGCTGTTCGAAATAGAGAAACCAAATTTTGTATGAAAACAGTTACGTTTTCATTCGACTTGTCGTTCAAGTCATCGTTCGCATAGAAATAGAGTTAGTGAAACCCAAAACAGTTTTCTTTCGACTAGAAAGCGAACGAACGTGTTCTTTCGAAATAGAGGAACAGGCTATTAAAATAGAACATCGTTTTGGCACTTCTGAAATACTTGATTTTGTGGCATTCGCGGTTATTGCTAAAACACCACAGAGTTTTCACTGTTTTGTAAACGTTTAAATAGTAAACACTCTTATAAATGAAACATTTAACATAAAAGTATGTTTTTTTTTATATGGTGGGGAAAATTACGAGTACACAGCGTACAGGAGCATGTCATTAAACGTTATTGAGTTCAAAATATAATAGAGTTTATTGAACTTTTTTTCATATAAATTTTGAAAAGAAAGTAAAACGTAGGAATCTACAAAAATGTAATAACGGTTACTGTACATAATGGCGATAAAAACTTTTAAAACGCCGATATCGTTAGCAGCAGTTTATTTTCATTGGCAGCTGCATTTATCGTTTTTATATCTTTGCTTTAGAAGGAAATTCACTGTTATCCGCTAAATATCATTTATAAATTTCTGCTTCACTGTTTTAGCAGTTTAATAATATGACGAAATTAAATCGGTTAAATAGCGAAATAAAAACTTTAAAATATTAGAACAATTACCACAATTTTCATTATTTTTTAGACAGAATCTCTATCCAACCTTGAAAACTTATTTATATTTTACAGGTTGGTTGAAAAATTCCTGCGCTCGAAATGAATGAATATTGTTTTTGTTACGAAATATATTTTTTTATTCAATATAATCTCCAATAATTTTTTCCCATCCTTATAATGGTTTTCCCGAAGCTCTGCAAAATAACCGTCTACGGCTGCTATGGCCTCTTCATTCGACGAAAAATGCTTTCTACGAAGGAATTGTTTGAGATTTCTGAAAAGATAGTAGTCACTGGGAGCCAAATCTGGTGAATACGGTGGATGTTCAAGCAATTCGTACTTTAATTCTTTGAATTTAGCCATCGTCAAAACAATTTTGTGAGCAGGTGCATTGTCTTGATGAAAAATTATTTTTTTCTTCTTTAAACCAGGTCTTTTCTCACGAATTTTTTCATCCAGCTGATCCAAAAGGCTGCAATAATATTCAGAGTTGATTGTTTGCATCCCAAAAAACTGATGCCATAACCTTCTTGGCTGATCATTGTGACTTCACCTGCTTTGGAGCTGAACAACTAGCTTCAGTCCACTGTAAACGTTCTTGTTTCAATTAAGCATCATGGTGGTAGATCCAAGTCTCATCCATAGTTATAAAACGACGCAATAAGTCGGTTTTATTCGGTTTAAAACGCTCCAAATTACGCTGAGAAATTTGTTTTCGATCCAGTTTTTGTTGAATTGTTAATGTGTGCGGCACTAACTTTCCAAACAGTTTTTTCATACGTAATTCTTCATGTTAAATATGGAGTACTCGTTCGTCTGAGATGCCTATGGCATTAGCAATATCAGGCTTAGTCAAACTTGGATCTTCACTAACCATATTATGTACCTGCTCAATGATTTCTGCTGTGGTTGCAGTTTTTGGTCGTCCTTCGCATGGATCGTCTTTAAGGCTGGTACGACCACGTTTAAATTCACCAGCCCAAAATTCAACGGTGCGTTTTGAAGGTGAGGACTCCTTATACACTTCTAACAATTGTTAATAAATTTCCTTTGCTTTTAAACCCTTCAAAACAAAGAATCTAATGACTGCACGATATTCAATTTTTTCCATATTAAAAAAAATCAATGACACGTCAACTTCAAATGGCTTGTAAACAAAGAAAGAATTAACAGAATGACTTGCAACTTTGCATGTGTTCTCTAGACAGTTATACCAACTTGAGAAAAAAAAAGTTTGGAGATAGCAGTGCCATCTCTTGCTGAGCGCAGGAACCTTTCAACCAACCTGTATAATTGCTGAAAATTATTACCTTTAAAGGATCCTTGGGATAGAAGATTCCGTTATAAATTTTTAACAAAAACTAAACAAGTTTTGAAATTTTGCGCTGTATCATTTTAAGTATTTTTTAATAAGTTCAGTAAACTTTGTTTTTTTTTTTTTGGTTGAGAGTTTTATTATATCGTAGCTGTTAACTGAACACAGATTATCCTAAAATTTCACCTTTAAAATTTGTTTTTTTTTTGTTTAAAACACCGACAGCTGCGTTTTATTTTACAACAACAAAAAAAAATTAAGAAATTTCATCATAATTAAGTTAAAAGTTAATGACATTTTAATCATTTTATTAAGTTTAACCAAAAAGTTTTAACAAAAGCCAGCAACAACAACAAGAAAAGGACTGTAATTTAAGACGCGATTTTTTTTTTTTTCTTTCAAGTAACAAAGAAGTAACCAATCAACAGGACAGGATGCTTACGAAAATGGAGTAGTAGGTCTCTTTATATTCATAGTTACGGCAACGTTTCATGTACATATTTTGTTGACCTCATAAACAGTTGTTGTTACACATATTTTGCAGTTTTTTTTAATTTTTTTTCTTTTGCCTCGTATTGACTTGTGGTATAAAATATTATTGGTGGTGGTGGCGTTGCTGTTTCTCTTTGTTAAAATAATGTTTAAAGGTTTATGGGTTACAAGTGAAAGTTTAAAGTAAAAAGGTGCAACATGTGTAAGGTAGAACTACTAAAAGGATTAAATATTAAAAAAAGCTCCACATAAAATGGTTGATGTATGGTAATGACAATGTTTCAGCCAAATCTGTTAATAGTAAATAAATAAACAGGAAATACATTAAAAGGCAGCATGTCGAACATAACATAGTTGTCTTTTACAAGGAATATTTCTTTAAAAAAACTATCTCTTTCAAACTGACGTTTTTAGAAAAAGTTAGTTTTTAAAAAAAAAACTACTTTTTTTTTAGAAAAAGTAGGTTCTCTAGAAAACTACGTTTTTAGAAAAACTATGGTTTTTAAAATAACTAAATTTTTTTAGAACTACTTTTTTTTAGAAAAACTACGTTTTTAAGAAAAACTACTTTTTTTAGAAAAACTACGTTTTTAAGAAAAACTACGTTTTTAAGAAAAACTACGTTTTTAAGAAAAACTATGTTTTTAAGTAAAACTACGTTTTTAAGAAAAACCATGTTTTTTTAAAGCTACGGTTTTTTTAAACTACGTTTTTTTTAAACTACGTTTTTTAAACTACGTTTTTTTAAACTACGTTTTTTTAAACTACGTTTTTTTAAAACTACGTTTTTTTTAAACTAGGTTTTTTTAAAACTACGTTTTTTTAAACTATGTTTTTTTTAACTACGTTTTTTTTAAACTACTATTTTTTTTTTGAAAACTACGTGTTTTTTTTTAAACCGTTTTTTTTAAACGTTTTTTTAAACAACTACGTTTTTTTAAACTACGTTTTATTAACTACTTTTTTTAAAACTACTTGTTTTTTTAACTACGTTTTTTAACTATCTTTTTTTAAAGAACTACGTGTTTTGTTAGAAAAATTACTACGTTTTCTTGGGTTAAGGCGCCGTAACACGTTTTTTTCCTCCAGCATCTCGTACTTTAGATTTTTTGCCTCAAATTTTTACATAGTTTTTATTAAGACAGATAATTATTTTAAATATATTTGGCATAATTTAAAATAAAACATCATTTTGGCACTTTCGGAATACTTGATTTTGTGGCATTTGGGGTTATTGCTAAATACCACAGAGTTTTCATTGTTTTGTTAACGATAAATAATAAACACTTTATAAATGAAACATTTTTTTTAGAAAAATTACTACGTTTTTTAGAAAATTACTACGTTTTTTAGAAAATTACTACGTTTTTAAGAAAAATTACTACTTTTTTTTAGAAAAATTACTACTTTTTTTAGAAAAATTACTACGTTGTTTTATAGAAAAATTACTACGTTTTTTTTAGAAAAATTACTACGTTTTTTAGAAAAATTACTACGTTTTTTAGAAAAACTACTACTTTTTTTTTAGAAAAATTACTACGTTTATTAGAAAAATTACTACTTTTTTCTTAGAAAAATTACTACTTTTTTTTTTTTTAAAAAATTACTACTTTTTTTTAAGAAAAACTACTATGTTTTTTAAAAAAAGTACTTCGTTTTTTTTTTAAAAAAATTACTACGGTTTTTAGAAAAATTACTACCTTTTTTTTAGAAAAATTACTACGTTTTTAAGGAAAACTACTACGTATTTTAGAAAAATTATTACTTTTTTTTTTTGAAAAACTATGTTTCAGAAACCTACGTTTTTCAGAAATTTACATTTTTCAGAAAACTAGTTTTTTTTATAAAAACTACGTTTTTTTTTTTATAAAAAACTACTTTTTTTTTTTAGAAAAATACGTTTTTTTTATTAGAAAAGCTAAGTTTTTTTTATAAAAACTACGTTTTTTTATATAAAAACTACGTTTTTTTAGAAAAACTACGTTTTTTTTAGAAAAACTACGTTTTTATAAAAAAACTATTTTTTTTTAGAAAAATACGTTCTTTTTTAAGAAAAATACGTTATTTTTAGAAATATTATGTTTATTTAGGAAAACTACGTTCTTTAGAAAAGCTATTGGGGACCTTGAATTAATCAGCGTTTTTTCCACAATTTTACGGATTAATTGTGGAAAAATGGGTACAAATATATTATTGAAAGTATTGTCCATCGCTGGCCACTACTTTTCCCCCTCTTCCTGACAATTTTCGTATACCAGCTCGGAAGAATGACTCGTCTTTGAAGGTAATCCAATCATCAACACATTTTTGTTCATCTGAAAGAACTTCGACCGGAACAAGTTGTAGTCGAAAAGAGTGATGTCTGGAAAATACGGCGGGTGGGATAAGACATCCCATTTCAGCGTTTTCAAGTAGGTCTTGACCGGTCTTGCAACATACGGCTGAGCATTGTCATGCTGCAAAATTAACTAAAGCAGCTTAATCGCTTGAGTTGAGTCCGATAGCGTTCCCCCTTGATCGTTTCATTCGGTTTGAGCAACTCGTAGTAGATCACGCGTAGTAGGTGCCACCAACTCAAAAGCATAAGCTTCATGCCATGAGTATTCGGCTATGAGAAGGTTGTTGATGGCAAACCTTCTTTTTTGGCATTGGAAAAATCGCCTTGAACAGCTCCTCTTCTTGCTTCGACTCATCCACTCCCAAATACTCTGACAACTCCTGAAGCATTTGGCATTTTTTCTATGACCCGAAAAAGGTCAATTTTTGAATTCTGGATCATTAAAATTATCTAGGTGACCGCGACAAATTGAATTTTAGATTCTATTTTTCTACAACAAATTCAAGTTTCATAAAAGTTGGTGTATTTAGGTTGGAATACTTTTTTCTGTTAGCCGTAATCTTTTAAAAAAAAATTGTAATTCTAATAAAAAAAAAACGTGTAAATAATGTAGGCTATCTTTAAAATCAATATCCAAAGACCTTTTAATCTTAATTTGCGTTACAAAATACGTAATATAATTAATTTATTCTGCGTGTTTTTTCAACCACGTGTAAAATATTTACAAATCATCTAATGCTTTTCAAATTCAATGTCAATATGAAAATGTGTCCACAACAACAAAAATGCTTGTTGTTACTGTACGAAAATAAAACAAAAACTAATTACGAGTAAAATAAATAATAATGAAAAATAAGTACAAAAATTAAAGTCAGGTATGCCGACCATATGATAATCCTATAGCCAGTATAATTTGCGGTTCAAATTCTGGGAAGTGGCCTGATTTTTATTTTATGTGGTCTGGGCACACAAAATGGAGAAAAAACTATATCGAAAAGGGCTTAGGTCCAAATATGGTAGTATTTTCTATAAATTTAGAAACATAATTTATTGTCACAACCCAAATTTCAACCCGAAATCTATATTTGTGTTTTATAAATTAAATAACGTACATTTAAGCAAAAAACGGGGAACGTGATTTTGTATAGGAACTAGGTCCAAATATGGTTTGATCTAAATTAAGAGACTTGATTAATGGTCTCATATCACATTCAGAACCCAAATTTCAACCAACTATCTACGGTTTTGTGTGCCTTAATACCATTTAAGCCCAATTAAGATAGGAACTTTCTATGGGAGGTGGGAGGTAGGTCTAATTCGATTGGTTTACTACTGGTTAAGGTGGTTCTATGTCCAATATTTTTAGTAGTTACCCTGTAGGATATGTCGATAGTGAAACTGTACTGATTCACTATTGACTTTGTCACCAGTACTACTGACTAATTATGCCCCAGCCAACGCTTTCTGCTGTAGACATTTAACATGTGCGTGTCATTGCGAATCTACACAACTATTGACTAGGAAGCAGAGATTGACTAGTACATTTTAGTAATTCTAGTCTACACTTTTGGAACTTTTTACTAGATTTCCACACTAGGAAGGAAAAAAAGTTTAAACAGGTGCATTTATTTTGTTAAATTAGATATTTTATTAATAAAAATTTTTTTTTATAAATTTCATTAAAGTAAAAAAAAATTTCGTGCAAATTTTATTTTGGGGTAGACAAATCTTCAAAAGACTGCACAAAATCATCCACAGGCCCCGTAAAATCTTCATCAGGCTCCACAAAATCTCTACAGGTTGGTTGAAAAGTTCCTGCGCTCACCAAGAGATGGCACTGCTAGCTCCAAACTTTTTTTCTGAAGTTGGTATAACTGTCCTGAGAACACATGCAAAGTTGCAAGTCATTCTGTCAATTCTTTCTTTGTTTACAAGCCATTTGAAGTTGACGTGTCATTGATTTTTTTTAATATGGAAAAAATTGAATATCGTGCAGTCATTAGATTCTTTGTTTTAAAGGGTTTAAAAGCAAAGGAAATTTATGAACAATTGTTTGAAGTGTATAAGGAGTCCTCACCTTCAAAACGCACCGTTGAATTTTGGGCTGGTGAATTCAAACGTGGTCGTACCAGCCTTGAAGACGATCCACGCGAAGGACGACCAAAAACTGCAACCACAGCAGAAATCATTGAGCAGGTACATAATATGGTTAGTGAAGATCCAAGTTTGACTAAGCGTGAAATTGCTAATGCCATAGGCATCTCAGACGAACGAGTACTCCATATTTTACATGAAGAATTACGTATGAAAAAACTGTTTGGAAAGTTAGTGCCGCACACATTAACAATTCAACAAAAACTGGATCGAAAACAAATTTCTCAGCATAATTTGGAGCGTTTTAAGCCGAATAAAACCGACTTCTTGCGTCGTTTTATAACTATGGATTAGACTTGGATCTACCACCATAATCCTAAATTGAAACAAAAACGTTTACAGTGGACTGAAGCTGGTTGTTCAGCTCCAACGATCAGCAAAGAAGGTTATGGCATCAGTTTTTTGGGATGCAAAAGGAATTTTGTTGATTGATTATCTTCAGAAAGGTAAAACAATCAACTCTGAATATTATTGCAGCCTTTTGGATCAGCTGGATGAAAAAATTCGTGAGAAAAGACCTGGTTTAAAGAAGAAATAATCATTTTTCATCACGACAATGCAACTGCTCACAAAAGTGTTTTGACGATGGCTAAATTCAAAGAATTAAAGTACGAATTGCTTAAACATCCACCGTATTCACCAGATTTGACTCCCAGTGACTACTATCTCTTCAGAAATCTCAAACAATTCCTTCGTGAAAAGCATTTTTCGTCGAATGAAGAGGCCAAAGCAGCTGTAGACAGTTATTTTGCAGAGCTTCCGGAAAACCATTATAAGGATGAGATAAAATTATTGGAAAATCATTGGAACAAGTGTATTGAGCTTCTAGGAGATTATATTGAATAAAAAAATATATTTCGTAACAAAAACAGTATTTTTTCATTTCGAGCGCAGGAACTTTTCTACCAACCTGTAGAGTGGCAATTTTCACTAAAAATTGTTGCCTCTTTCTTATTATTTTTATACAAAATTGATTGGTTTTTTACAAGTCTTTTGTAATTTATTTTGCTCATTATATATTTTATTCAAATTTGTATATTTAACTTTTAAATTCATTTTTCTTTATATTTTTATTAAAAACTTTAATTTTGCATGCAGCTATGCACATGTATTTTCAACAAAATAAAACAATAAAAAAATCAAGAACAAGCACAGCTTTGCAGCTGCAAAAAAGGAATGTAAAAAGTATAGACGCTTTGTGGACATGTCACCAAAACGTCATCCGAAATAGTCGACAAAAGTGGTGACTTGTAGGCACTTGACCCCAGGGTACAAACATCACCACAAACACATAATACCCTGACCACATAGTTTGTGTAGGGTATATAAATATATAACAAAAATAAAAGTAATGTTTTGTTTGCTCCGCTAAAAAGACCTTGAGCTTTTTATATTTGTATGGTATATTTGTTGTTGTTGGTGTTAGTAAATTCAAAAAGGTTATAGGGTGCAGTCAGGGAATTAGCCTCTAAATAAACTACCAAAAAAAAAAAACAGTATTGTCGTTGTTGTGTTTATTGTTGCCATTACAATTGTTATTCTGACAAATTTCAAATGAAATTTTCTAATGAAACAATAAAAAAACAATGTTGTTGTTGAAAAGCTAACGTTTTGCATACACAGAAAAAAAAAATCAGATTCGTGCTGACAGCTGAATTAATTGCCAATCGATGGGTTTGGCTTTTGTTTAAACCGAAAATTTGGATTGTGATAACTGAATACCAGTTAATTAATTAATTATTTAATTCATTTTTGAATTTTTAATTAAAATTGATTGATAATTAGAGCTTTGAAGATTCCCTAAAAATGAATGAATTCCCTAAAAATCGAATTTGATTTAATATTTAATCGATTGAATTCCTTGTCCAATATTTAATTAAATTATCTCATTCGATTTTACCAATCATTGAATTCAATCATTAGGAATTCATTCGATTTCATACTCATTCACTTTACAATTTTCGAACTCAGTCGATTTTTACACAATCGATTAACATATTTGGGATTTATTGTTCATTTCATTTTTTTTTTCATGTGTTTGAGCAATTTGGAAATGAGATTTGATTTAAAAAAAAAATTGGAAAAATTAACAATTATGTTATTTTATTACAGTAAATTTAATGATTTCTTACAAATACAAGAATAAAACAACAAAAAGGAACTATTGAAATCACAGTTAAAAACCATTAATTTGTTAAAATAAATCGCAAAAAGCGGAAAAAAATCGCCAAAATAAAAAAAAATATTTAAAAATTGAAAAAATAAAAAAAAAAAAATATAAAAAATTCAATATCGCCAAATACAGCCCTCTTTTTGCAATAAAGAGTTCTTGAGATAAATGCGATGTAAAATATATGCAAAAAATATGCAAAAATTTTTCCTTTATCCCTTTTAGTTTTGGAAATATGCATGATAAAATTTTCTCTAAGCGAATCAATTCGATGATTTTTTTTAAATTTGGCAATTTTGGTAAATGAATGTTATTAATAGGATTTTAGATAATATAATCATATTCTTTTTTATAAATTGTTTTTTATTTCAAAGAAACATGAAAATTTTTATTATCACAGAACCAGCAGAATAAAACACTTAGTATTTTAGGTTGCCGCAACACAACCCCCTTCTGTATCCACGCCCTTGTTGGGTCATTGTTTTGATGATTGTCTATTTTATATTGAGTGTTTGGAAACAAATCAACAAACCCGAAAACAACACACAATTAGACTAACATCAACGAAATTTAACAATTTATATTTATCCTCTATTTTTTACAGTTTATGTTATGAACCTAAATTCTTTGGCAATTTTTTTAATTTTCAAAAAGCGATTTTTTAATTTTTTGCGATTTTTTTTAAATTCTAGCGTTTTTTTAATTTTGGCGTTTTTCTTTTAAATTCTAGCGTTTTTTTGATATTGGCGTTTTTTAATTTTTGTGTTTTTTCAATTTTAACGTTTTTTTTTTAATTTTGGCTCTTTTTAAATTAGTGATTTTTTTCCAATTTGGATAGTTTTACAATTCTTTTTTGAGATTTTTCCAATTGGAACGATTTTTTTCAATTTTATTTTTTTTTTTTAATATTGGTGATTTTTTTCAATTTGAGCGATTTTTCATTTTTTTACTTTTTTTTATTTTTTTTTTACTTTTTCATTTCTTTTTTTTTTTTTATCTATTTTTTAATATTTTTTTTTAATTTTTTTATGTTTTTTTATTTTGGGGATTTTTTAATTTTGACGCTTTTTCCTTTTTTAATTTTTTTATTTTATTTTTTAATTTTTTATTTTTTTTTAATTTTTTTTTTGATGTTTTTTATTTTTTTTTTTGTTTTTTTTTTTTGTTTTTTTTTTTTATTTTTTTTTTGTTTTTTTTTTGTTTTTTTTTTTTGTTTTTTTTATTGGGGATTTTTGAATTTTGACTTTCTCAAATTTGATAACTTTTTGATTTTTTAGCAATTTTTTTGACTAGAGATTTTAATTTTTTTTTCTTTCGTTTTTTTATTTTAGTGATTTTGTATTTATTTTTTTTTTTCCTTTTTTGATTTTAAAGTTTTTTATATTTCTTTTTTGATTTTATTTAACTGGTACTTGTAAAAAATCTTCTATTTAGTTTAAAATTAATAACTTTGTTATTTATTTTCTTAATTCTAAAATCCAAAGTATGGAGTCGAATGTCATTCCCAAATTATACAATCGAATGTAACTAAGATGTATAAACAATAAATACCAAATTTGCAAATCAATTGAATAAAAATCGATTTTATTCCCAACGATTGAATTCAGTGATAGACAAATCGAATGATGAAAACCGAATGAAATCTTTTAAAATTAAATCGAGACCAACTAAGAATTCCCATTCCCATTCAAGAATTGTAGCTTAAGAGCTCAATCATTCCATAGTTATCGGAAATATAAATCGAAAGAAGGATTAAATTCTTTAAAAGCTAAATGGACCTATCCTTCGACCTGTCCAGTATGAAAGCAACAATCCTGTGTATAATGAAATATAACCAAACAGAAAGTACCCAGTCTGTGAAATGTCTCGTCACCAGTGAAAATAAGACCGATTTGAAAAAACCTATCCCATGATTGGTGAAAACAAGACAGATCCAGCACATTTCAATGAAGTTGTACAAATCGTCTTTGATGAATTAAAATCTCCAAATTTGCAAACATTTTATTCTTACTTTCAGTTGATTTTAAATCTAAAAATTTTACAAAATTAATTGAATGTGATTTTGCTATTTAACGAAATTTAATAAATATTTTGTTTTTGTGCACCCAACTCCGCTTATTTCTTAAAGTGTACTCCCATGAACATAATAATTTGGGTGGGGTTATTATTTTGTTCAGGTTAATAAAAATATATTCTTTATAAAAATTTTCACATTTTACAAATATTTAAAAAAACACGCAATTTTCTAAACTATGCAGGGTAATTTGCATGTATTTAATCAAAACGTCATTCAATAATTTATTATTTTTTTTATCAAAAAATATATTGACCAAATGGAAAAATTTGTCATTATTTGCTTTTATATGCAAATGTGAAAAATATATTTCATGTGAAACAAAACAAAAAAAAAATCAGCAAAATTTTGTTTATAACTTTAAGTAGAACGCGTGTTTCTATATAAATTCTTTTGCGGTAAATATTATTTTGAAACCTTTGTTTATTATAAATTTTATATTCTACATAAATATGATGATACAGTAGTTTTTTTTTTTTTTTGCTGTTGTGTATTTGCTTTATTTTTATTATTATTACTCAGGGTAAAAATTTTATTATTAAAATGTTTTGTACATTTAGAATTTCATTGAACTTGACTAATATGAAGCGCAATATGGATGATTTTCATGTTATTAAAACGTGTTCTATATAATTTAATATAGGGAGGGTAAAAAAAAAAACATTTTTTTAAATTAGATTTTTTTTTATTACATTTTTAAGGTCAACTGAAGGATGGATAGTATTTTCCGGGATTTTTTTTTTTAATTTGAACATTTTATTAGCATTTAATTATGAAAGTTTATTTAAGGTTATGTTTATTGGCAGTCAGTTTTTAAAATGTAGAATTTTTTTAACTGTTGCTTGTATTTTTCGAAAATCGTTGAAAAACTTTGTAATTTCCAATTGTTGTTATTTTAATAAATGCGGTAAAATTTATTATTTTCCGTTTTAAAAACATATTGTAAAAAATATTATGAATCATAAGAATCCATAAACAAACCTAAAACTTTATAATTGAAAAAAATCGCCAAAAATTAAATTAAAAAAAAAAACTTCAAAATTCCAAAGATAATCTCTGAACTAAAATGAATCACTAAAATTAGGAAAAAAAACTTGCTGGCATGTGAAAAATCTCCATAATTAAAAAAAAAAAAAAAAACGCTAAAATAAAGAAATCTTAAAATTCTAAAAAATCGCTAAAACTTCATGAATCGCTAAAATTTTACAAAATAGCTAGAAATTGTATAAAAACGAATAAAAAATTGTAAAAATAAAACATCAAATTTAAAAAAAAAAAATCTCTAATGTATAAAATATTTGACAAAATTAGAAATAAAAAATAATTCGTATTTATTTCTATATTCAAACTTAATTTTGGGACCGATATTGGGGTATTGCAGGCAGGTACATAGTGTATGGACGATTATCTTGAAAATTAAACGAGATAAATATTTTTTAACAGAGGTCGAAACCCACCCTTCAATACCCTAATACCTGTCTCAAATTTCGACTTAATTGACTAGATTTTTAGATGGGATTTCTCTTGAAAACCAAAAAACGCAAAGCGAAAAAGACTATTATTTGGATATCAGCCGTTTTTTGACAAATGAAAACGAACTACCGTTATTCAGTATTAGTGTTTTTTTGATCAATTCCTAAGGATTTTTTAGCGATTTTTTTTTTGGTTTTTTTAGTTTTAGCGGTTTTTTAAATTGAAGTTTTTCCCATTTTTGTGATTTATTTTTTAATGTTGTGATTTTTATAAATTTTTGCGACTCTTTTTTAAATTTTTCACACCTTACAATCTTGGCGTTTTTTTTTTTTTTTTAATTTTAGCGAATTTTTCAACTTCGTGTTCTTTCCGCACTTTAAGCAAGTATTTTTTTTATCAATGTTTTCGGTTTATTTTTTTTGATTCTAGCGATTTTTATTAATTTTTGCGACTTTTTTAAATTTTTCACATTTTACAATTATGGCGTTATTTTTTAATTTTAGCGAATTTTTCCAACTTCGTGTTTTTTCCGCACTTTAAGCAAGTTTTATTTATGCTTTTGAGTTACTTCAAATTTAGGGCTTGTTTCAATTTTGTTTTTTTTGTTATTTGGCGATTTTGTTAATTTTTACCGATTTTTATCAATATAAGTGATTTTTTTTTATCAATTTTGGCAATTTTTCATATTTGAACGAGTTGTTTTTAATTTAAACTATTTTTTTTTTTTAATTTTTTTCGATTTTTTTAATTTTAGCGAATTTTTCTTTTGCCAAGTTTTTCCCTTATGGCGAGTTATTTTAAATCTAAGGGCTTTCTGAATTTTTATCGAATTTATTCAATAATAATTTCTAACAATTTTTTCTGTTAAACCTTTTTTTTTGATTTTTTTATTGCAAAAAATTTTCTTTCATTTAAGCAATTATTTCTAATTTTATTATTTTATATTTATTTTATTTTAAATTTTAGCCCTTATTTTATTTTTGGCGATTTTTTTAACAATATAGAGGATTTTTTAAGTTTGCCGATTTTTAAATACAGCGATTGTTTTTATCTTTAAACGATTTTTCCCATTTTTTTATTGCAAAAAATTTTCTTTAATTTTAGCAATAATTTTAAATTTCTAATTTTATTATTTTATGTTAATTTTAAATTTAGCGCTTATTTATTTTTTGAGGATTTTTTTTATTAATATAGGGTATTTTTTAAGATTGTCGATTTTTAAATACAGCGATAGTTTTCATCTTCTTCAATTTTTTTTGGGGGAATTTATTTGAATTTCTATTTTGTTTTTAATTTGAGCAGTTTTTTTTTTATAAATTTTGTTGATATTTTTTTTTATAAATTTTGTTGATATTTTTTTTATAAATTTTTTTTTGATTTTTTTTTTTGATTTTTTTATATAAATTTTTTTGATTTTTTATTGATTTTTTTTTTAATTTTAATTTAAATTTTGCCCATATTTTTTTAAATTTAGCGTTTTTTTTTTATCAAATTTGGCAATTATTCGAATTTTAAGGAAATGATCTCAATTTTAAAAATTGTTTGTACATTTTTGTTTTTTTTTAACAATTTTTTTTAAGGCTAGCGATTTTTTTTTTGTTTAGCGAGTTTTTTTCATTTTAGCAGGTTTTTTTCATTTTAGCGTTTTTATTTAAGCGATTTTTTTCCTTTTAGTGATTTTTCATTTTAGCGATTTTTTAAATTTTAGAGGTTTTTTCATTTTAACGATTTTTTCCTTTTAGTAATTTTTTTTAGTTTAGCGATTTTTTCATTTTAGCGTTTTTATTTTAGCGATTTTTTTCCTTTTAGTGATTTTTTCATTTTAGCGATTTTTTTACATTTTAGCGATTTTTTGCATTTTAGCGATTTTTTTTGCATTTTAGCCAGTTTTTTCGGTTTTGCCAATTGGGTGATTTTGGTGAGTTATTTTAATTGAAGTGAATTTTTCTTTTTTTTTTTTTTACTTTTAAGGATTAATTTTAAATTTAAGGGTTTTTAAATTTTTGACGACTTTATTAAATTTTAACAACTTGCGAAAAAATTTTCTGTGAACGATTTTTTTTTTTAAATTTAAGCTATTATTTCTAATTTTAAACGAATTTTTATAAAACACACATTAAACATAAATTTCTATTTTATTGATATTAAACATTGTTTATTAACATTAAACATTGCGTTGTGTAAATTTACACATTTTTGGATGCTCTTCGAATGTAATTGCCTAACCATGTACATATTTTCTTTGCATGTATGCTTGAACTTTTCGATAGATGTAAATCATCAAAATACTTTTACTATTTCAATTGTAATTTTTTTAGTGTTTTTTTTCACATCTTTAAAACTCATTATTTCTAAATCAATCATTTTAAAGCCTTTTTATCAAAAATAGTTACTTAAAAGTGGTCATAAGTAGGTTACAAAAATCACTTTCATTTTAGCTTTGAAAAATTCAAAAAACCACTTTATGTTATCAAAAGCCAACCAACCAAACACGTCACCAGCAAATAAAACTATAAGTTCATTGCACTCGAGTTGTGTGTGTGTGTGTCTGTTTTTTTTTTTTAATGAATAAATAAAAAATTTCCCTGGCATAATATTTCAACACAAATCATGCCTACGAGAGAAGTTAATTTTTAACGCAGTAATGCATTAAAAGAAAGTAAATATATATAAATTTTTTATATACGATATATTTACATATATATTTTTAAGCTTTGGTTCCGCTCCAAATGTTTAACAGCACAATCACAAGCAGCAGCAAAAAAAAAAAAAAAAAACAAAAAAAGTATTTATTGAAACAATCAAACATATACAATGCGCATGCGTGAATTGGAGTACAACGAACAACTTTTAACATGCAGCATAGTTTTTTTTTTCTTTCTTTCATATCTGAAAAGACCTCCCTGTACCACCGTCAAACCCCTGCATCACTTTCGCTTTAAATTTTGTTTTTCTACAGTGGTAGAAAAAGCAGCTGCTTTTGTTGCTATTTTCTTAGCATTAACACAGGCTAAACAAGTCAAAAACCTCTTGATTGAATAAATTTCACTTTTCTTTTTCATTTATTTGTTTTTTTTTTTTTAATCAAGTTGTCTTTAGTCTTCCATAGCATTTACAATGCCCTGACTCATGATACTGTAAAATGAGCCTAAATATAAAAAAAAATTAAATCATTGAAACCCCTTGACTAAAAGTGAAATTTAAATTTTTATTTTTTAAGTTCAACGACTTTTATAGTGTAAATCATAAAATGACCCAAATTTTATGAAATGCATTTAATTTCCAAAATGAAATTTTCAGTTTTTTTTTCTACATATTTCTATTGTTTTACAATTAAAATATCATCTTGATCGATTTTTACTTTCTTTTAAGAAATAAAAAAAAAAAAAAAACAAGAGTTTGTTGACCTGATTTTTGTTTTCTTAGTTTTGTTTGGAACTTTAAAACGAAAGTATTTTTGCTTTGTAAATTTTTAATCATTGCACGGTAGGGTGGATCGCAATTTAATAAAATCTTTCGATCAAATTTCAATATTTGCTAATACTTTGGAATCTTCTGTTTCCTCATCGTGATCAAAATATTTTGAGCATTTTTGAAAATCTTTTAAAATGTCTATTAATTTCTATCAATTAATTACGATTGTCTATACAACTGTAAAATTTGACCTGCGGCAACGACTTCTTTGACTTACACTTGGTAGATGTAACTTCAATTAACCACGCTCACACTCATCGCTGTGCCGATCGTTAAGAGGTTATGCCTGTAGAAGAAGGCTGCCTGCATGTTCGATTTCAGATCGCTGCATACAATTTGTAGACAAAAAAAAAACTTTCTTATAGGGAATTTTACAAAAAGAATTTTTGAAAAATTCGCGAATCAAATCATATTCGAGAATTAAAATAATTCATTTTTTTAATTCGCGAAACAAATCACAATTAATTTAATTTTTTGATTAAAATTTCAAATTGAATTAATTCGTTTGATTTATTAAAAAAAAAAATTTTAAATCAACTTAATTCTTCTTATAAGAAAAAGATTGAATTACGGTAGTAAATAATTTAATCAGAATTAATAATTTCGGGAATTAATTCTTTTAATTTTAAATCAGATTTGAAAATTGATTTAAGGTATTATGTTTTTTAAATGTCTCTCTGACACATATACTAACCACTGAGGAGAGTTGTCCTTGGCTAAGGCGAGACACTGCATCAGCCTGATGATTCTCTTGTGTCTGCAAAATTTTTCAATAAAAATGCCTTTTGAGTTTTAGTGGATTTAAATTAGTTTTACTTTAATTAATTTTAGTTAATTTTAAATTGTTGATAACTTTAACTGAGAGTTAATTGATATCCGCCCTTTGAACATTTTTTGGTGTAACAATTTTTCTGCCCTATAAAATGTTGCAAGATTTGTTTTCTTTTTGAATTTCGGCCCACTCTATTGTGTAGGGTTTATTTTCTTTTTGAATTTTTAAAGAATGTAATTAGGGTTAATGAGAGTTGGTGTTGGTTTGAAGTTGATGCTAATGATGTTGATGTCTCTTTTTGTAGAAATATAATTTAATAACGTTTGAATTTTTAAATTCTCTTTGCACCTATTTTTTTTTGTTTTTGAAAAGGAAGTAAAATATAATTGATGAAATCAGTAAAAGTATATTTTTTTTTTTTTTTTAAGAAAATTAATATTTTTTTTTTAATAATAGCTTTGGTCAAAATAGAAAATTAAAAAAAAAGCAAAAGAAAATTAAAAAAAAAAATACAAAAATTTCGATTAAATTCCTAACCATTGAATTCAGTGTTCAATCGAATGAAGTTTATTAAATTTAAATCGCTTGAGACCAACTAAAAATTCATTTCCATTCAAGAATTTTAGTTTGGCAAATAAGAAATGAAAATCGAAGGAAGGATTGAATTTTTTTAGGAGCTCTTGATCGCAGACTGTAAAAATAAATTACAAATTCAATTACAATTATATCTTAATACCCTAACCGAGCTCTAGCAACAAATGCTTTTGGCTCGTTGTAGCGAAAACAGACCAGAGCCTCTGGTGGGAATCGAACCCACAACTCCCGCACTGATAAGCTAGCACGCTACCAACTAGCCTACCGGGGCGCTCAAATACAAAAACAAAAAATCACTTCGGTTGAAAAATAATGAACGTCAAAGGGTTAATACCTTAAAGGAGTAAAAGTTATGACTATTTTACTCTATGTGACTTGCAAGAAAGCAACATTGATGGGGTTTCCCCGATAACCATGAATTATAGCGAAGAAAAAATAAAAGACGTCTGTTTTAGAAGACAAATTTCATATTTAGGGGTCAAAAAGAGTGGTCAAAAATGACCCCACCCTTCATTTGTTTAGTTTTATTCTAAAGAATTAGTTCCTTTGAAGCTGCTCTAGTACTCAAAAGTTTCAAACAAGTTTCCTAATTACACTACAATGATATCAACCTGATCATCTCTGATTCCCCACTGCATCTGCAGTCAATAGACACCTACATACTTTTGTAGTCCATCATAAACAATCACAATATAAACTTTCTATTTTCAATAGTAATTTACAGGTTGGTTGAAAAGTTCCTGCGCTCGAAATGAAAGAGTACTGTTTTTGTTACGAAATAAATTCTTTTATTCAATATAATCTCCTAGAAGCTCAATACACTTGTTCCAATGATCTTCCAATAATTTTATCCCATCCTTATAATGGTTTTCCGGAAGCTCTGCAAAATAACCGTCTACGGCTGCTATGTCCATTTCATTCGACGAAAAATGTTTTCCACGAAGGAATTGTTTGAAATTTCTGAAGAGATTGTAGACACTGGGAGCCAAATCTGGTGAATACGGTGGATGTTCAAGCAATTCGTACTTTAATTCTTTGAATTTAGCCATCGTCAAAACACTTTTGTGAGCAGGTGCATTGTCTTGATGAAAAATGATTTTTCTTTATCTTTAAACCAGGTCTTTTCTAACGAATTTTTTCATCCATTTGATCCAAAAGGCTGCAATAATATTCAGAGTTGATTGTTTTACCTTTCTGAAGATAATCAATCAACAAAATTCCTTTTGCATCCCAAAAAAATGATGCCATAACCTTCTTTGCTGATCGTTGTGACTTCACCTGCTTTGGAGCTGAACAACCAGCTTCAGTCCACTGTAAACGTTCTTGTTTCAATTTAGGATCATGGTGGTAGATCCAAGTCTAATCCATAGTTATAAAACGACACAAGAAGTCGGTTTTATTCGGCTTAAAACGCTCCAAATTACGCTGAGAAATTTGTTTTCGATCCAGTTTTTGTTGAATTGTTAATGTGTGCGGCAATAACTTTCCAAACAGTTTTTTCATACGTAATTCTTCATGTAAAATATGGAGTACTCGTTCGTCTGAGATGCCTATGGCATTAGCAATTTCACGCTTAGTCAAACTTGGATCTTCACTAACCAGATTATGTACCTGCTCAATGATTTCTGCTGTGGTTGCAGTTTTTGGTCGTCCTTCGCGTGGATCGTCTTTAAGGCTGGTACGACCACGTTTAAATTCACCAGCCCAAAATTCAACGGTGCGTTTTGAAGGTGAGGACTCCTTATACACGTCTAACAATTGTTCATAAATTTCCTTTGCTTTTAAACCCTTCAAAACAAAGAATCTAATGACTGCACGATATTCAATTTTTTCCATATTAAAAAAATTCAATGACACGTCAACTTCAAATGGCTCGTAAACAAAGAAAGAATTGACAGAATGACTTGCAACTTTGCATGTGTTCTCAGGACAGTTATACCAACTTGAGAAAAAAAAAAGTTTGGAGCTAGCAGTGCCATCTCTTAGTGAGCGCAGGAACTTTTCAACCAACCTGTATGATCACAAACTCTATATTTTTATTTTGAACCACAACAATTACCAAAATTTGTAAGACAAACATGATCCATAAAAAAAGTAAATAATAAAAATAAATTTCACTTTTACTTGTATGTTACAATTAAATACAACGAAATTAAAAAAAAAGTATTAGAAAAGAAAAAAGACTAACAAGTGAGTGAACAAATTAAGCCCAATATTCCCCCCCCCCCCCCCCCCCCCCCCCCCCCCCCCCCCCCCCCCCCCCCCCCCCCCCTCCAACCAACATTCTCCAAAAGACACTTTATATGTAATAAAAAGTTAAGTTGAAAAAAATCAAAACCTACCGTAACATAATGCATGTAAGACCCGAAAAAAACCCAAATGAATGATTGCGTGTGTTAGTGTTAATATTGTGTCTGTCATATTTTCTTGTTTTACACACATTTTCTGTTTACCAACAAACACATTTGTCGTACAGCAAAATTTTAACTAAAAATGATCAGCTGTTTTGACCTAGTTTTTTGTTTATTTCTTGTGTGGTAGTAGTAGTAGAAATGCAACTTAAATTTACTTTCTCACTACATAAATATATATATTTAAAAAAAAATGTAGATGTAACAAATGGGGGAAAAAGGGGTTTAAAATGAATTTTGACATATTGTTGTTAAATTTTGTTTTTTCTATTTAATAAAATATTGGATTTGTAAAAGAATTATTTCGTTTGTCATATGGTGGCAGCCACCATGTGTTTAATACAGGTTTGGATAAAAACCATCATCTGATTTTCCTAGTTAAATTCAAATTTATCTTCATACACATAAATATTTTATATGTAACCACGAGGAGTCCAATTTTTTGTATCCCTTCCCAAAACAAATAATGACCACGAGTTAGAAGAAATAAACAAGCAAGTAGAAGAAGACATTCCACTTTTTTCTATTACAGAAGTCGCCTAAAATCAAAAAAAAAGTCCTGGCTTTGATTTAATTGTTTCCGTTCTTTTAAAAAAAATTACCTCATCAAGGTGTAGTTAAAATCGCAAACATATTCAAGGCTGCTATAAAACTCTAACACTTCCCAAGTCTATGGAAAGTAGCAGAAATAATAATGATTCCAAAGACAGGAAAAAATCCAAGGGAAGCTAGCTCATATCGTCAAATTTCTCTACCTCCCTGTCATGGGTAAATTATTTGAAAAACTATTTAGTAAAAGTTTAAAAAATGTTATATACAGGTTGGTTGAAAAGTTCCTGCGCTCACCAAGAGATGGCACTGCTAGCTCCAAACTTTTTTTTTCTCAAGTTGGTATAACTGTCCTGAGAACACATGCAAAGTTGCAAGTCATTCTGTCAATTCTTTCTTTGTTTACAAGCCATTTGAAGTTGACGTGTCATTGATTTTTTTTAATATGGAAAAAATTGAATATCGTGCAGTCATTAGATTCTTTGTTTTGAAGGGTTTAAAAGCAAAGGAAATTTATGAACAATTGTTAGAAGTGTATAAGGAGTCCTCACCTTCAAAACGCACCGTTGAATTTTGGGCTGGTGAATCTAAAAGTGGTTGTACCAGCCTTAAAGGCGATCCACGCGAAGGACGACCAAAAACTGCAACCACAGCAGAAATCATTGAGCAGGTACATAATATGGTTAGTGAAGATCCATAGGCCATATGCATCTCAGATGAACGAGTACTCCATATTTTACATGAAGAATTACGTATGAAAAAACTGTTTGGAAAGTTAGTGCCGCACACATTAACAATCCAACAAAAACTGGATCGAAAACAAATTTCTCAGCGTAATTTGGAGCGTTTTAAGCCGAATAAAACCGACTTCTTGCGTCGTTTTATAACTATAGATGAAACTTCGATCTACCACCGTGATCCTAAATTGAAACAAGAACGTTTACAGTGGACTCAAGCTGGTTGTTCAGCTCCAAAGCAGGTGAAGTCACAACGATCATCAAAGAAGGTTATGGCATCAGTTTTTGGGATGCAAAATGAATTTTGTTGATTAATTCTCTTCAGAAAGGTAAAACAATCAACTCTGAATATTATTGCAGCCTTTTGAATCAGCTGGGTGAAACAATTCGTGAGAAAAGACCTGGTTAAAAGAAGAAAAAAATCATTTTTCATCAAGACAATGAACCTGCTCACAAAAGTGTTTTGACGATGGCTAAATTCAAAGAATTAAAGTACGAATTGCTTGAACATCCATCGTATTCACCAGATTTGGCTCCCAGTGACTACTATCTCTTCAGAAATCTCAAACAATTCCTTCGTGGAAAGCATTTTTCGTCGAATGAAGAGGCCATATCAGCCGTAGACGGTTATTTTGCAGAGCTTCCGGAAAACCATGGGATAAAATTATTGGAAGATCTTTTGAAAAAGTGTATTGAGCTTCTAGGAGATTATATTGAATAAGAAAATATATTTCGTAACAAAAACAGTATTCTTTCATTTCGAGCGCAGGAACTTTTCAACCAACCTGTATAATATAAATATAATACCAAACCATCAATTTGGTTTCCGAGAAAAACACTCAACGATTGAGCAAATACATCGTATAACCCACTCGATCGAGATTGCATTTAGAAAAAAAGAAAATATGCTCTACTTCTTCCGAAGCAATACTGTCAACTGTTGGAATCCTACTTATCAAACAGGAGGAACTAAAAATAGAAACAATTGCTTCTGAAATACAAATCAAAGCAGAAGCACATGAAAATTTTACAACACCAAAATAATGAAATTTCGGCCCTCTTAATCACTTCAGGATTGCCAAGAAGATTAAACCGCTACAAGCCCCACGACCTTAAATGGCGCTCCAACCAGTAAGAGGTTTTCGTCAAAAAATTCGTTTGCTGTAATTAATTTGATATTTAAATAAATATATTTTGTATTATGAAATTTAAACTGCTAGTCTAATTGATCCAATATTGTCCTTAAGTAAAAATAAAAAAAAATCCCTTCCCAAAATTATGATTTGTTGAGGTTCATCAAAATTGGTTTGTTTGTGAAATGATTTTATCGTTGCAGTCAAATCTCTCCGCCGAGCCATTTCTTTAGGTTTGGAAACAAGAAATAGGCAGTCGGGCCTAAATCCGGAGAATGGCTCAGATGAGAGATCAATACATTAATTTTTGCCATGGATACTGCCTTTCTCCTCAATCCTCAAATCAAGTTACGCTATAGTATGCTATCAATGACTGTCAAGCACAAACTAAATGACGCAGCTTGTTCAAACTTTGACAGGAGCAGTTAAGAGGCAGAAACTTCAAAAAGTCTTGGACTTATTTACCCGCCCTTGTATATTACAAGAAAATTTGCATTTTAAATCTCTTCTTTTTTTTAAGGTACTTGTCGAAAAAATCCTAGAATTAAAATATAAAAACATTTCATTTAATTTTCTTGACACTTGTTATGAACTTTCAGTATCTTAGTCCAGCCAAAAAACAAATATTGTGGAATTCTAAAAATCATTTGAATTAAGCCACTAACGGATATCTAAACTAGGTCCTTGGGTCCAGTTTGGTTGGCCCATCTATTGGGCAAACGCCACCCATAGTGCTCTTTGTTTTATTAAAGTTTAAAATTCGTTTTTAAAATTTTTTGTTTCAAAATTTAGCTGAAAGATAGAATAAAGTGTTTTTTAATTTTTGACATTTTGAAATCAAAGACGTTTTCTTAACCATATTTGTAACACTTCACTGAAATGTGATTGATCTGGTCTGCCTTTCACCAATAACACGGATTATATATCTTCATACCGGTCTTTTTTTTCACCGGTCACATGGTACGCACTTTCAAATCAGTCACATTGCACCATTCATTTTCAGATCGGTACTATTTTCACTTTTCACGGATAGGACACTTAAATATATTTTAGCATGAAGTTGTTATTTTATGGTTGATCTTTTTAATACTTATATGCAAAAAATGTGTTTTAAGTCTGGTTCGAGATCATAGAAATTAACTTTTTCCTTTGATTTGTGAGTTTAATCAGAGATATTTATAATTAGCACTTTCAAGGGCATGAAGAATGTTGATGAAGGTCTTGGCGGACCAGAAATTGCATTCCATTCAGCTTGTGTCTAATAACTTTTTCTGTGTATTCTCCATAATTACTACAATAATTAAAAAATAAGAAAAATTTTTTATTATTTGAAAAAGTTTTCTATGATCTCACAGAGAAATAAATATTTTTCTATTGTGAAGACTTCTGAGACCAACAAGAATTTAGATTAGATTGGAAAGGCCCTATGTACCGCGACCCTTTTGTGCATCCTCATTTTGCCCTAAATAGTGAGGCTTCCAATGAAGCCAATCACCCTACTCGACACAGATTTCCAAGGAGGACAGTGTGTTTTCGCCAAGGAAATGTAATCTCCTGCCGCGAAGCATAAAACATAAGGCAGAGTTCATGTTCCGCTGTATAAATATCCAATTCGCGGAACCTTCAAGTGTTTGTGTCAGAAAGACCCCTAGTTCCCTAAGATTACTGTTTCAAATGTCCCGATATGGTCCTTAAGTCCTTCTTGTCGAGGGAAAGTAGTCTGGAGTTTCCACTAGATGGAGTCAATAATCTCTTCGCTTGACGCCGGTCAGCTGTAGCAATCCAGCACTAAATGTATTTATATTGCCTCCACATCCTAAGTTTCCAACCAAATGAAACCTAAGATTACAGTTTTAAATGTCCCGATATGGTCCTTAAGTCCTTTTTGTCCAGGTGAAAGTAGTCTCCTGGAGTTTCCACTAGATGGAGTGAATAATCTCTTCGCTTGACGCTGGCCAGCTGTAGCAATCCAGCACTAAATGTATTTGGATTCCCTTTACATCCTAAGTTTCCAATCACTTGGCCAAATGGTACCTAAGATTACAGTTTTAAATGTCCCGATATGGTCCTTAAGTCCTTCTTGTCCAGGAAAAGTAGTCTCCTAGAGTTTCCACTAGATGGAGTGAAAAATCTCTTCGCTTGACGCTGGCCAGCTGTAGCAATCCAGCACTCAATATATTTGGATTCCCTCCACATCCTACTTGGCCAAACGGTCAGCTCGTTCTTTGCTCACGTGCCCCATGCGTGCTCGTTCTTTGCTCATGTGACCCTGAGTCTCAATTGAGAGTCACTGCAGTACAGCACAAGTATAGACGATACGTCATGGGACAATAATGGCTGAGTGCCGTTGACTGTCCAAAAAAACATCAATAAGTGTCCCCCTTCTCAGACCCTGCTACGCACATACATAAATGGCGAAGATCTCCGCCTGGAATATGGTCGGGTGCTTGTCCAAGGGCACGGTTAATTTTGGTCCCACAGACCTCCGCATTCGTGTTCCCATTGACCTATTTCGAGCCATCAGTGAACAATGCCTGGGACTGCAGTTCGGGCTTCTAAGATTTTCTGTTCCATATGCCTCTCTCGAAAATGATCACCTCTTAACTTCTAGCAAAAACCTGCTTTGGTAACATTTTGGAAACAATTTTTTTTTGTCAGTACGGAATTATTTTTAGAAAGCAATTCTGAAAAATAAGGGAGATAAAGTAGAGAATATCAATAACTTAGCTGAGATTAGCAGATATCTAGACAATTTGTCTCAACGCAATATAGAATCGGTAATGAAATGTCATTATTTTATGGACTACCAATAATGATGCCTCCTTATCTACTGCATTATTTTAAAACATATTTCTAGAACCATTATTTTTTTCAATACTTATTATTTTAAGCAACATCCCCATATAAAAGTAATGAGAAAAGGAAAAATTGGTAATAAATACGATTATTTGGTCATGTTTTTCTAAACTGCGATGACCTTTGGATTTGATTTTGTTGCAAAAATACGTTATTACTTGTACTCTTATCCAATAAAATTTGTTTTTTTCTTATTGTAAATTTTATGTGCATTTATTAACGAAATTTCTCTTTTCGTCTTTTAAACAAAAAAAAAAAGTTCAATAAACTTTTGAGTTCAGTTGTTTTTTTTTTTTTTTTTGTGAATTCGTGTTAACATTTTATAAAACTTTTGGTGACTAGTAAATGTTATTAGGGTCTTGTTTAACTACAATTATTATCTGATTTAAAGTTGAGAAACTTAAGCAGACAAACTCGCGTGATCTAAACACTTTCTTTGACATTAATTTAATTTTTTTTTTGCATTCCGAGTGACTAAATAAATATTTAGAAACTTTAAACTTTTATTATCTTATTCTATAATGTTTTGTTTTAAATTTGTTTTGAAAAATTATAGAACTTAAAATACACCCCTAAAATAAAAATAAATCTGACTTGAGTCTATTTCTAAACCCATAAAAAGGAATTGTTGGCCCAACTGAATATTGTGCCAGCCGAAATGATTGGTTGGTGCAACCTTAATTCCGGTTGTCACAATCTAATTCGGTTGTTCTACACCTATTTTGGATGGCGCAACTATATCTTGGTCATCACAATCATATATCGTTGGAAGCAGCAGTAATAGGGCTGTGACAACCGGATTTTCGATTGCAGCCAACAATCAATTCGTTTAGCGCCAAATTCGGTTGTGGCATAGGTCTTTTCAAAAAATTCTGCAATTTTCTTTTAAACCACCTCTGTTTTTTAAATTTTGTATAAATTTTAAACCAAAAATTTCACTTTCATTTAATTGTTAATTAAATGACAAATTATTGTTAAACGTGTTTAACTGTTATTATTTTTTTTCTTTTCTTCTTGTTTTCATTACTTCTTCATTTGTTGTTTGCTTGTTTTGTTTTTTTAAAGCATTTTTTGTTTTCTAACTCTTGATTTTTTCTAGTTCAACAATTAAAAGTGAAAACGAAAACAAATGTTGAAACACTTTCGTTTCGTGCGTCACAATTAGATTTGTGCTGTGTGCGCACAAGTACGAGTTTAATAATGTTTAATAATCACAACACGCATGCACCAAATTTCATAGATACGCGAACAAGTTTTGTTTTGAAAGGAGGGGTGTTGAAGGTATTTATTAAGCATGATACGAAGGGATTGCAAGTTTAGGAATTTAAAGCTATAATAGGGTAAAAATTAAAACGAGTTCCAATTAAAAAAAAAAATCATTAAATCAATTATTATTTTAATTGATTTCTGTACTTAACACGAACATCGATCACTTTTATAAAACACCGGAACGACAAAAAACAAAACTTTTTCCAAAACAAATAAGGACTCTGGTAGAGGGGGCCAACAAAAATTTACGTGTATCGGCGTTTTAAAAGTTTACGTCTGAATTTTATTTAGGGAATTTCGGGAATCAGCCCACAAATACGCCCAGGTGAGCTTTTAAGCAATACAAAATAAGAAAACGAATACTTCAGAATAGTAGGACCGGATCCCTATGGGAGCTCCCATAGGAGACCCAAAAATGGGGGTCCGGTCCTGCTATTCCGAAACTTTCGTCCAAGGAACGAAAGAAGAGTTTCCTTTAGACCTTCAACCTCCACCCAGAATCTCCAAAAATACGCCCATGGGTCCGTTTTAAGAAATAAAAAATAGGGAATATAAAATTTCGGAATAGGAGGACCCCCCATTTCTAGGCCCTCTTATGGGAGCTACTTGCTTGGGTCTAAGGAACCATAGAATCTCAGGAATCGATCCACAAATACACCCATGGGTCCATTTTAAACAATAAAAAATAGGAAATAGAACATTTCGGGATAGGAGGACCCCCATTTCAGGGAGCTACTTCCTTGGGTCTAAGAAACGAAAGAATGGTCTCCCCTACACCTACAAGCTCCACTAAGAATCTCGGGAATCGGTCATCTGACCAAATGGTGCTCCGCTTTACCCCAGCGGATATTATCCCAATATCCGGTTTTAGGATTATGTCCGAAAAACTTGGCCCTAATTCCAACAAGGGAACTGATGGGGTTATGATGGTTTACTAAACGTTCATAATACCAATTGGTATCATGTCACCACCACTTTCTCATTCTCTCAATTTTGATCATAATCCAAAAAAGGGATATGGGGATCATGTCCGCGGCAGTTGGGACATGCCGCCAATCTTTGCAATTAATCGGTCTTCTTGATTTAAAAAATAAATAATACAAGAACTGAATCTATTGCGATAGAAAACATAATTTACAAAATTTTCAATCAACATATCTGTCACCTACAGTGTACCGTTTAGAAGCCAAAAAGATACAAAAAAAACCGGAGAACCTTTTTTTCTTATCATACAGGTTGGTTGAAAAGTTCCTGCGCTCACCAAGAGATGGCACTGCTAGCTCCAAACTTTTTTTTTCTCAAGTTGGTATAACTGTCCTGAGAACACATTCAAAGTTGCAAGTCATTCTGTCAATTCTTTCTTTGTTTACAAGCCATTTTAAGTTGACGTGTCATTGATTTTTTTTATATGGAAAAAATTTAATATCGTGCAGTCATTAGATTCTTTGTTTTGAAGGGTTTAAAAGCAAAGGAAATTTACGAACAATTGTTAGAAGTGTATAAGGAGTCCTCACCTTCAAAACGCACCGTTGAATTTTGGGCTGATGAATTTAAACGTGGTCGTACCAGCCTTGAAGACAATCCACGCGAAGGACGACCAAAAACTGCAACCACAGCAGAAATCATTAAGCAGGTACATAATATGGTTAGTGAAGATCCAAGTTTGACTAAGCGTGAAATTGCTAATGCCATAGGCATCTCAGACGAACGAGTACTCCATATTTTACATGAAGAATTACGTATGAAAAAACTGTTTGGAAAGTTAGTGCCGCACACATTAACAATTCAACAAAAACTGGATCGAAAACAAATTTCTCAGCGTAATTTGGAGCGTTTTAAGCCGAATAAAACCGACTTCTTGCGTCGTTTTATAACTATGGATGAGACTTGGATCTACCACCATGATCCTAAATTGAAACAAGAACGTTTACAGTGAGTGGACTGAAGCTGGTTGTTCAGCTCCAAAGCAGGTGAAGTCACAACGATCAGCAAAGAAGGTTATGGCATCAGTTTTTTGGGATGCAAAAGGAATTTTGTTGATTGATTATCTTCAGAAAGGTAAAACAATCAACTCTGAATATTATTGCAGCCTTTTGGATCAGCTGGGTGAAACAATTCGTGAGAAAAGACCTGGTTTAAAGAAGAAAAAAATCATTTTTCATCAAGACAATGCACCTGCTCACAAAAGTGTTTTGACGATGGCTAAATTCAAAGAATTAAAGTACGAATTGTTTGAACATCCACCGTATTCACCAGATTTGGCTCCCAGTGTCTACAATCTCTTCAGAAATCTCAAAACATTTTTCGTCGAATGAAGGGGCCATAGCAATCGTAGACAGTTATTTTGCAGAGCTTCCGGAAAACTATTATAAGGATGGGATAAAATTATTGGAAGATCATTTGAACAAGTGTATTGAGCTTCTAGGAGATTATATTGAATAAAAAAATATATTTCGTAACAAAAACAGTATTCTTTCATTTCGAGCGCAGGAACTTTTCAACCAACCTGTATATCCGAGCTTCAAATAAATCGGTATAAAAGTTGCATTGATTCCCTTAGAGAATTAATAAGACTTTTGCAATACAAGGTTTACTCTATAGCAGTGCACAACTTCCGTTATAAGTTCTATAGGAAAATTTATACAGGATATTCTAGAAAATCACTTTTTGTGATAACATCTAGTTTGCTTAGTCTCATCTTTAAAGTCTGTTGAAAGTAAACAAAAAAAAAAAATCAATAAAACCTTGAATTTAAATACTAGTCAGCAAGATAATAATAATAAAAAAAAAAAAATTAAAATAAACATTTTCAATGATATGCATTTTCAATAAAGAATATTTTATTTTACAAATTCATCCTCGCCAGACAGTGTAAGATTACACAATTATTTTAATGTTTTTATTTTTTATATTTATAAACTAAGGATAGGATAGGATAGTGTCATATTCAAATTTTATATGAGAATGCATAAAATAAATCTCTTTACTTTTAAATTTTATGTTAAAAGTAATCTTTTATGAAGCAACTATTTTCTTACAGACTGTTTAATGTTCGGTTTTGATAAAAAAATTAAACTAAATTAAATATACGCATAATAATTAGAAGGAATATTACTAGAGAAGAAAATATTCAAGAATAAAAGAATGTTTTTTTTGTTAATTCTTTGTATTATTTTTGTACGAGAATTTTCTGTTTTTCGCATCTTGGTGATAAATATTTAGAGTTTTAAAGAAACTTTATATGAAAATTATCTTAAAGGATGACAATGCCTGGGGTTAACGAAAAAAGTAAAACATGTTCTTATATTGCTTTTCTCTATCACATATTCCGATATCATCGAATGTTTAGATTGGATTACTTTCCTTAGTAGTAAATGGACTTTACAAATTTTGTTTTTTCTTCTTAGAAACAAAAAAATATAAGAAACAAAATGGCTACAATTCTCCCTCTCTCTATAAACTTTGTCACATATATAGGTTTATATAATATTCAAGGTCAGTTTGAAAAGTTATTATTTAATTATTTTTCTTCTTATCTCATTTTCATTTATAATTTTGTTTGTGCCAAATACATACAAATTTTTGAACATAATTAATTAGGTACTTTAATAATATTCTGTTGGTAAAGTACTTAAAATTTTAATTTTCAGTAGTTGGATTTTATAAAGGATAAAGATATTTAAAGGATAAAGATATTTAAATTTTTGATAAAGCATCAATAAATTTTCTTTCAGTTTAAAACGGAGATATCTTATGGAAAAAAAGTTGCACTGTCGCTTACTATTAATAATTACATATTAAAAGCTTTGTAAGCGAGAAGGTAATCACTTATTTTTAGGCAAGCGTGAAAAAAGTACTTTGTTAAAATAATATCTAAAGAAATAATTTAAAAAATTTTTAACAAATCAATATACTTTAATAAAGTAATTTTTTAATGTGTCGTCTAGCTACTTTTTTTATAAAAATTCTTTATTTTTCTTTTTGTGGCCTATCGCCTCATTTGTGTTTAGCACAAAAAGGCAAAAAGAAACCGACCAACCCTTATCAAAAAAAAAAAAAATAATAAAACTTAGGGCCGGTTTTATAGTCCCAGCTAAGTACGATTTATGTTTCACAAATATTACTTAAGTATGAA
This sequence comes from Eustalomyia histrio, assembly GCA_949748255.1. Lineage (NCBI taxonomy): Eukaryota > Metazoa > Arthropoda > Insecta > Diptera > Anthomyiidae > Eustalomyia > Eustalomyia histrio. Next base: position 129,071,589 of record OX456524.1, read on the forward strand.
ATTTTCAAACAATAATTTTTACTTAAAAAATATCTAAGAAAAAACTCATTCTTACACTGAAAAAAAAAATCGTAAACAAAAGAATTATTATACCAATAAGTCCGTGACTTTTTGAATGAAACACAGTTTTTTTTTGGAAAAAAATAATTATTTTTTAACATACGATTAATCTCCTTTTAGCTCAATACACTTAGTCCAAGGTTTCTGCAATTTTTGTATCCCTTCCCCAAAAAAAAAAAAAAAAAAAAAAAAATAGCATTTTTTGATCAATAATTTCATCGTTGGAGCTAAATCTCTTTCCACCGAGCAATTTCTTTAGGTTCGAAAATAGGAAATAGTCACTGGACGCTGAATCCGGAGAATAAGGCGGATGAGGTACCAATTCTTAGCCCAATTCATGCAATTTTGCCATTGAGACACACGCGTCACACGACTACGTTTATGGTCAATTGAGAGCAAACGCCGCACCCATCTTGCAGACAGCTTTCTTAAATTCAAGTGATCATTTAAAATCGACACAACCACGCTGCCATATGAAAAGCCTATGGCATCAACAATCTCACGCACTTTTACTCTTCGATCGGCCAACACCATATCGTGGATTTTTTTTTTTTGGCATTTTCGCGTGTATTGACCTCATTTGGCCGTCCAGAACTTTCGTTATCTTCCGTGCTTGTAAGGCCACAACGAAGGTCAGTTAACCACTTTTTTACAATAGAAATCGATGGTGCAGAGTCTTCATAGCGTTTATCAAGCTTTTCCTTAGTTTGATTGGCGGTTTTTTTTTCGCAAAACATAATGTTTAATGAGCACCCGAAATTCACTTTTTTCCATTTTAAAAAAATCCACGAGGTTGTATGTTTTGAACAGCTGTTAAACGCAAAGGAAACGACGGAACTTGCTCAAAATTTGACAATGGTACTTAATGGGAGCAGTGTTGCATTGCATATAACTACGAGGGAAGTTCGAAAAGTCACGAACTTATTGATCCGCCCTCGTATCTTATTTAAATAACCATCTTTACGAATATTTTTAAATTAAGTATGAATCTTATTAAAGAACATATGATTCTTGTTAAAATAAAGTTTGTTATTTTTTAAATTTATATTTTAACCATTTAAATTTTATTTTCCCATTTTAAAAATACGTAAAAATATATTTCAATTAAATTAAACTTAGTTTAGTATTAAAGCTGTTTCTATTTAATTTAATGTTGTTTCTTCTTGATTTTAAAGTATTTTTATCTTGTGTGGGTGTAGTGGTCTTCTTCAAGCAGTATGTCCTATTAGTTTATCCGATTTGATTTTATTTTATTAAGACCTAATTTGAAAATAAACAGAAGTTTAGTAAATAATTTCTGTTGAAATTTAACTAATTTAGAAAACTGTACTGCTACTATAAATTGGGTAAATTTACTTTATGCCCTTGTATTCTATACAGATCTGAACAGTACTCAATAGATCTGATCAAATTTAGGCAGATCTGACGCTCCATATACAATCATATCCAATTTGCTAAGAACATATTATATCTAATGAGATTTATATTTGTATAGAATTTTATTTTGTTGTCTTTGAGAACAGTTTAAAAGGCTAAGATCTGGTATCATATATGACCAGATTAGCACATATCTGACTACAAAAATTACCAAATTTTGCAGATCTCTATAGATATGAACAGAACTGGTCATAAAGTGTATCACACATATATGCTATATCTTATCATATATGATCAGATCTGCCACCAAATCTAATAATATTTTATTAGATCTTAGTACATCTGATTTGATTAAATTTTTGTTACACGGTTGGGTAGAAACGAAAAAACAATACACATGGTGTACACATAATGTGTAAATTTACATTAAAAGTGCATAAAAATTGGGCTTGTTTCAGACAGAAAAAATTTGTTTTTTTTTCATTGAGCAATAAATTTATTTTTTATATATGTTTTATTAATTGTTTTTAGATATTTTTCTTATTAGATTTTTAATACTACTTTAGATTTGTAATATAAATTTTAGGCATAGTGTTTAATTTTAAACACATAATGTTTAATTTTAGACATAAATTGTTTAATTTTAAACACATTATGTTAAGTTTAAGACAGTGTTTAATTTTAGACAAAAAGTGTTTAATTTTACACATAAGATGTTTTATTTTAAACTCATTATGTTTAATTAATTCAAATTGTTGATGTTTAAACACATTAAGTTTAATTTTAGACAGAACGTGTTTAATTTTAACGCATTATGTTTAATTTTAAACACATGTTTAATTTTAAACACATTATGTTTTATTTAAAACACATTATGTTTAATTTTAAACACATTATGTTTAATTTTAGACAAAGTATTTAATTTAAAAACACATTAAGTTTAATTCTAGGCATAAAGTGTTTAATTTTAAACACATGTCTAAAAATACTACATGTGTGTACTATTGTGTATGAAAGTGTGTACAAAACAGTTTTACACATTTAGTGTTTACTTTACCCATTTTTTAATAGTAAATTTACCAAAATTTTTTAGAGTCATGAGTTATAAATGTCAAATCCATATACAAATATGTATGTTCTTTTTTTTTTTTTTTGATTAAGTTACCCGCCCCAGGATTTTTATATTTACCCCCAAAATTTATTGCATGTATTTTGTAGCATTGAAAATTTTTCATCAATTAACATTTTTCCAGCTCCTTGTTTATGTATTTGTTTGTACAATATTTATTGTAAACCAATTTTTCGTATTTGTAAAGTTATAATAGACCAGCAATTTGTCATTAGGATAGAGAGAGAGAGAGAGAGAGAGGAAGGTTTTGTTTATTTATTGTTAATAAATCATGCTGGCCAGGCGGCGGTCATATTGTACATATGTATGTTGTGTTGCTGTTAAATAGATAATAAGTTTGAAGTGGATGGGTGAATTTTATTGACTTTGTGCGTTTTAATAAAATGCTATTATGAACTACTTATGTATTTACCCAAATTTAGATTTTTATTTTGGTTTTTAAGGTTAATAACAAATCAGTTGACAAACATATAAAACAATCTTTTTTTATACCCACCACCCCAAGGGGTAAAAGGGGGGGGGTACATACATATATTGCCTGTCATTGGGTTTATAACACTTACACATGAAGAAATATTTTTGTCAGCTTGCAACTGAAATTTGGATTGCTAAAAGTGTAAATGATTAAAAACAATTATTTATTTAAGAATTTTAGGGGGAAAAAAATATATTCAAAGTGGCCGCTATAGGCCTGATGACCGAAATCGTACCTGACAATTGGCTAGCGCATTACGCATCTAATGCATAGGAAAACTGTCCACTAGACCGTACCACCTTACAGGCAAAAAAAAAAAGTTCACCGTACACCCTCAAATATAAAGTATTTTAACAAGAAAATTTCGAAACTGTTTTTTTTTTTTTTGGCCGAACGTAGGGGTCACCATTTTATATTTTTCGTTATATCTTCGCCATTTACCGTCGGATCTTAAAGTGTTGTATATCAATGTTTTTTGTCTCGCGGAGACCGATGTTTTCCTCGAAGGAGCCATTGACCTCTAGTAACCCGTTCTAGTATAAACCCACCAGATCTCAGTTGCTACCACCTTAATGCACTACCCCAATATTTTAAAATGAAAGCTCGCAAAAAAGTAATAAACTTTTGTAAGGAAAGTATTCCAATAATTCCAGCGGAACTATTATTTTATTTTTTTTTTAATTTTTTTTTGTTGCCGAATGTAGGGCATTTTTAATTTTTTTTTTGTAGGGCATTTTTAATTTTTTTTGTATTTACAGTCGGATCTTAAAGGGTTATATATCAATGTTTTTGACGCAATGATACCAATTTGTGAACTTTTTTTTTGAGGTACGGTCTACTGTCGACTTTCCTGATAAGAGAGCGCTTTAGAGATTCCAATGTTAATAGACGTAAAACTGACCATAACTTATAGTCCAACTTATAGTCCAACTTATTCGTTGAAATAAAGTTTGGTACATAGTTTGAATCGTTTTTGCCCATATGGGGCTCGGGCACAGTTCTGTTAAAAGGTCCACAGTCCTTCTTCGAACAAATTGCATTAATAGGCTTTACAACTTTCTCCAAAACGTTTGATTGGTTCACTATTTTCAAAGTTTTGACTAGTTTTTCGCAAAAATTGAGCTTAGTGATCCCTCCAGAGGCAATCGCGTGACCAATACAAGAGCAGGCTTGTGAAAACTAGAGCATGTTTAGTGAAAAGTCACAAACGTTTGGTGGAGAATTTCATTCGGTCAGTAACATTGCTCCGAAGCCGTCTACATATAGTATATATGTATATATATATAGTCAACAATATGTATACAGGTTGGTTGAAAAGTTCCTGCGCTCACCAAGAGATGGCACTGCTAGCTCCAAACTTTTTTTTCTCAAGTTGGTATAACTGTTCTGAGAACACATGCAAAGTTGCAAGTCATTCTGTAATTCTTTCTTTGTTTACAAGCCATTTGAAGTTGACGTGTCATTGATTTTTTTTAATATGGAAAAAATTGAATATGGTGCAGTCATTAGATTCTTTGTTTTGAAGGGTTTAAAAGCAAAGGAAATTTATGAACAATTGTTAGAAGTGTATAAGGAGTCCTCACCTTCAAAACGCACCGTTGAATTTTGGGCTGGTGAATTTAAACGTGGTCGTACCAGCCTTAAAGACGATCCACGCGAAGGACGACCAAAAACTACAACCACAGCAGAAATCATTGAGCAGGTACATAATATGGTTAGTGAAGATCCAAGTTTGACTAAGCCTGAAATTGCTAATGCCATAGGCATCTCAGACGAACGAGTACTCCATATTTTACATGAAGAATTACGTATGAAAAAACTGTTTGGAAAGTTAGTGCCGCACACATTAACAATTCAACAAAAACTGGATCGAAAACAAATTTCTCAGCGTAATTTTGAGCGTTTAAAGCCGAATAAAACCAACTTCTTGCGTCGTTTTATAACTATGGATGACACTTGGATCTACCACCATGATCCTAAATTGAAACAAGAACGTTTGCAGTGGACTGAAGCTGGTTGTTCAGCTCCAAAGCAGGTAAAGTCACAACGATCAGCAAAGAAGGTTATGGCATCAGTTTTTTGGGATGCAAAAGGAATTTTGTTGATTGATTATCTTCAGAAAGGTAAAACAATCAACTCTGAATATTATTGCAGCCTTTTGGATCAGCTGGATGAAAAAATTCGTGAGAAAAGACCTGGTTTAAAGAAGAAAAAAATCATTTTTCATCAAGACAATGCAACTGCTCACAAAAGTGTTTTGACGATGGCTAAATTCAAAGAATTAAAGTACGAATTGCTTGAACATCCACCGTATTCACCAGATTTGGCTCCCAGTGACTACTATCTCTTCAGAAATCTCAAACAATTCCTTCGTGGAAAGCATTTTTCGTCGAATGAAGAGGCCATAGCAGCCGTAGACGGTTATTTTGCAGAGCTTCTGGAAAACCAATATATAAATGGGATAAAATTATTGGAAGATCATTGGAACAAGTGAATTGAGCTTTTGGGAGATTATATTGATTAAAAAAATATATTTCTTAACAAAAACAGTATTCTTTCATTTCGAGCGCAGGAACTTTTCAACCAACCTGTATAGTCAACAATAACCGTATTACTGTATTACGGTAGATCATGTGTATCGGCACTTCATGATCTTGTTTAGGGTCTAGACAAAAATTAATACACGCTAGCTGTTGGATATTGAGGAGGCTTTTGACAAATCAACTCGGCTGATGATGGATGGAGAGAAATTAGTTTTTATTAAATAGATGTTATCTTAAAGACAGCTAAAAGTCAGTGAGCCACAAAGGTCACAGTTGTGATCAGTAGAAAAAACAATCAAGCGGATGTACTCTCTCCTCTGCACTCACTTTTAGGCTGGTATAATCAAGGTCGGTATAAAACTCAGCATGTACAAAATGCCAAATTTTTTGCTTCAAGTTTTGCCTCGATGCCACTAAGCCGTAACCATAAAATTCTTAGCCGATACCGTGAAATTCTTATGGTGTCGGCTAAGAATTTTATGGTCACGGCTAAGTGGCATCGTGGCAACAAGGCTAAAGTTGAAGCTAAAAATTTGGCATTTTGTACATCCTGAGTTTTATACCGTCCCTGGTACAATGCCAGTTCTGTGGGAGGAGGTGAGATAGGTCATCTCCTCTGAGATTGTCTGGCATTGCAGGGCATCCGACATAGAACTTTGGGCGTTAATATACTGGAAGTGATAAAGGGTGTTCTTAAGCGAAATTGGGTCATCCGATATCTCAATCTTTCTTCGGATAATAATTCCCTACAAGTGGTGCGGTTTTTCAAAACGGAGCCGGTTTTTGACTCTACTTGATGCTTACAGGGGCGTGAGCTGCCATTTAAACCAAACAACCTCTGCTGTGTGTTTCGTGGTCGACTTACTTTCACTGGAGATTCAGACATTAGGTGTGCAAATCCCGTCTTTGGTTTTCGGTACGTCTCCTAGAAAAGTTTGAAGAAAAATGCAAACTGAAAAATATTTATTATGAATACAAAGTAAGACTAAAGTCTTAAGCTTTTAAAATAAGTCCCTAACTCGGACCCAAAGACTGACTGCAAGAAACAAAAGATTTTATTTTAAAAAAAATTCCAAAGATTAAGCTCGCATTTAGACAATACAATTGTATTAAAAAATATATATTTGAAAAGTTTCTTAATACAAATTTATTCACTCAACTGTACTTAATAAATTTTCCAGACTGTTAATTTGTTTATGTTTTAATTTTAATTTTTGTCATATTGATCTTCTTCTTCTTCATAGCCAGACAAACATATTAAGAAAATCGTTGCACGTGTAGAAATAAATTGTTCAAATCAGCAGAAAAACAATTTTTAGAAGTGTGGGAATTCCAAAATTTCATATTTAACAGTAACATCCACAAAAACAAAAAGCTAAAATGACAACTTTTTTGTAAGAAGATCCCAGAAAATTTAATTTTATGTTTATTTAAAAACAAATAAGTAGACAAAACAAAAATTGTCTCCTTGAAATAAGTAAATTTAATTTTTTTTATATGTACAGTAAAATCCGCTCAAGACGAACTGCAAGGGACCAAACAAATGAGTTCGTAGTAAGATTATTATAAACAGGTGTTAAATTTTTTGCAATATTTAAAATTTCTAAAAATTAAAAGACTAAAATTCTTTGATTTCCTAAATAAATTGTTTGCAATACATTTAAAGAAATGTTTTGTGAATTTTGTTAAAACTTTGTCGAATTAAAAATGGAAAATTACGTGAAATTTAATTTGTGGGACTTGTGGAAATTGTTCGTTTTAAGGGAGAAGCGTTCGTCTTAAGGGAGTTTGTTTTAGAAAATGTTTTTTTTTAATACAAAAAATTATGCCTAAGCATCGGGACTTTTAAATCCATACGTTTTAGACGAGTTTAACTGTGTATAATTGTAATATGAGTAAAGATGCTGACGTTCTAGTTTAATAGCGACTGCAGTGAAGAAAATCATAATAGATGAATTGTTTGTTTGGTGTTAATTGACATTTACCAAAACTTTTACACCACAATATATATTTTAAAATTACTTTATTTATTTATTTTATTAAACATATAATTACAAATTATATTTTAATATCCTAACCGAGCACTAGCAACGAAGACTTTCAGCTCGTTGTAGCGAAAACAGACCAGAGCCTCTGGTGGGAATCGAACCCACGACCCCCGCACTGATAAGCTAGCACGCTACCAACTAGCCTACCGGGGCGCTCAAAATTACTTTAATTTTCGTTATGTTTAATAAAGTAATGATAGTATAATTACACTAGTTTGCGTTTTGACTAACTCCCTGTTTTAATAAGGCGAAGAGAATAATTTTGTTTTTGGTCCCATTATTACAAAATATCCACAATTTCTCAGGCGGAAATATTCCGTTTGCTTTATAAAAACGGGAGGTAAATCGAGTATAGGGGAAAAGTTTCCCCCTGACGGCCTGCTAGAACACCTTTGGATAGGAGCCCAAAATTTAAAATATGTGTTTCTAAATTAATGTGCTAACTGTTAAAGTACTTTTTGGAGTTTTCTCGAGTCGTACAAATAGGGGTTCAAAAGGGAAAGTCTCCCTCCTAACTAAACCGCTTTAAAAGGAGAAAGTGCCTCTTTTTAACGGACTGACTACACCCTATCGGCTAGAAATCTGTTAGTTTAAATTTCTGCTCCTTGTAGTATCGGACAATAAGAAATACTCTTTGAAAATTCTAATAAGAAAAAAAAAACAATGGGGTTAAAATGGGGAGAAAAGGTGCGCCTTTAGTCACCCATTCCAAAGCTCTGAAGCTAGGATTTTAAAGTTTGTAGGCCGTTATTGCGGTATATTCATCCTCGTAAGAAAATTTTTACGTGGAGGAGCAAATATGGAAATATTCTCCCCCTTAACTAGCATCCTGTCGAAAATCCTACAATATGAAATTCAAAACGTGTTTTTTAGGGTGTATGGGCTAATTTACTAAAACGATAGTTTTTGCAATATCCAATAAAAATGTGTTAAAAATCGGAATAAATAGGGGGAAAAAATGTTCAACCATTCCACCCAACGGCAGAAACTTGAAATTTGGCATGTAGTTTCCTCAACCGGGGTAGACAATCACCGACAATGATAAAATTTGATGGGAAAAAATATAAGATCGATTTGTTTCGGTTCTTGGGCCACTTTGGAATTTTAAGGGGTCAAAAATTTTGAAAAAAAAAAAAATTGGAGATTTATTGTTAAACAGCGGTATAATATAAATTTATTCAAAGTATTGCCCATCGTTAGCTATGACCTTTTTCCCTCTTTCTGGCAACATAAAGAACTGCTCAGTTTTTGAGTTCAAGAACGAATCAAGCCAATTTCCGAAACTCAGTGAAAGCGTTCTGCATCGATCTAATCAAATGGCAGTTGGATGGGGCAAAGTCTGGACTATAAGGCGGGCGAGGTAAAACTTTCCAACGACTATTGTCTAAATAGTTTTTAACCCGTCTTGCAACATGTGGCTGAGCGTTGTCATGATGTTATATTACGGCTTCATAACTGATCGCATATTCCAGGCTTTTTTGGCCAATGCTCACTTCAAACAAATCAATTGTGTTCGTTGCAGGTTCCCTGTGATCGTCTTTCACGAGTTCAGCAGCTCATAATAGATGAGTCTCTTTTGGTCCCACCAAATACGTAAGCGCTGTGGACATTCGACTTTGGCGTTGATTTGGCTGCTTGGCCGGGCTTCATACACGATTTCTTGCACTTTAGGTTGTTGTAATGTATCATTGCCGGTAATGATTTGACGCAAAAATTACTTCTACATATTAATGACGTTTAAGTTGCAATTCGGAGATGTAAAATCGCCTTTCAACTCCTCTCGGCTTCAACTCATGTGGTACCCAATTTCCCTGCTTTTGGATAAATCATACTGCTTGCCAACGTTTTAAAATTCCTGCCTGGGGACTCCCAATGATTTTGAAAGCTCCCTCTAGAGTTTGACAAGAATCTTCATTGAGTAGTGCCTCCAATGCATCATCTTCGAACTTGTTTGGCTGACCTGGGCGGTCTTCGTCTTCCGTGTCAAAATCACCACTTTTGCACCGCACAAACCATCTCGCGCACGTTGAAGTCGAAGGAAACTTTTCAGGATAAGCATTGATGAGTAATTGATGTGCTTCAGCTGCCCTTTTTTTTAAATTGAAGACGTAAAGAAAAACTTCCCGCAAATGATGCTTTGTTGGCAAATACACACTTTGTTGTTTAAACTTTTTCGTTCGTTCCATGACTTAGTGAGAATAAATGACACATGTTGACTAATGAACTAAGATTTGTTGCATAGTGTTATATACCGGAATGTATGCAGGCGCGTGCAATATACAAATAAAATCAACTGTTGGCAAACTTATTTTATTTTTAATGAAAACTTGTTGTGTTGATATTTTTTGCTACCCACATTGTCCTTGTAGATAATTGTAGGGAAAAAATTACAATGTATCGGGTAATAAAAACCGTTTTTATTTGAAATGATGAAAATTGCGTAGGTTCGGAATAAATAGAGGCAACATTGTTGTCCATAAATGTTATTATTATTTATTTTTTTTTTAAACCCTATAAAGTGTTAAAAATGTTATTTATAAATATTTGACATGCAAAGAATATGTAATAGACTTCAATTTCGTTGTGGAAATTGTGGTAAAGAGGAAGTTTCCTTACACATGGAGCGATATTATGAAGACGGCACTAGACTCTGTGAATTTGGATCGATTCTTTAAAACGTAGCTTGTAATTTTTCACAGGAGTCATAACAATCCCGCTTTTGCGCCTGTTACTCTGGACGATATGGAAATTATACTTCCTAGTAGAGTAAAGTATTATGGTTTAATTCTGGACAAGAAGCTGTTTTCTAACACACCATCCAAGAACAGGCGAAGAAAGCGGCGATTGTTATGTACTTCCCTAGAATGATCATCGGGGGTTACTGGGGGCTGAGTGCCAGAGTCGTGCGATGGATATACAGGTTGGTTGAAAAGCTCCTGCGCTCGAAATGAAAGAATACTGTTTTTGTTACGGAATATATTTTTTTATTCAATATAATCTCGTAGAAGCTCAATACACTTGTTCCAATGATCTTCTAATAATTTTATCCCATCCTTATAATGGTTTTCCGGAAGCTCTGCAAAATATCCGTCTACGGCTGCTATGGCCTCTTCATTCGACGGAAAATGCTTTCCACGAAGGAATTGTTTGAGATTTCTGAAGAGATAGTAGTCACTGGGAGTCAAATCTGGTGAATACGGTGGATATTCAAGCAATTCGTACTTTAATTCTTTGAATTTAGCCATCGTCAAAACACTTTTGTGAGCAGGTGCATTGTCTTGATGAAAAATGATTTTTTTTTCTTCTTTAAACCAGGTCTTTTCTCACGAATTTTTTCATCCAGCTGATCCAAAAGGCTGTAATAATATTCAGAGTTGATTGTTTTACCTTTCTGAAGATAATCAAACAACAAAATTCCTTTTGCATCCCAAAAAACTGATGCCATAACCTTCTTTGCTGATCGTTGTGACTTCACCTGCTTTGGAGCTGAACAACCAGCTTCAGTCCACTGTAAACGTTCTTGTTTCAATTTAGGATCATGGTGGTAGATCCAAGTCTCATCCATAGTTATAAAACGACGCAAGAAGTCGGTTTTATTCGGCTTAAAACGCTCCAAATTACGCTGAGAAATTTGTTTTCGATCCAGTTTTTGTTGAATTGTTAATGTGTGCGGCACTAACTTTCCAAACAGTTTTTTCATACGTAATTCTTCATGTAAAATATGGAGTACTCGTTCGTCTGAGATGCCTATGACATTAGCAATTTCACGCTTAGTCAAACTTGGATCTTCACTAACCATATTATGTACCTGCTCAATGATTTCTGCTGTGGTTGCAGTTTTTGGTCGTCCTTCGCGTGGATCGTCTTTAAGGCTGGTACGACCACGTTTAAATTCAACAGCCCAAAATTCGCTGTGCGTTTTAAAGGTGAGGACTCCTTTTACACTTCTAACAATTGTTCATAAATTTCCTTTGCTTTTAAACCCTTCAAAACCAAGAATCTAATGACTGCACGATATTCAATTTTTTCGATATTAAAAAAAATCAATGACACGTCAACTTCAAATGGCTCGTAAACAAAGAAAGAATTGACAGAATGACTTGCAACTTTGCATGTGTTCTCAGGACAGTTATACCAACTTGAGAGAAAAAAAGTTTGGAGCTAGCAGTGCCATCTCTTGGTGAGCGCAGGAACTTTTCAACCAACCTGTACATAGACAGTTGGCCCTATTCTTTTGTATGGAGTCATTGTTTGGTGACCAGAACTGGATAAGATGATCTTTCATATATATTTCTGGGAGTTTGGTTTGGAGCTGGCTTAGAGATTGCGCTTGGCGGGGGCGCAAAGTTCCGCTAATGACAAGCATTAACGTCTATTCTGAGAGTTAAGCTGCCTTGAAGTCCTAGGAGTCAACGTCTCTGACTATGGTGACTTCTTATAATTGCTGCGCATCCTTAAATGCTATGTACCGGGAAACTGTAGAGCTAAACTTGCAATGTTTACTGGTTTCTGTGGAACTTGGAAGTATTGTTATTCCCCTGCCAACTTGGACAACCGGCTCTACTCCAAGAGTTCGACTTACCTCAGATGGACATATTTAGCCCGCTCAGGCACACCAGGGCGCTTCTCTATCGCTATCCAAAGGGAAAATTTTTGTTATGGTGGCGGGCACCTATGTGCGTGCCTTTCGATAATTCATGAATAAGGAGAAGGAAGTCATCAAACACTCTCTCTACTCGTATGTGGCGCTGGCGAGGGATAGGATGCTCTCACTGGCATACTTTCCTGACCTCAGTGATCTCTCGCACCTCTCAAGCTTCGTACGGAGCTCCAACTGGTTAAGCGGTGGATTCTGATTGGCAGTTATCCATGTTAATCATAGCATCATATTACCGATCGCTACTACTTTGGTTACCTTTAACGAGTAGACTCGTTATGTCGTGAATTCTTTGGGTCCACGATTTGATTTATTAGCTAGTTATTTTTAACTATTTATTCTTGACTTCAATTACCTTTTCTGAGCAAACTTTTAACAAAGTTTTCTTCATATTTTTGTGCCATTTCAAGGTCACATGGAAATAAAAAGTAAAACGTAGTATGAAGTTACATAAAAGAAAGCATTGGAATGATTAAGTATGTGCGTGGAAAATAAATAAAATTTAACATAAAAATAAATAAATAAAATTTTACATGTCTTACATTTTAGATATTCGTTGACTGATTGGCGCCCAACGTTAAGGCTCACAAATATCTGGTTTTTCAAACAAAAAGAAAAAATATTGCAAAATTATCTTTCCTAAAAAAATTGTTAGGATCTTATAATTAAAAACTTTATTCTTAATCTAAAATTTGTGATTATTTCTTACAAAATGTTTATATATATTTTTTTTTTACAAATTGTATATTTTTTTCCACAAGGTATTGAATTTTTCGTATTAAATTACAACAACAATATTGTTTTAAATGAATTGTACATCTGTTATGATTGCTTACACGCGCGAAAGCTACGTGTCATTTGTAGAAAACAAAAAAGTATTAAATATAAACGTACATAAATCCAAAAAGGCACACATGTTTGGATTTAATAATAGGGGTGTTCAATGCGTTGACTGACCGCCTTCAAACTTTTACTGGTAAAACAGTTGTTCAAAAGTGATTTGAAGTCCCAATATATACAACCTTTTGAATTATTTTTTGCATCTAACTTCTAGAAAAATCATTTTTGTATTCAATATGTCATTTTTTTCTTCTTTACAGATTGAATGCCAGAATAATGCTGTCAACTTAATAATATGACGTGAGTACCCTTACTAATTTACATTTATTTTTTAACATATAAAATAAGAAATTGAAATCGAACTATAATTAACAATTCAGCTAAGCTATTTTAGCTGAATTCAATTCTGTTTAAAAAAATTTTATATTCTCTTTATTTCTATTTTAAAAATTGAAATATTTTTTGTTATTCAGCTAAGGAAAAATTATATTTGTAGTAGTTTTGTTTAATTAGAAGGTAAAGTTTTTAATTAAGCTATTTATTTTCAGCTTAGTTGCTTACTTATATTTTGTTTTTAAATCTAGGGAACTTTTACTACTTTAGTGCAATACAAATTTTCACTATTCAGCTTAGTCGAAATATATTCAGCTAATTAAAAAAAAGTTTTTGAGGATTTAAATAAATTTGGAAGGTTTTAATGATAATTTTGGGCAGAAATTTTCAATTCAGCTAATAAAAAATAATATTTGTACATCTGTATTTATGATCAGAAGCATAAATGTTTAATTCAGCTAAGTAATTTTCAGCTGAATATTTATTTTTTTTCTATTCAGCTAATGAAAGATAATATTTGTACATCTGTATGACTAGAAGCATAAATGTTTAATTCAGCTAAGTAATTTTTAGCTAAACATTCTTTTTGTTAGTTGAATTTTAAAGTAGTTGAAATAAATTCATATATTTATTCAAATTAGGGTGGAAGCCACCGTTTTCGGTGGGTCTAAATTAAAGTTATGATGTTATTCAGCTGAATAAAAAACTTCAATTTAATTTAGCTGCATAAAAAATGCCGTTATTTATTAAAGAAAATTGAAAATTCAGCTGAATTTGTCTGCTTAAAAAATATTTTTTGTATTTAGTTTTAAAAATTTCAAGTCGAATTTTTTTGCTACATAAATATTTGTAGTTTAGTTAAACATTTTTTAATATTTACCTTTGTAACATAAATATTTGTAGCTTAGCAAAAAAATTTTTAAAAAATTTAATAATGATTCAAAAAATATTAATATTAAAATATTTGAAAGAACATTTTAAATTTTTACACTTTCGTATACTAAGTTTGAGGGATATGCTTTATTCAGCTGTAAAAAAAATTCAAATTTGTTTTACAAACAACAATACAACAATAAATTTATATTCAGCTAAACTTCTGCTAGCTGAATTAAATATTTTTTATATTATAGTTGAAGGAATTGAGTTTAGCTACTATTATAAACCAAAATTTGTTATTCAGCAGAACAAATAGAATATATTAATGGGTTTAATTATTATTAAGAAAATTCAGCTAATTATTTTATACGTAATTTAGCTGTATACTTAAGTGTTAGCAGGTATTGATGAACTTAGCTTCAAAAATGTCTATTCAGCTTAGTTTACCTTTGCTGAATTTAATAATTTTTGTATTCAGCTGGTTGATTTTTCCTTCTGCGTCTTATTAACAAAAAATATTTGTTATTCAGCTTCAAAAATGTACGTAATAAACTGTGGGAAAAACTTTATTTGTAAACAATTTAAGAATAAAGTTTTACTTAGCTGAATTGCATTGTTTTTAAATTAAGCTAGAAAATTAAGCTTATAATCGGTTTAAACCAGTTATATTGTCAGTGCTTTGATATTGTCCTCCTATCTACTTTTTAAATTACTTTTTAATAAATTCCTTTCATCAACTAACCAGATTTCCAGTATAAAAACAATCAAATTCAATTATTTATTTGAATATTTACACAAAAAAAAATCCAAAAAAGTATATTAAAAAAAAAAAAATTAAACATGAATGTCAGGGAGAAAATTAAAAACAATTCAACCAACAATACTATTAATCCCAAATGGCACGTGGAAATAAGCAATCAGCCATGCTTATGATTTGCCATTCTTGTTTAGAATCATATACCAAATTTTCCATTTAAAAAAAAAGTAGATGAGAACTGTAGGAGTTGTTGCTAGCAGAAGGTAAACATTCAGGGTGTTGTATTTTTATATGTATTTTGGTTATATTGGATGGAGTGTGCTTTAACTGTCGAAGGACCCGTTTGCAATTGTTTTTTTTTTATTTCTCTTTTTCTTTATTTTATAACAAGATTTACTTATACAATCCAAAGTTTTTATTTGTGGGTGTTTTATTATCACTGTATTCACACAGACACACACACATACATCAACAACAATATTTTCTTATTAGGCTGTTATATGTCTTTGTTAACCTTGACGAAGGAGACTGTTGTATGTATTTATCGATTGAAATCTTCTTTTAATCCTCCCTATTTATATCTCCTGGTTTAGCCAAGATGTGGTTTTATAGTTCTTTGTTTTTCTTTTTAATTTTCTTGAAAATTGCTTGAGGTGTAATAATGTAATTTTTACATATTTAATGAAAAAAAAAAAAAAAACAAAATTGCAAAATTTAAAACAGCATTCAAATTTATATTGTTTATTCATCTAAACTGACTAAAAGAAGTCAGATTAAATACCTGTGAAATAGCCAAATTTAATTAGGTTTAAAAACGTATTTTATATTTTTTTTTAAATTAATGCATTATTTATATAATGTAATGTACATTGTCTACATAAAGTCAAAAATTAATTTATAACATAATTCTTGTTTGTAAATGCTTATAAAACATTAAAACTGTATATGGAACTTTCAAATGGATTTTTTACATTGTCTACATAATGTCAACAATTGCTATTGGCACGAATTTAATCTCAAATTGGACTAGAACAATTAAAATTAATACCAATTTACTTTAAAACAGAATTTAATATACTTTACATTGTTTACATTAAGTCGAAAGTATGTAAAAAATGCAAAATTTTGTTTAAAAATAGTTAAAGGTTTGAAATCATATTAGACTAAATTCATTAAGTTTTACTATGATTTTTATATTATATTACATTGTTTACATCATGTAAACAATACTTAAACAAACCTAGTGGAAATGCTTAAATAAAGTGTTCTTTTTTAAAAATGCTTATAAAACACTCAACCTGTTTTTAAATCTCTTAAATAGATTTTTTGTTGCATATTTTACATTGTCTACATAGTGTCAACAATTGCTATTGGCACGAATTTAATCTCAAATTGGTCTAGAACAATTAAAATTAATACCAATTTACTTTTAAACTAAATTTAATATACTCTACATTGTTTACATTAAGTCGAAAATATGTAAAAAATGCGAAATTTTGTTTAAAAATAGTTAAAGGTTTGAAATCATATTAGACTAAATTAATTAACTAAATTTTAATATGATTTTTATATTATATTACATTGTTTACATCATGTAAACAATACTTAAACAAACCTAGTGGAAATGCTTAAATAAAGTGTTCTTTTTTAAAAATGCTTATAAAACACTCAACCTGTTTTTAAATCTCTTAAATAGATTTTTGTTGCATATTTTACATTGTCTACATAATGTCAACAATTGATATTGCCACGAATTTAATCTCAAATTGGTCTAGAACAATTATAATTAATACCAATTTACTTTTAAACAAAATTTAATATACTCTACATTGTTTACATTAAGTCGAAAATATGTAAAAAATGCAAAATTTTTTTTAAAAATAGTTAAAGGTTTGAAATCATATTAGACTAAATTAATTAACTAAATTTTAATATGATTTATATATTATATTACATTGTTTACATCATGTAAACAATACTTAAACAAACCTAGTGGAAATGCTTAAATAAAGTATTATTATTTTTAAAATTGCTTATAAAACACTCAACCTGTTTTTAAATCTCTTAAATAGATTTTTGTTGCATATTTTACATTGTCTACATAATGTCAACAATTGCTATTGCCACGAATTTAATCTCAAATTGGTCTAGAACAATTAAAATTAATACCAATTTACTTTTAAACTAAATTTAATATACTTTACATTGTTTACATTAAGTCGAAAATATGTAAAAAATGCAAAATTTTGTTTAAAAATAGTTAAAGGTTTGAAATCATATTAGACTAAATTAATTAACTAAATTTTAATATGGTTTCTATATTATATTACATTGTTTACATCATGTAAACAATACTTAAGCAAACCTAGTGGAAATGCTTAAATAAAGTGTTCTTTTTTAAAAATGCTTATAAAACACTCAACCTGTTTTTAAATCTCTTAAACATATTTTTGGTTGTATATTTTACATTGTCTACATAATGTCAACAAATGCAATTGGCAAGAATGTAAGCAAAAAATTGTTTAATATAACTAAAATTAATACAAATGCACATTTTAGCTAAATTAAACATACCTTATACATTGTTTACATTATGTCGAAAATTTAATTTGAATATAAATAAATATTTATCCAACTAAAAACTACTATTAGCCAAGTTTTAATAATATAATAATAATATCTTTAATTTACATGATGTAAATATCTTGAGATTTACATATAATAAGTTTCGCAATTTAATCATCTTATTTGTTTTTAAACTATATGACAATTTGTAAATTTTCTATAATAAAAAAACAATTATTAGTAAGATTCTAAAATTTCATATTGAATCATTCATTGTTTTCTTAGCTTTCTTATGAATCATTTTTTTTTTTAATTAAAATAATTTTAAACAAAAACATGTATACAAATTTCTGATAATAAAAAAAAAGTGCCTGTAATACTTTGCACAAGTTTGAAAAATAGTTTATTTTAAATACTAAATAAAGAATAAAAGTATTTTTTTTTTCCAAAAACAATGTTGCAGTTATAAAAGTGCGCACATGCAACAATTTTTAATTGTATTTAATTTTCTTTTTCAAATCAATTGTTTTTACAAAGAAAAAACTTAATCAAATCTTGTAGAAATATATGAAATGACTTAATTAAAAAAGTTTTTAATTTATAAAGAAAAATATATTTCTTTATTAGAAAAGAATAATTGAAAAAATAATTGCCACAATTTAAATTTTAATTGAGTTTGGACCAATCACAAAAATTGTAGTATCAACTTCTAGTTTACAGGTTGGTTGAAAAGTTCCTGCGCTCGAAATGAAAGAATACTGTTTTTGTTACGAAATATATTTTTTTTATTCAATATAATCTCCTAGAAGCTCAATACACTTGTTTCAATGATTTTCCAATAATTTTATCTCATCCTTATAATGGTTTTCCGGAAGCTCTGCAAAATAACTGTCTACAGCTGCTTTGGCCTCTTCATTCGACGAAAAATGCTTTCCACGAAGGAATTGTTTGAGATTTCTGAAAAGATAGTAGTCACTGGGAGCCAAATCTGGTGAATACGGTGGATGTTCAGGATGTTCAAGCAATTTGTACTTTAATTCTTTGAATTTAGCCATCGTCAAAACACTTTTGTGAGCAGGTGCATTGTCTTGATGAAAAATTATTTTTTTCTTCTTTAAACCAGGTCTTTTCTCACGAATTTTTTCATCCAGCTGATCCAAAAGGCTGCAATAATATTCAGAGTTGATTGTTTTACCTTTCTGAAGATAATCAATCAACAAAATTCCTTTTGCATCCCAAAAAACTGATGCCATAACCTTCTTTACTGATCGTAGTGACTTCACCTGCTTTGGAGCTGAACAACCAGCTTCAGTCCACTGTAAACGTTCTTGTTTCAATTTAGGATCATGGTGGTAGATCCAAGTCTCATCCATAGTTATAAAACGACGCAAGAAGTCGGTTTTATTCGTCTAAAAACGCTCCAAATTACGCTAAGAAATTTGTTTTCGATCCAGTTTTTGTTGAATTGTTAATGTGTGCAGCACTAACTTTCCAAACAGTTTTTTTTATACATAATTCTTCATGTAAAATATGGAGTACTCGTTCGTCTGAGATGCCTATGGCATTAGCAATTTCACGCTAAGTCAAACTTGGATCTTCACTAATTATATTATGGACCTGCTCAATGATTTCTGCTGTGGTTGCAGTTTTTGGTCGTCCTTCGCGTGGATCGTCTTCAAGGCTGGTACGACCACGTTTAAATTCACCAGCCCAAAATTCAACGGTGCGTTTTGAAGGTGAGGACTCCTTATACACTTCTAACAATTGTTCATAAATTTCCTTTGCTTTTAAACCCTTCAAAACAAAGAATCTAATGACTGCACGATATTCAATTTTTTCCATATTAAAAAAAATCAATGACACGTCAACTTCAAATGGCTTGTAAACAAAGAAAGAATTGACAGAATGACTTGCAACTTTGCATGTGTTCTCAGAACAGTTATACCAACTTGAGAAAAAAAAAGTTTGGAGGTAGCAGTGCCATCTCTTGGTGAGCGCAGGAACTTTTCAACCAACCTGTAGTTGATAGACTTCACACATATTTGTCGAAGAATAATATTTGAGTTCCAATTCAAATACTAATTGATACAAATAAAATATCAACTGAATTTCTAACAATTATTAAATTTGTAATATCAATTAAATTAATTAATTAATTTTACAGTTTTCGTGGTAACGAATTAAAAATCAAACCATTCACCAAATATAAAATATCAGACCCTCTTCTTTTCATACAAATTCAAAAAAACAAACAACAACAACTGCACTACAAAACACAAACAATCTACACGACTCATTCTATATAACGCAAATACAAAATATAATTACACCAACACCCCCCCACCCCACCACCCCCTGCCATAAGAGACGGGTAGAGAACAAACGAATAAATACGTTGCACTTGACATTGAACTTGAACTGCAGTTTCTAAAGTGTTATTGTACGTGTAAATTGTATGGAATGACTGGATGAATGCTTGAATGCTTTTTCAAGTAAAGAAAAAAATGTTTCGTAGTAGAGGTGGAAATATGGAATTTGGTGTGCATGTGTATGTGTTTGTGACAAGTTAAATAAAGGTAAAGGAACCATTATTTTTTAATTACGCTTTTTCATTAAAAATAATTTTTTGATAATTACTTTAAATGTAAATATGTACAAGTACAATAAGATTTTAACAATTTTCCTTAAGTAATTTTCCATAGTCTACATAATGTCAGCAATAGCTTTTAATGACTTATTGAACCACAAAAAAATTGTCTTTTTGTACATGTCATATATGTAAAAGAATTTTTTTATATTTTTTACATGCAATATCTGCATATTTTTCAATGATTACATCACGTCGATTATATAGAACAATTTGAACAATTTGGTATATTGAATTTACATAATTTACAATGTCTACGGTTGGTAGAAATGTAAAAATTTCAATTTAATTCAATTCTTCATAATACATTTTAAACATATATAAAAAATGCGTCTTTTTTGTTAAATTTTTACATTGTTTACATAGTGTCAACAATTGATCAATTCTCTTATAATACATTTAAAACAAATAAAATTTTGTAAAATAGGCATTTTAAATAAAATTTTCAAATTTTTTACATTGTTTACATAGTGTCAACAATTGCTTAATTCTTTATAATATATTTAAAAAAAAATTGTAAAATACGTTTTTTTTTCTAAAATTTTTACATTTACATAGTGTCAACAATTAATTAATTATTTAAAATAAATTTTAAACAAATAAAATTTTATTAAATACGCCTTTTTAGTTAAATTTTTAAATTTTTTACATTGTTTACATAGTGTCAACAATGGATTAAATAATTAAATTTAATAAAATACGTCTGTTTATTAAAACATTTAAAAAAAAATTAAATACGCCTTTTTAGTACAATTTTTACATTTGTTTACATAGTGTCAACAATTAATATATTTTTTATAATAGATTTTAAACAAATAAAATTTTACAAAATACGCCTTTCTAGTAATATTTTTAAATTTTTTACATTGTTTACATAGTGTCAACAATGCAATAATTCTTTATAATACATTTATAACAATTAAAATCTTATAAAATACGTCTTTTTAGTAAAAGTTTTTAAATTTTTTACATTGTTTACATAGTGTCAATAATTGATTAATTCTTTATAATACATTTAATAAAACATACACATTTATTAAATACGCCTTTTTAGCAAAATTTTTACATTGCTTACATAGTGTCAACAATTAATAAATTCTTTATTATAGATTTTAAACAAATAACATTTTATAAATTACATCTTTTTATTAATACATTCAAAAGAGTTAAAAATTTATTAAATACGTCTTTTTAGTAAAATTTTTACATTGTTTACATAGGTGTCAACAATTAATAAATTCTTTATAATAGATTTTAAACAAATTCAATTTTATAAAATACGACTTTTCAGTATTATTTTAAAATTTTTTACATTGATAACATAGTGTCAACAATTGATTAATTCCTTATAACACATTTAAAAGAAAAATACATCTTATCTTAGTTTGAAAATTATTAACTTTCTAATAAAATATTTTAAACTATAAATTTGATATAACACTAATTTTGATTTTCCACTAAAGTTTATTTTTAACATTATTTACATTATGTCAACAATTGCAAATGCTTTTACAATTGTATTTTAGAAATAGTCAATTGTATATCAGAATAGTCAATTGTATTTCAGAAATAGTCAATTGTATTTCAGAATAGTCGTATTGTATTTCAGAATAATTAATTGTATTTCAGAAATGTCAATTGTATGTCAGAAATAGTCAATTGTATTTCAGAAGAAGTCAATTGTATTTCAGAAATAGTCAATTGTATTTCAGAATAGTCAATTGTGTTTCAGAAATAGTCAATTCTATTTCAGAATAGTCAATTGTATTTCAGAAATAGTCAATTGTATTTCAGAATAGTCGATTGTATTTCAGAAATAGTCAATTGTATTTCAGAAATAGTCAATTGTATTTCAGAATAGTCTATTGTATTTCAGAATTATTAATTGTATTTCAGAAAAGTCAATTGTATGTCAGAAATAGTCAATTGTATTTCAGAAGAAGTCAATTGTATTTCAGAAATAGTCAATTGTATTTCAGAATAGTCAATTGTATTTCAGAATAGTCAATTGTGTTTCAGAAATAGTCAATTGTGTTTCAGAAATAGTCAATTGTATTTCAGAATAGTCAATTGTGTTTCAGAAATAGTTAATTGTATTTCAGAAATAGTTAATTGTATTTCAGAATAGTCAATTGTATTTCAGAAATAGTCAATTGTATTTCAGAATAGTCTATTGTATTTCAGAATAGTTAGTTTTATATCAGAAATTGTCAATTGTATTTCAGAAATAGTCAATTGTATTTCAGAAATAGTCAATTGTATTTCAGAATAATTAATTGTATTTCAGAATAGTCAATTGTATTTCAGAAATTGTCAATTGTATTTTAGAATAGTCGATTGTATTTCAGAATAATTAATTGTATTTCAGAAATTGTCAATTGTATTTAAGAATAGTCGATTGTATTTCAGAAATAGTCAATTGTATTTCAGAATAGACGATTGTATTTCAGAAATAGTCAATTGTATTTTAGAATAGTCGATTGTATTTCAGAAATAGTCAATTGTATTTCAGAATAGTCTTTTGTATTACAGAAATTGTCAATTGTATTTCAGAAATAGTCAATTCTATTTCATAATAGTCAATTGTATTTCCCCGAATTAATGTGTTAAAACAATATTCTACATTTCATTGCTAAAAAATATAATTTTAATGCGTAACATTTGGTTTCCTTTAAAAAATATATTCTTTAAATATTAAAATTTTATAATTTATGCAAAAAGTGTCTTATTAAAAAAAAAAAAACTATAATATTTACACAAAATTTTGGGGTATTGGAAACGTAATTAATTGCCGGGTTACAGAAATACTGTAATAGTGTATTACGTTGTTTTAATTTTTAATAATAAATTATTTAGAAAAAAATGGTTTATACAAAAATATATATTTTTTTTTTATTTTTCTCTACTTTTTTTTCTTCCAAAAATATTAAACAAAATACGCCCAAAAAAAGAATGAAATAACTGAAAAAAATCCCATTTAAGGCAATTAACAATGAAAATTTATTCGAGTGAAAAAAAAATTCTGCGTAGTGACAAAAAATTATAGAACTTTAGGTATATAACGTAAAACCTACGCAGTTAGCTATGGAAAAAAATTTCAAGGACACTAAAAGCATTAATTTGTATACACATGTACAACCAAAATTTAAGCAAACATTTTTGGAACACAGTAAAACCTCTGAATGGCAAAAAAAACTTTAAATGAAGAATTTTGGAGAAAAACTTTCATTATTTCTGGAGGCTTTTTTTGGCCTTATTTTGAAATAATATTTTTTTTTTTCATAAATATCTTCAAAAATATATAGTTACTCAAAAACTTGAGTTACACTTTAATTTATTAAACTTTAATTGACCTTTTCTTAAATTAAAAAAAGAGTGTAATTTTCTACCTAAAATTCTCTAAAAAAATCGCTACAAAATTCTTCAGAGATTTTGAGCTTAAAAATTCAAAAATGTTCTATATATCGGGTTTTCCAATAAGGACTTGACATTTTTTTTTTTAATAAAACGCAAACCATTTGATATATTTCCAAAACTTTATGATCAACTTGAAATACAATCAAAACATTTATGAATAGAACTCGACTTCGTTCATTTGACCACCGCATGCACGTCGGCAGCGGTAGATTCCCAATTTCCAATGACTCGGTCACAATTTCGATGACTCGGCCGCTATTTCGCGTTCAATGTCGGCTCTGAGTTATTCCAACGTCGTCGGTTTGTTGACATAGACCAATGATTTGACGTAGCCCCAGAGAAAAAAGTCTAAGAGGCGTAAAATCGCACGAAGGAGGCGGTCAATTGACTGGTCCATTTCTTAAGAAACTTACTCTTTAATAAATCGATTGTAACGTGAGCTGTATGGTTTGTGGCACCATCCTGTTGAAACCACATGTCGTCCAAGTCCATGTTTTCCGATTCGGGCTAAAAATAATCAGTAATCATGGCGCGAAATTGATCGTTATTGTCGACGAAAAAATATGGGCCAATGACGCCGCCGGCATGCAAACCGCACCAAACAGTTATTTTTTGTGGATGAAGTGGTGATTCATGAAGCACAAGTGGATATTCACCAAACCAATAACGCATGTTTTGCTTATTGACGCACCCATTGAGCCAAAAATGAGCTTCGTCACTGAAGATGATTTTGCGATGAAATTCATCATCTTGGCGCATCTTCTCCAGAGCCCAATCGGAGAACGTAAGTCGCGTCAAATGGTCCATCGGCTTCAATTCTTAAGTCAGCTTGATCTTGTATGGTTGTAAACCAATATCTTTACGCAAAATTCGCCATAAAGTGGTCTTGGCGATGCCCAGTTCTTGAGAACGCCGCGGAATCGACTGATTTGGATCGTTTGCTACGGACGCCTAAACGGCAGCGATATTTTTGTCACTTCGACCAACCCGTTGTCTCACCGGCACGGCAGCATCACACAATGAATATGTAGACTCAAATTTTTGCACTTAACTTGTTATTGCCTGTCTACTAGGGCGAGAATAACGACCGAAAATTGGAGTTAACGGTCTTAAAGTTGCGGTCGCCGACTCCGAATTTCGGTAGTACATTTTTATAATTTGCATACGTTGTTCGTTCGTGTACTTCACCATGATGAAAATGTTAAGTTTACTAAAAAAAAGTAAAATAACAGTTGGATGGTCAGTAAAATAGTGCGTATACAAATTACATTCAAAGTTGTCAAGTACCTGTTGGAAAACCTTTTATTTACAGGGTGGGACTTTTTTTAAAAGTAAAAATTAATTTGAGTTTTAACTGATTATTTTTATTTGCACTTATAAAATTTGTTTTAATTAATTGCGAAAAATTTTATCCAACAAATGGCCAACGCCGGCGCGGCATTTGTGGTGTCACGTTGTCAATTTCGTCTCGAATGTTGTTCTTTGACTCTTTCAACTTCAATTATTCCCAGATAAAAATCGGATAATTTTTCTGGCCAAGCCAAATCACCCAAACACGAGATTACACGCGTGCAATATGACAAGTGGCCCCGTCCTGTGGAAACCACATGCTCTCCAAATCTAGATCGTTAACTTCTGGTTAGAAAAAATCAGTCAGTATGTCTCTATAGCGGTCGCCGTTCACAGTAACAGCGTTAGCATCGTCTTCTTCGCAAAAACTAAGCTCCAATCATCTTTTTCGATGTAACTGGACACCAAACGTGACCAGTGACACACGACGCCATTTGCAAAAATGGCATCACTTTCCAACAGGGTGATATTTATTGCCCCGCCTTAGACAATGTGACTGTAGTCTGAGTTTTATAGACTATTATTGTGAAACTTCTTTCAATTTTATTCTGAAAATTTAGTATGATATTTTTAAGTAGAAGCAATATCAATTTATAAACAAAATTTCAAAATATTAAAAGTTCTTGTTCTGGCAGAAAGTTTTTTTTTTTAATAAACTTTTATTTGTCCAGTCAGTGTTAAAATTAGATTTTTATTAATATTCAATTAAAATTTTAATTAAATATATTACGTTTGAATAACAATTAATTTTTTAAATTAGATTAATTAAAAATTTTATTAAATATTTAAACAGATTCATCGTTATATTTTAATCTTTGTGATAGGCAAATAAATCAATTAAATTAGTAATTAATTCAAGCAAAATTTTTAGTGGAAACTAGTTTTTCTTTTTTTTTTAATTCTGTATAGCGAGATAGCTGCTGGTTGTTATAAGTAGTTTTCACTGTAATTCATTTAGAATTTTGCGAAAAATACTTTGTAAATGTATGAGTAAGTACATAACAAAATTACTGTAATAAATAGTCTTGAATAGTGTTATCTCAGTACGCGCGTCATATACGCATAGTTTCAGGGTTAATGACCAGTTATTTATGTAGTTGTTGTTAGTATAGTTAAAAGCGTGTGTAAAAAAGAAAGAGAAAGAGAGAGAGAGAGAGAAAGATTCAATACATATGTAGGGTATTAGAGGGGCGATAGGGGCAGGAGAAATATATACTAAACTTAGGCAAATTTTGTTGTTGATTTTGTGTTATAAACTTTTCTATGAATTATGGTGCTTTCTAAATGTTGTTGCTGCTGTTGTTGTTGTTTTATTGTGGTTTTCAGTATTTTATTTTGAGAATTGTTTTAACAGCAAAATTGGCGCGTGTTTTTGCCCCCTTACTTTATGTATTAAGTTAGACCTCTAATGTACGAGGCTGCCTTTAAACACTGTTAACCTTTTAAGTTGTATTTTTAAAATTTACAATTAGAGAATTAACATTTATTTATTAATTTGCAACATTTTTAGTTCAACAAATTTTCTTAAACAGATACGAAAAATAGTCAAAATCGGAGTCATAATTTTATAAAATTAAAAAAAAAAAATTTTAAAATGAAACTAAATTTCGATATTACTAAAATACTAAACTTTACTGAAAGATGTTGATAATGAACCAGAAATTAGGATCAAATCTCTACTTTAAAAATAAATTATGTTTCAAGGACTCAAGGGATACCGGCAGTATACGTTTAAAGGTTACCGTCTCGGAAAGTATTTAGCATATTTTACTAAAATTTGCAAGAATGAGTTTACTTTATGTCGAAATTTCACAATTTCCGAAAAGCTAAAATCATCACAACTTCTTTCTAGAAGTTCAGCAAAAAAATTTCTGCATTTGTTATATAAAATATATGGGTGAAAAATATAATTTGTTCATAAACGTGATTTTCTTTCAGTACAGATTTATTGTCAAATTTTTTTTCAAAATCAACCTTTTTATTTGTTTTTCGGCCCAAGCACAGGGTTTGAATTTTATTACAAAGTAAGGTACGTATCTAAGAGGGTTAAATTACAATTTATGTTTCATTAAAATCGATTCTAATTCCCTAAAAATGTGTTTTCCCTACAAACATGTCATCAGTACGAAGAAGATTTTTTAATCGTATCTGCTGAAAAAAAAAAATTGCAAGAAATCGAAAACACTTTTAGAAGAATAATACTTTTTCAAGCAATGCTAAGGGAAGAGTTGTTTAATTTGAAGATCGGTCAGAATCTACAGTTTTTCAATAGACTTGTCAATCTTGTAACACATTTGGTTCTGTGAAAACCTCTAAAATTTTAAGGACAGTTTTGTAAACGGAAAATTTGTTAAATTTTCATGAAGTTTTCCAATTAAAAGCCAACACATTCTAAAAACTTTTTCCTTTAGGTTCTAAAAATATTGTTCTATTGAAAAACCTTTAGATTTCAGGAATTTTTGGCAGAATAATTTTGAATTTCTCGTGTAGTAACGCTGTTAAAATTCCACAAAAGTTTGCATACGAAATTTTAATGGATCAAACTGTGTTCAGAAATGTTGAAATTGAATTTCTATGGAATAATTTATTTTTTTGTAGATCTGAGTGTATTGACAAGAAAATCGCTCATATAGTTCACGGGGACTACATTTAAACATGGAGCGGTGGGATTTAAGTCAAAATAAATATTGTTTGTTTCTTGGCAAATTATTTGGCATATGGATTGCAACACAAGGCATGGCTTTCTGAACTTTTTCCGATGTTTGTAATGCCTTTGCATAACATGAGGCCCTGTATCGAATTCGGTAGAATGTATAGAGTAATCATTCCGAGTAGGAATGACTGGGGCAAACTAACTGGACTACTTGGGTATTATTCTGATGCTTTTTGTACTGATGGTTGTAGTACGGTATTGTATCTTAATTCCATCTGAACGATGTATACAAATTCTGTTTTTAAATGTCAACAGTCTTGCAGATTATTGCTTTTTTTTGGATATGACAAACTGATAAATCGGTTATGGAAGGAGGGACAGGGTTATCATTGTCTGAAGTGATTGTCAGACTGCACTTCAGGCACTTGTATCTCTAATCACTTCATTCAGGATTTCTTAAGAGTGCAGACGCATGCTGAATGACGTTTCAATGGGGATAAGGGTCTGTGCTTTATGGGAACCGGGTCTTTTGTGGATATTCCGAGCAATGAAATGGCCGTCTCTTTTGCAGATATTGGAACGGCAGCTGGGTATTAGCTTGTCATGGTAAGAACGTGGGATCCGTTCTTATAAGAAATCTGTTTTTATTGTGAGGTGGTACGAAATGTTTTATAAGAAAACCGGATGGGACTGTGGCACTATACAAACTCAGTTTTAGAAAAGCCGACTACCGTAGACATACTGCCCTGATTACGGCACATAATACTTGTGCCCGTCATATGGTGGGAATCAATGACCCATTGTGTGTGTCATGTCTGGGGGAAGAGGAGACGACAGCACATTTTACCTGTTACTATCCAGTTTGGAAAAGGTTCCGTGATGCCGTTAATTGGTCCTGAAGGTAATGAGTGGATTGCAGGGTGTCGAGGGCGTTATGGCCCAGATTGGACGCAGGGGCAACCAGGGTTCTATTAGGATTGGATAGGAGTGGTGTCAGAACCCTAACACAGGGTTCTTGACGGGGCATTGTTCTGTTAGGGCCTTTACGAGTAAATGGGATAATGACATACTGGACTTCTGCAGGCTGTGCGGGGATGCCGAGGAGCTAGAGACGATTGAACATGTACAGTGCCACTGTCCTAGGATGCAGGGTCCCAGGCAGAAATGGCTAGGGGATAGATTTCACAACGAACTGGGGTGTATCGTTGGATGTAATCTAGCCAATCTACTAGAGTTTGTCAGGGAAATAGGACGGCTGTTTCTGATGGGTGGACTGTAGGGGGAGTCTTGTCCTACGCAGTATATTTATTTCTTTTTACTAACTGTTGGAAACCTGTCAACTATTTTCTTCTTTACTTCTCTCTTTGTTCTTCCTCTAAAAGATAGACTGGGAAATTTTAAGCTCAGACTCCTCTCCTCTTCTTTAATTTTTATAGGTCATGTTGTAATGGACAGTTTGTAGACTGAATGCCATGGAATTGCCTCTGTACTTTTTCAAATCAAATAGATAAACCAGTTGGGTTCATGTCCTGTTCTTTAACAAATGCTTCTCATCACCACAAAAACAAGATATTCTCTCAAATGCTTGCTGGGTTCTTTTACGTATATTTGTAAGTGCGCGTGTATGTTTATACTTGCTAATTTTTTTTTTTTTGTTATAGTCTAATCAGTTAACCTTGAAATATTTTGTTTATTCCTGCCTACTAGATGGTTATTGTTTTCATCATGCTTTGTTTCTTTTATTGCCTGCCACTTCAAATATTTCTTATTCTTTTTTACTTTTCTAATCATATGATTATTTGAAAAAAAAAAATAAGTTGAGCAAGTGAACACAACCTCAAATTTTTTACCTCAAGGATAAGGGTAATTTTATATTAAAATTTTAATTCTTAAAAAGTTGAGAGACTAGCATTTTTTAATATATATTCTTTAAAAATAAATTTCTATAAGGACATCGTCTTACAAGGAAAGTACATCAACCTAATCACTTCGATTTTGATGAAATTTGAATATGTGATAGAAAAAAAGTAATAGAAGAACAATATCTCTTACTATCTTGGCCATCTCTTGCATGGATCCATGGAACTAGGGGATGAAATGGAGCGCAGAAACTCACGACATTTTTGGATACTTATTTTTTTTTTGTATGGCAGACTTTCGGAAACGTTTGAAAATCTATATAAAAACTGCTTTAAAATAATGAGGAAGATTGTAAAGTTGTTTCAAAAAGTATCAAAAAAGGGTTTCGCAAAAAAATTTTTAAAACCCAAAATAGTTCAAATATCAAAAAAACAAAAAAATACCAGTCCTCTAAAATTTATTAAAAAATAAAATATGTGTATTTGCCAGCCATAACAGTATATTTCTCCATATAAAGTACCCAAAATTCTTACAGTAGCATTTGTAGTGTTTTGATTTGAAGTAGTTTCCTTGTCAGAGGAAAGGGATTTTAAACGGAATATGCCGAAATAAAATTACTTTATTAGGGTTTATTTGTTTGTTTGTTTACATATGCAGTTAAATTTTTTTTGTAAATTTCACATCACGCAAGGCGGGCGGGGGTTTACAGGTTGGTTGAAATGTTCCTGCGCTCACCAAGAGATGGCACTGCTAGCTCCAAACTTTTTTTTTCTCAAGTTGATATAACTGTCCTGAGAACACATGCAAAGTTGCAAGTCATTCTGTCAATTCTTTCTTTGTTTACAAGCCATTTGAAGTTGACGTGTCATTGATATTTTTTAATATGGAAAAAATTGAATATGGTGCAGTTATTAGATTCTTTGTTTTGAAGGGTTTAAAAGCAAAGGAAATTTATGAACAATTGTTTGAAGTGTTTAAGAAGTCCTCACTTTCAAAACGCTGGTGAATTTAAACGTGGTCGTACCAGCCTTGAAGACGATCCACGCGAAGGACGACCAAAAACTGCAACCACAGCAGAAATCATTGAGCAGGTACATAATATGGTTAGTGAAGATCCAAGTTTGACTAAGCGTGAAGTTGCTAATGCCTTAGGCATCTCAGACGAACGAGTACTCCATATTTTACATGAAGAATTAGGTATGAAAAAACTGTTTGGAAAGTTTGTTCAACAAAAACTGGATCGAAAACAAATTTCTCAGCGTAATTTGGAGCGTTTTAAGCCGAATAAAACCGACTTCTTGCGTCGTTTTATAACTATGGATGAGACTTGGATCTACCACCATGATCCTAAATTGAAACAAGAACGTTTACAGTGGACTGAAGCTGGTTGTTCAGCTCCAAAGCAGGTGAAGTCACAACGATCAGCAAATAAGGTTATGGCATAAGTTTTTTGGGATGCAAAAGGAATTTTGTTGATTGATTATTTTCAGAAAGGTAAAACAATCAACTCTGAATATTATTGCAGCCTTTTGGATCCGCTGGATGAAAAAATTCGTGAGAAAAGACCTGGTTTAAAGAAGAAAAAAATCATTTTTCATCAAGACAATGCACCTGCTCACAAAAGTGTTTTGACGATGGCTAAATTCAAATAATTAAAGTACGATTTGCTTGAACATCCACCGTATTCACCAGATTTGGCTTCCAGTGACTACAATCTCTTCAGAAATCTCAAACAGTTCCTTCGTGGAAAGCATTTTTCGTCGAATGAAGAGGCCATAGCAGCCGTAGACGGTTATTTTGCAGAGCTTCCGGAAAACCATTATAAGGATGGGATAAAATTATTAAAAGATCATTGGAACCAGTGTATTGACCTTCTAGGAGATTATATTGAATAAAAAAATATATTTCGTAACAAAAACAGTATTTTTTCATTTCGAGCGCAGGAACTTTTCAACCAACCTGTATATGATCCGACTTTTTTTAAATTTGGAGAAATTATTTATGGGCTCATATTCGGACCTTGTATTAGTAAAAAAAATGTCCGACATCGGACCAAAAATAAAAAATATACGTGTATCGGCGTTTTGAAAGTTTACGTCTGAATTTTATTCTATAAAGTTTTCTCCCTTTTGCACATTCTTATTGTGAATCGGTATAAGAAACCATATGTAAAAAATTACAAGGAACATGGAACATTTTAACCCTTAAACTCTTCAATGTATGGGTCTTTTTTGTCACTTTTGTGAAAAAGGGGGAAAAATACACTTAAAACGGGGATATAACGGGTTAAAAAGTTCCACAAAAATATTTGTCATAAAACTTTTTTATAGATCTCTGAATACACCAAAGTTCAAAATTCAATTTAAAAGCGATAAAAAAGTCAAAACTTACAATATCTTTACTACAAAAATTGAAAGTCATCTTCTAGTTTCTTAGAATATGATACTATAATAGTTTTACACCTATCGCTTATCGCCTCAGTTGTAATTCCACTCAATAATGTTCTTTTACTCGTGTTTTTTTATTTAAAAAATCTTTGTTATTTAATTGTGTTTCTATATTTAACGTAACTTTGACATTGACTTTGATGATAGGCAAAAAAAAGAAATACTGAAATTCATATGAAATAAAAAATGACTACATATTTACAATAAATCAAAAGATAATTTATAAAATAGTTTTTACCGAAATAAATTCGGTACAAAAAATATTTATATAAATTTTGTTTTAAAAACCCGTTTTAAAAGAAGATACTTTCTTGAGTTCTTTGAAGAAGACAACTTTTATAATATGAAGGTGTTTTTTATGCAAATTGTTTTTCAAAAAACTGCACAAAAAGAAGTCCCAAGGTATTAGATCTGGAGATTTGGATCACACGTCCAGAGAATTTTTGTTGCAGAAACTGCATTTTTTGATTTGCAGTGTGGCATAGAACACCATCTTATTGTAACCAATAACCGTCCAGATCTTTTGCACGCAATTTCAGACAGACATAATAAGCCAACATCCACCGATATCGCGTTACCCATCAATAGTTTTGCCTTCTCTAAAAAAATGTCACAATGATCGTTTAAGCGCAAACGCCCGCCCAAATCAGTCACTTTTTGTTCATGCAGTGGTATTTCTTGGCTATCGTGTGGCTCTCGCAGAGTTCGTCAAATGCAACAATTTTGTTTGTTAACGCCGCCACAGATTGTGAAATGGGCCTCGTCGGTCATCAAAATTTACTTCCAAAAATGAGATTCAGTGTCAACCATTCGAGCGACTGGCCGTATTGCAAGCGACGTGCCCGGTCTGCCAAGAAAATTCTTTGGGCCAATTTCACGTTATACAGAAACAAATGAAAATCATTTTTCAAAATGTGACGCAAAGAGGTGCCACTGACGCCAGAATGCTGAGCGCGCTTCAACTAGTTTATTGGAACGTATGGACGATAACCCATTGTCTTGTAATCAATAAAATTTTACACTAGGCGAATAGTGTTGTCAGACTTCACATCTTCTTCGAACAACATTTTTCTCTCTGAAGTATTTCTTACCAGAATATCCTGATAAAGGAAAGCTGAGTTTTCGAAAAAAAAATACCAGAAAAAATTACACAGATCTGCAAATAATCAGGTTTTGTCAGTTAAAAAAAGATAAATGACATGGACTTGTAAATTTTTAACGATCGTTTAAAATTAAAAATTTTTAAAGAAAAAATGTTGGTAAACAGAAAGATTCGTTTGATGTAAAAACTTTTTCATCAGCAGACTTTCCACACTCTCACACATGGCAAGAACACACAACATTTTGAAATATTTACTTGATTTTTGACGTCAAAATGATTTTTTTTTTAATTTTTTTACGCTAAAATGATTTTTTTTTTTAATTTTTTACGTCAAAATGTTTTTTTTAATTTACGTCAAAATGTCTTATTTTTTTTTTAATTTTTACAATTATTTTTTTAGAAAATAGTTTTTTTTTTTTAATTTTCAACTTTAATTTGTTTAACCCTTATTGGACACACTGTTCTATTTTAAACCCAGCAATTTTTAATGGCTGCACTATTTTTTTAATACAGGGTGGGCCATTTATTTGAATCGGCTATAAAAAAGTACTTATTATTTATTCAAATTTCTGGTTTTATTGGAAAGGCTGAACTTTGTCATTTAAGAATGGAACACAATATTATTCATATGACTACCGATTTCATGTTTCAACGCTTTAATTGTCTCTGGATGGTTTTGCGCAATATTTATCCTTAATGGTTTCCCGCAGAAAACAATCCAAAGGGCTCAAATCACAGCTTCAAGGCGGCCAATTGACATCACAATTTCATTCTCTTGAATTTTTGGAAACAAAAATTCGTTGAGCATGGCACGGTAACGGTGGCTCCTTGTCCATTGTCGAAGAAAAATTACCAAATGATGCCGCCAGCCCAAAATCCACACCAAACAGTTACTCGTTGTGGATGCATTGGCTTCTCAATAGTGGGTTCTCTGAACCCCATATGCGACAATTTTTCATCTGAAAACACTATTTTTCGGTAAAATTCTTCATCTCCTGCCAAACAATCTTCAGCCCATTAGGCGAAGCGAAAACGCATCGGATGGTCATGAGGCTTCAGTTATTGGACCAATTGAACTTTGTAAGCCTTCATACCGAAGTCTGTGCAAAATTCTTTTTCAAAGAAGTGCGAGAAATGTTCAGTTCCTGAGAACGATGCCGAGGTAATGTTGATGAATGTTCTTGGACATTTTCAGCCACAGCAGCAATGTTTTCAATTGAACGCACTAGACGAGAACGTACACGGGTTGGTTTGTCCAATAACGATCCATTTCTATGAACTCGCTTCACAAATTGACGCATAAACTGAACTGAAGTCCGATCTCTTCTCGACATTTGTCCACAGTTTGCGTTAAATACTCACTACTTTGGAAGTAAGTTTTTAATATTTCCCAATTTTGTTCGAGCGTATAGCGTCCAATTTTGCAAATGTCAAACATAAACTTGAAAATAAAAATTATTGTTATTCTACCTTTCAAAATCAAAGTATGTAATCGGTAGTTTAAATTTTAAATGGCCCACCCAGAATTGCGTAATATTTATTTAAAAAAAAGTCAATATAATGCATTTATTTTCTGGAATATTTTTCAAAAACTAATTAAAAATAGAATTTAAAATGTAATAAAAATATGTACTAATATTTTTTATTTTTGATGAGAAAATATGAAACTTCATTTTTGTGCTAAAAGGGAATATCCTTAATTTTATACAATTTATGAAAATCTCACCAATTTGAACATAAACTTTACAGATACAGCAGAATCTCACAAATAAGAACCACTTTGTTTCTCGGGTTGTTTTTATTTTTGAGAAGTTCCAATTTCTGGACGTTTTTTTTTCACAGAAAATTATGAAACAATAATAAAACTAGTTACGTAAGCTTTATTTTAGCACAAAATAATTTTTATCTATTTACATTTAATTAACCTTAGTATCAGTGTTTCTTACGTTTATTTGTAATTTTTTTTTAAAAACTTTCGCCCGAGTTAAAAACTTCCACTTTGACCTTCAATCATAAACCAAAATTTGTACAAACTTATCAAATTTCTCATGGATATGACCGAATTTATACACACCACGAATAACGCGTTGATTTCCCGTTTACTTCAATGAGCAAAAACCGAAAAGGCAAAGCTTTGTGGTTAATGAGCCACAGGTTCTAATTTAATATCGTTTAATACATATAATTCGGGTTTTCCCCTATTTAGTTAAAAATCATAAAAACAAATTAGGTAGTAAAAATAAAAACAAACAAAAAAAAAAAAAACTTTGAAATTAGAACCACAGGTTCTAATTGCAGAGCGTCCAATACATTTCTGGACAGTTCAAATTTGTGAGATTCAACAGTACATAAAGACGAAAATATTTTAAAATTTTCAATAAAATACTATTACCCTTAAAAAAAATTACAGTGTTGCCATTTAAAAAATCGTCAAACCCCAATGTAATAAAAAAAAATATTTTACATATTCAAAGTTTAATTGCCAATATTTCCACTACTGTATTCCGTAAATATCCAGCAGATCTATGACTTGTTCCTAATGGGTTAAATATTATTTCTCTCAACAGCTCGTTTTTTGTTTTAATTTTTTTGCGTACTTTTTTTTACATATTTTTTTTTTTATATAAAATGTTTTCACTCACATTTTTATTTCTACCGTCTAATAAAAAAAAAAAAACAAATTGTTGTTGTTTAGAACAATCTCCTCTTTCGAATAATAATTGTTGTTGTTGTTGCTGTTGTTGTTGTTATTAGTCTTTCGGTTTTAATACTTGTTTGTTGTAGCTATTGCTTTCGGGTTTGAAAATACTTGTTTGTTGTTGCTATTGTTATTACTCGTGTCTGCTGTTGATTTAATTTTGTCGTTGTTGGTTGTTGTTTCATTTCATTATTATTATTGTTGTTGTTGTATTTTTTTTGCGTCTGTTATCTCAAGGTCACGGTTAAAATACAAAATTCGACATTGAGAAGCCTTAGAAAAAAAAAACTGAAATAAATTTTATACATTGGGACCGAGGCGGCCAGATTTGCCGATATTTGAGTTTAAAAATTGATAAATGCCGATTTTTAAATATTTTCCACAAAATCACATAAACAACCGTTGTCTGTCCATGGTTCTCCATGGTTCAAATTCTCTCCATGGTTCAAATTCGAAACCTGAGAACACTTGAAATTTCGGCGCCATGATATGTTTTGTATCAATCTGAAGATTTTTTGGCAATAATGTTGATCAATTTGGAAAACTGTTCTTTAAATTTGCAAACTTTTTTAAGTCTTAAAAAATATTTGAACACAGACATTTGATAATAAAAGTTAAAAACTTTTGATGAACAATTTGTAAATAAATTATGATCGCTGTATTTGGTCCCCAGAAGTGTTTCCAATTATTCCTATTTTTTTAATAAATTTTCCCGTTCCATTTCGTTCGTATAAAAATGGGCCACCATGTGGCTGTTTAAAAAATAGATACCTCGGGAAGTCTTCCTGACCTGGCCTTTATTTTTATTATCGCAGTATATAAATACTCCACCAGAGCAAAAACTTTGTCCGTTTTGCCCTATCTCGCTTAGCTTAAGAGATACCTCCCATCTTATAAAATGGCGAATACAGTCGAAGCCCGGTATAACGAATACTCAGTTTAACAAAAACTCGATATAACGTACGACCTAATTGTTTGCATTAACTACTTTATATAACGAATATTTCTGAAATTTATACTCGATATAGCGAATAATTTGTAATAAAAAATAGAAAAAAGTTTAAAAAAAAATTAAATTGATTTGATTTGTTCTACTTTAATCGTTTATCATTATTGCAGTCCTTTTTTAAATTTTTAGTCATCTCAAAAATTTTAGAAATACTAAAGATAAAGCTAATTTCATACAAAAATGTGTTGCGATATAACAAATATTTCGGTATAACGAATGTGCCTGAAAATATAGCATTCGTTATACCGGCCTTTGACTGTATCTAGAAAACTAAGCGAAGTTTGCAAGACAATTTTAATGTTTTTTTTTTTATTGTTTTAATTCAAAAATCAAATTAATCTTTTTTAAATTCGCGAATTAAAAAAAAATTATGTTTAAAATGATTTGATTCAATTGAATCAAAAAAGATTCAAATGATACGATTTTGAATCTGATTTAATAAATTGATTTATAAAATATTGAATCAACTCGTTGATTTACAAAAAGAATTATTTTTTTTCGCAAATAAATTTAATGAAGATCTATCTTTTTCAAGGTCTGGTCGCAATTATCAAATTATTGGTTTAGAAATTATGGTCGCTACCATAATTTTTATAGTAAATATTTTATTATTTTATGATTGCCAATTACTATAATTTATAGTGCAGATTTTTTTTTTTCAAAAATCCTCTGGCACCCCTGATTGTGATAACACAACCGGCACATGTGCATTTTTCTTCAATAAAATATTATTTTTGTATAGAGGTTTGATGAATGGTGTTTACCGGCTGTTTAATGGATATTGTGATGAGATTTTACTGTAGAAGTGAGTACTCACCACAGTTCCATATAATTATTATTATTTCACTTAAAATATTAGTAGATAATGTCGTCTAGTAATTTATCTAGTAGGGATTTTGTTTTTTTATTTAACTAGACAAATTAAAAAAAAGAAAAGTCTTGGAATTTTTTTTTATAAAGTATACCAAAATTCGCAAATATGGATCCCTAGGGTTGTTCAAAACTGCTTCCAGTAAGTTTTTGCCAAATGACATTTGCATTCGAAAATTAAATAATGTTCATAAGATAAAGGGTGTTTTTAAGGTTGATAGAACTTACGAAAGGATTAACTGTCAAACGAACTGTCATACTGCGCTCAATTTTTGACATTTATGATCAAATATGGCAAATCATTATGAATACATTGACACTTGAACCACGCTACCAAATTATACAGATTTACTTTAAAAATCAGTCATCGATTTGCGCAACTTATAGACGACGAATTGTGTTTAGCAATGAGGGGCTCAGTTTTGGCTTAACGGGTTTGTTAATAAAAAAATTGGAGTGAAACCACTGCACAACAGACTCCATTACATGCAGAAAAATGCACTGTTTGGTATGATTTACAGGCTGATGTCATTATTGGATCTTATTTATTTCAAAATTATCGTAAGCCTGAGCTCGCGTTACGATCAATTGAGATTGTTACCGCACCATGATCAACGATTTATTTTTTTTTTTTTTGAAAATATGGATGACATTGTTCCGGGCGGGATGTGGTTTCAACTGAATGGCGCTACGTGCCTTACGGCGACTACAAACATCGACTTCTAGAAATCAAAATTTGCTGTTTGGCACTTTTAGATTATTTTCGAAGGTGCCACGTGAAGTAGTCAGTGGTTTATGCTGCACAGAGAAAACAGATTCATTATTTAGTTGTCCCAACCAAATTTTTTTCCTGATACAATTGAAATATTTGATTTCTACCAAATTTCGAATTTCGGATGCGCGACAAACAAATATATCGGTGGCTGCAACTAAACCATTAGGTTGAATGAATTTGTTTTCTCTGTGTGAAAACCAGCAACAATTGAAGCCTTGTGGGGGAGGGGGGGGGCCAACATTGTTCTCATGCTCGAAAAAGTGGCTCAAAATTTGTCGTCCAAGAATGCGCTGTATTAAGAAAAGACGCGGTGGACCGAAATCATTTTCATCATTGATCTTTCGAATAAAAATGTTTTTTTGGACTAAAATTTTATTTTTTGGAATAAAATTTAATTTTTTGGATTAAAAAATTTAATTTGTTTAATTTTTTTTACAATTTAAAGTTCTATTATCCGGCTTAAAAAAACACCCTTTACATATGTGATTACCCTGTCACCTTGAGGTCTCCATGTCACCAGTTTTGTCGACTATTTTGGGTGACTTTTTGGTGACATAGCCAGCAAAGCGTCTACACTTTTTACATTCCTTTTTTTTTAAGTGATATTGTCAACAAAGCGTCTCCTAAGACTGTAACAAACAATTTGTACCTTATTTACTTTCATGAAATTCATAAAAAAAAATACATTTTCATACATACAGGGTGGCGCAAAAATAACCTTCCGATGTTTTTTGGCTGTATTTAAAAAAAAAAAATGAAAAACTTTTATTCTTCTTGTGGATTATTTTTATTTGGTCTTTTAATTTTTTTTACATCAAGTCGAGAATATGATGTCATGTAAATGGCCGCCGCCACAGTTGATTGTCATTTGAGCCCTTTTTATGGCATTTTCCATCACTTTGGCCAAAACTTCCGGCGATAGGTCCTCATATTCTTGACGGATATTGTCTTTAAGAGCTGCAAGAGTCTGAGGCTTGTTGACATAAACCTGCGACTTCAAAAAGCCCCACAAAAAGAAGTCTGGAGCGGTCAAATCAGGCGATCTTGCTGGCCAGTGCAAATCGCCAAAACGGGAGATTAGGCGCCCGGGAAATGCATCCTTCAGCATATCGGTTGTGGCACTTGCAGTGTGTGGCGTTGCACTGTCCTGTTGGAACCAAATGTTTTCCAATCCCAATTCATCAAGTTGCGGCAAAAAGAACTCGTTGATCATTGCTCTGTAGCGCTCACCATTCACAGTAAAAGGTCCGATGACTCCTCCAGCGAAAACAGCACACCATACAGTGACTTTGAGCGGGTGTAATGGTTCTTCGTGGGTTACAAGCGGATTTTCAGTGCCCCAGAAGCGTAAATTTTGCTTATTTACGTACCCGCTAAGATGGAAATGGGCCTCATCACTCATTATTATTTTTGATGAAAA
Source organism: Eustalomyia histrio (assembly GCA_949748255.1). Classification (NCBI taxonomy): domain Eukaryota; kingdom Metazoa; phylum Arthropoda; class Insecta; order Diptera; family Anthomyiidae; genus Eustalomyia; species Eustalomyia histrio. Next base: position 129,111,497 of record OX456524.1, read on the forward strand.
ATCATCTTCATTATTGCTCAAATAAATAGTCACCAATATTCCGCGTTCTGGAGCAGAGTAGCGTACATTGTTTATTAACGTGTATTTCGCATGTGTTTACTACACAAATGTCAAAACAGAACTGACATTAGGGGCCAATCGCAAAATTTATAGCATTTTCTGATAGGAGGATTACTTTTGCGCCACCTTGTATAAGTATTAAAAAGATCAACTATAAAAATATAAAATATCTAAAATAAATGCACCTGTTTTAACTTATTTTCCTTCCTAGTGTGGAAATCTAGTAAAAAATTCCAAAAGTTTTGACTAGAATTACTACAATGTACTACTAGTGAATCTCTGGTTCCAATGTCTACACCTAGTCAATAGTTGTGTAGGTACGCAATTACAAGCACATGTTAAATGTCTACAGCAGAGAGCGTTTTCTGGGGCATCATTAGTCAGTAGTATTGGTGACAAAGTCAATAGTGAATCAGTACAGTATCAGCATCGACATTTCCTTCAGGGTAGTTTCTATCAAATTGGCGTTTGTAAAATTAATTCATTTTTATACCCTCCACCATATATGGTGAGGGTATATATCAGTTTGTCATTCCGTTTGTAATATGTCGAAATATAGGTTTAAGACCCCATAAAGTATATATATTCGTGATCCTTGTGCAATTTTAAGTCGATTTAGCGATGTCCGTCTGTCTGTCTGTCTGTTGAAATCACGATCAAGACGCAAGCGGGGGTGCCTATTTTTACCCAGATTATTGAACATGCTCCCGAGCAGTTTGGTATTTAAAATGAGTAATATAAAAGTTATGAGTGAAAATGTGAAGGTACCTCTAAATTTTCCATACAAATTTGTACAATTTTTCTGTATCTATTTTTTTTTTCTGTTAAGTAAAAATGTTATTAAGTCTTCTTATTGTTCGATTACATTTATTGTCTTACATACTATGATAACTAAGTTAACGTTAAAATGAACAATGTTAAAGTCGCTAACAGAGCAGACCTCTGTAAATAACATTGCTAAAACTAAATAACAAAAGTTCGTTACATAAATTGACAAAACATATTCATATTACAGTTCATGCAAAATTTAGTATATACGTATATCATCTTCAGCCCCTATGGTGGAGGGTATTCAAAGATTCGGCACAGCCGAATTTAGCCCTTTTTTACTTGTTTGTTTTTCTGTTGAATTTTAAATAAATCACCAAAACAACAAAAAAAAAAAAATTAAATAAAATCTAATCGTAAAAGTTTTCATTTTCATTGTACATCTGCTAAGATGTGATTTGTGGAAATTACATCGGAGTGGGACAAAACGAAGAAATTCTCCCCCTTGATACTCCGCGCGAACCCTTCTGGCTAAAAATTTGTTTGTTTTTTTCTAGAAGTTTGTTATTAAGATAGTAGCTTTAATTAACCACATAAGGCCCCAATGGCTCGGTTATGTAAATGAAGATTTAAAAAAAAAAAAAAAAATATCTGAAATTTAAAAAATTTGTTCCCTCGAAATTATTTGAGCTTTTTCTCTTTAAAAAGGTTCTTCAAATATTCGAATTTATTAACATGGGAGTGAAGCCTTTGGTATACCTTACTTATAGAGGCTTTTCTCCCAATAATTTAGTTTACAGTGAATTCCTTAGTAGGAAAAAAAAGCCACCAATTATTTTCTATGGACTCTCGAACGTATGATTAATATTAATTATTTCACATTACTCATACTTACTTTTTTTTTTTTAAAGATTTCCTTAGTACAACTTTTTTTGCAAATAATTAAACACCAATTTTCTTTGTTTTTATATGTTTAAATACTTTGCCATTTTTATTATTTTTTAATTTTTTTTTATTCACATTTCTTTTCAAATATATTATCATTAAGTTTTAAAACAAAAAAAAAAAAGTTGTTATCATTATACATAATTTAAATGTAGAATGTATATGATGTTGTCTTCTATAACCTTTTCTTTACGTACAATACACCACCACACTCTTGTTAATATCTCTAAGATCTTAATTTTGTATTTCTTAAATATGTGGTAAAATTTTTTTTGTAATGCCATTTTTATAAATACAAATGAATTGTCTTTTTTCTTCAATAAATTGTTTGTCTATTTATTTTAAAAAAACATTTTAAAACGTTTTAAAATATTTTAAAAATAATTTTGTATTTTCTTTGTCAACAGCTTTGTTTTCAATGTTTTCTTTTTGTAATAATTTTTTGTTTTTTCAAATTTGTTAAATATTTAAATGTTTATTCAATATTTAACATGACACTTTGGCCTACACTCAGAAAAAAAATTCAGTGTTGGTAATAATTCGTTTGTTTTGAAAATTTTCAATTTTTTTTTTTAACAATTTTTAACATTCAAATCATTTCCTTTAATTTTTTGTTTTATTAACTGGCTTAAATTTGTTAGACAACTACTACTTGTTTTTTTTATGATTTTTTTTTATACACAATTTTTAAACAAAATAATTTTATTTTTAAATCTCTGTTTTGTTTTTCTGTTTAAATTTCAGAAAAAAACAAAATATTTTTGGTTTTATTATTTTGATCAAATATGTTGTGATTTTTGTTAAATTTATGTTAAAAATTGTCATCATTTTCATTGTTTCAGTTTAAATTTTGTGTTTTTTTTTTGTTTTTGTTATAAATTTACAGGGGATTTTTTTTTTGTATTACATATTATTTAGATTTATTTCTTTCTATAATTTAACGGACAACTGACACACATACACATAAAATGATTTATAATTTATTATAATTTAAATTTGATATTTTGTTTTCATTTGTAGACTTTCTTTTTTTATTTATAATTTTAAGAAAATATTTTGAATTTTTTTGTCTTCATCTTTTATGATTTTTTAGCATTTGGATTTTTTCTTTTATATGTTTTAAAAACTTTTTTAATATAATTGTTAAAATTATTTTATATTTTTTTTTTTGGATTTTAATTTATTAATATTTTTGTGTGTTTTTACAATTTTCTTTTTTTTTTTTTTTGTAATTTTTTATATTTTTAATTTTGTGCTTTACTTTACATTCATATTTAGCTTTTTTTTTTTAACAAATTTACATAAAATTTTATTATTACCATATAATACAAATAAAATTTTTGTTTTTTTTTTTTGTAATATTTTTTTTTTTTTGTTAATTACACACTTATATACAAATATGCATTTTTTAGGTTTTTTTTAAATAATATTTATAAGCATTATATTTTTTTTTTGACAATAAATATTACATGAAATTCTACAAAATATAAATTTCTACTGCTACATACGATATTTTGTTTTTAAGGGACAGAAATAAATAATACAGCTCAAAATTTATATAAAAAATATATTTTTTTAAAAGCAGTAATTAAAAGCAATTTAATTTAAAATTCACTAAATTATATTAAAATATAAAATTTTTTAAATGTGACAAAAGCATTTATTTAACCTTTTCAATAACTAAAAATATAGTTATTTTTAACTATTAAAAAAAATCACTAAAATTGAAGTAAAAATAACTGAAAACTAAGTAAAAATAACAAATGTTGGTAAAAACTAATGTTTTTTCAAATATTTTTTCAGTATTATATAAAAAAAAATTAACTCATTATGTCAAATATTCTATTTTGGGGATTTATTTATTATAATATTAAAAAAAAAAACATCTTAAAACAACTATTACAAAATTGGGGACATTTCGCTAGTTGTTTTTTTTTAATAACTGTAATATTAGTTGTTTTCAATTTTGCCATAGAAAAACAACAGTAATTATATTTAAAAACAACTTTTGATAAGTACAAAAACAACTATCAAACTTTTCTGAGTGTATTATTTAACTCTAGGTACAAACCTAATGATGCGTTAAAAAAATATAAAAACAAAATTAAATTGCTTAGAAGTTTTCTGAGAACTTTCTTTATTCTTTCTTCCTTCTTTCGTCATATATATTTTGAATTTGATTAACGCTCTAATGGCTAATCGTGCCTTTAGGTATACCTTTGCAATCAGGGCACTTACTGTTTTTTTTACAGAAGCTCAAACATGGTAACTGACGCAGACATTTAATTGTTTTGATCCCGATTTACGTCGGTTGCTGGCGATTTTAATATTCACCACTCTTTATGGCATAAAGTCCAACTACAATTGGCTTTGCCTGCTCAGCTTATTACTAATATTGGTTCTAGTGGGGAACCTAGGAGTAGCTGATGATCAACTTAAATGAAATCCAGAATAAATTACTTGACATATGAGTAGGAAAATTAGGAAATTGTTTAATGATGCGAAGCGTGCGTATAATGTTTTAGAGAATTAGACTGAGTACAGAAGGTCATTTACTGAGCATAACAGGGAGATCAGAAGATCTAAGAGAGAGTCTTGGGACTACTTCCACGGCAGCCAGACTTCATAGGGATTTATTAGATTCGGTTGACATTGATCTGCTTAAGAGTGAAGGTGTAAGTCGACATATAAGGGATCAAAGGAAAACTTTAGATCTACTGCTTATAGTTCATTTTCCGTATACGAACTTAATTGCTCAAACCGAATTGAACAGAGCTTGTGACTCATTTGTTAACTTTATAAGTTAATATAATCTATCCCGTATTATTTTGGATTCAGTTAGAATGAGATGGGTCTGGTGGGGATTGTTTCTTCCTGGCTCTGTCCCAAAACAGAATTGTATTTATTTCTAGCTTCGTTCTGGTGGTATACATTTTTCTCTCCTGGAGAAAGGCAAAAGGTAATAGACCGAGTGAGCTGCCGAAATCGTTTAGGGAGGTTAGTCTCACTTCTTTTTGTTTTGACATTGATGGAGAGGTTACTGGACGAATACATTAAATCCTGGACTTTGTTCGTTTCCCCTTTCCATTGGACTCTATTTGCTTAGGAGAAAGGAAAATCTACTGAATTGGCCCTACACAGTATTGTGAGGTGAATAGGGGAACCCCTTTACCTTCGAGGGAGCTTTCGATAACACAGTTATTATTCGATTACGTCCTCTCTTCAGCATAGGGGTGTTGCTGCAATTGCATGTGTGTATGTAGATTACGGTCATGCTCAGGAGTATAGTGATACCACAGTGGGGGTTTATGTGGGAAGGACTGTCCCCAGGTGGAGTTATATCGTCACTTCTATAGCCTATGCCTATGGCTGGTTATTTAAAACCGGCAAATTTTATTGGTTTATATCGGACATCAGGAACTTCGACTCCAGAAGGTGATGGAATGCTTTACCCTGGCCTTGTAAGTGGAACTGTTATACCCTATTCTGACAAAGTCAAATGTCTGGATTGAACATTTAAAAGGGACTTAAATTGGAACGCTACATGGTCAGGAAGGCCACTATGATGACCATGTGGATTGCAAGGTGTCTTGTGGGTAAAACATGTTCTCTGTATGCGAAAGTGGTCATGTGAATGTATAAGGAGCTGCGGCAACAGCAAGGCCTGTCATGACTTCTAATTACTGGTGCCATAAGAAACTGCCTACTTTGGCCATGGAAGCCATAGTTGGACCAGTTCCTTTTGATATCTTTATACGGACTTTTGTCAACCTAGCCGCTCGGACACTCAATATTGAACATGTTGAATCTCGGGGCAGAAAGGGACATGTCTACATATTGAGTTCTGTTATGAAAGGACTTCAATTTATTGGTTGCGGATCGCATTGGTGCTAAATAACGATTCGGTAGGAAGTTTTTAATTGTGTCATCCTGTGTAGGTCTGAATGGACGCTATGATTTTAATTTTTCTCCCAACACCTCCAAATAGCTTTATTTGAAATAATTTAAGCTATTTAGTCGTGTTTTTTTCTATTCCTTTTTAAATCTTATCAATTTAGTGGAAAAGTTGCTTTGGCAGAAAATTGTCCAACAATAATCTCTGTTTGTTGAAAAGATCTGTTAGCTTATTAATGGTTACAATTTAAAATTATCGATCTGTTTTGATTTGAAAAAACTGTTAAATTTAATAGACAATATTGTTTTAAAAATATTATGCCAGCAGCTGTTTATAGAACGCAAAATCCAACGCCGATAAGTCAAAAATAAATCCAAAAATAAAATCAACACAAAAAACAACGATGAAAATAGCAAAAAAAATCATAAAGTGAAGAACAAACTTTAAATGCCCACGAAGAAGTTTATGAAATTATCAACCAAGTCATAAAAAAATCATAGAAAAACTAAAATTAACTCAAAGAAATTCGAAATAAAAAACCAATTTATTTTTTAAATACATTTTAAACAAAAAAATCTTTTATTGGTAGGATAAAAAGTTTTTGCTTTGTTTTCATTTTTTTTTTAAATATATTTTTTTATAATTTTTTTTTTATTTTTTATATTTTTTTTTTTTTGATAATAATTACTTAAAAAAATAAGCACACTTAAAAATAAAAAAATTATAAAATTATTGTTTTTTTTAAATTAAACTTAAAGAAATAAAAAGAAAAAAATAAAAAATAAAACAATAAGAATATTTAAATTTAAAATAATTAAATATAAAGAATTTATATACAATAGAAAAACAAATATATGAAATTTGTGCCAAGAAAAATTTTTAAACAAGTAGAAAAATTGATTAAAGATAAAAAACATAAAAAGTAAAAAATATATAATTTTATTATAATAATAAAAATAAAACAGCTTTTTCAAGATACAAATAAATTTAAATTGCAAATTTTAATTTAAAAAAAAAATAAATATTTTATTTAATGTTTCCAAAGATCTTAGGTTGGGCGCCATTATGTTTTTTTTTTTTTTTTTTTTGTTAGAATTTTATAACAATTTAAAGCTGACACATTTTTATTATCAAGAAATTTTTATATTTTTTTCTGTATTTTATGTTTTTACCTTTAATTTTTTTTTAGGAGATCTTAATTTTTATTTTTTGCTTATTCTGAAAAAACACAATTTTTTTTTTTATTGGAACCAGTTTTTCTAAATAACAAAAAAGAAAGTAGTAGTTTTTTTGTAGAATTTTTAATAAATTTATATTTTTTTATTTAAAAAATAATATTGGGAATTATATATTAAACTAGCTGACCCGGCAAACGTTGTTCTGCCTAGGAATAGGATTACATTATTATCTAGGTAGCTCGCACAAAGTTTGAATATTCTCACAATAATAGTACCCCAGATATGCAATAATAAATTTGTACTTCGTATGGGAGGTGCCACGCCCATTGCTTGGATCCCCCATATTTTTTTGAAGATTATGAATATTATTATCAAAGAAGCTCACACAAAGTTTGAAGACTCCCACTTTAATAGTACCCCAGATATGCAATAATGAATGTTTTCTTCGTATGGGAGGTGCCACGCCCATTGCTTGGATGGCACTCATTTTTTTGGGAGATTATGAGTATTATTATAAAAAAAGCTCACACAAAGTTTGAAGACTCCCACTGTAACAGTACTCCAGATATACAAAAATACATTTTTACTTCGTATGGGAGGTGCCACGCCCATTGTACCCATATAGGTCAATTGTGAATCTAAACCATTCAGGGATCAAATAAAACAGACACAACAAATTTCATCGAAATCGGCCCAGCCGTTAAGGAGGAGTGCAGTCACTAACACACGTACAGGAGAATTATATATATATTAAATTTGTTTCAATAATTTTCTATACAAACTTATAATTAAGAAAACTTAAAAATTAAAACCTAAAATTAAATAATAATTTTTTTTTTCAATAATTAAATACATAAAAAACAAAATAAAAATATAAACAAAACATAAGAAATATTTTTAATTTTTTTAATTAAAAATAATAGTTTAAAACATAATTTTTTTTCTTTAGATTTTGTTAAAAAAATGTTTGTAACAACTGCCACTTTTTTGTTTAAGCAAAAAAAAAAGAAAATATTTTTTTGTCGCTAATAAATTTTTAAACTCGCAGAGTTTTTTTTTATAAAAATAATGCTCATCTTTTTAAAAAAATGTTTTTGTTTTATAATTTAAACATAAAAATTAAAAGGTTTAAAACCTGGTTTAAAGAATATAAAGAAAATTTACAATAATATTAAAAATTATGTTTTTTGTTTTTTTAATCTTTATGCTTAAGTAAAAGTTGTTGGTTTAAAAAAAAAAAAAAAGAATTTTAAATCATTAGGTTGGTTACTTTTTACAATAAAAATTGGTTTGTTTAATACATATTTTTTCAGATTTGTGTGTAATTTTTTTTTTTTTAAATTAATTCAAGCTTAAAGTTTAAAAATATTTTTAAATAACATTAATTTATTAAAAAGGACAATTTTCTTGTTTTTTGTAATTGCATGCATATTTTTTTTTTATTTTTTTTTTTGTACAATAAATATTTTGTTTTTATAATTCATAGTTTTTTTATATTAACAGCAAAACAAAAAAAAATTATTTGATAACTTTTTCTTTTAAATAATTTTTGCCCGCCCCTGTAAATTATGTTTTAATGTTTGTTAAGGAAATTGTTCAAACCCCTCTGTTGTTAATAATCCCTTTTTTTTATATGATTTTCTTTTAAAGTTTTATTGGTTTAATTTGTTTTTGTATCAGTCTCGATCATTTTTAAATTTTCTTTGTTACAAAAAAATTTATATAGAAATAAACCTTAGTTAAACTTGGCTTAAGCTGGGTTTAGCTATAATAAAAGTTTTTTTGTTTTTCAAAAGAGAGCTTTTAATTTATATAGTAGTTTAAAAATATACTGTCTCTATTTCTTAAGCTCTCTTTACACTCATTTAACTCTACTTACGCCTCTAACATAACTTTTTGCACTTGTGTTGTGGTATTGGCTGCTTGCTGTGTTGTTGCCGTTACGGTAACGTCCGCCGATACCGTGGGATATCGTTGAGCGGCTGTGGCAGCGGCTACCAAAGCTTGTAGTTTGCTGGGTGGTGGTGTAGGAGACTTTTTTGACAAATTCAAAGGTTGCTGCGAATCCGCTATATCAACCTGCAATTCCAATAAACGGGGTGGAGTATTAATAGCTGAGGGTGAGGGTCTAGGCGGTGATACTGATGTTGAGTGGGGTGACTGGAAATACTGACAACCTGCTGTTGATGATGAGGAGGATGCTGTTGAGGATGTGGATGAGGACGAAGAGCCATTACTGCTGGGCGATACTGACTGTTGACGTTGATTTATCGTTGTTGTGGTTATAACGGAATGTCCGGACCAACGTTGTTGTTGTGCCGCCGCCGCTTGTTGGTTATTCACCGGCGGTGAAGCCAAAGCATTTACTATGTGTGTACTGCTGCTGGTGGTGGTGGAGGGGGAATTACAATTGGAATTTGGTGAAGTGCTTGAATTCGGTGAATTACCGCCGTTGTATAAATTATGCATTTGTAGATGTTGTGGTGCCGGACTACGACTTCCCGGACCATGGGGAGAACACACCAATAAAGACGCATTATTTTGAGAATCTCTCATTATATAGTTTTGTATAATATCTTGCCGTTTGATTTGTTCGGGTGTCATACGTGGCTCAGCCATCAGAGATTTTGCCAATACCGAGTGGGTACTAGACAAGGATGACTGTTGTGTGGGCTGTTGGTGTTGTTGCTGGGAATTGGTGGGTGTTGGTCTGGTCAAATGCATATGCAATTGGCTTTGGTGTTGAGCAATAGCTGGTGGTGAGGCGGCTAAAGGTGCCTGTTGTGGGGAATGCGTGGCCTGGGGTACCATTAACACCTGCTGTTGTTGCTGCTGCTGCTGCTGTTGCGTCGTCGTGTTACTGGAATTAGCTGGAGGTGGGCTTTGGGCATTTGTATGATGTTGGGGACTTGTAGCAGCGGCTGGTATATTAGTGGAACTACTGGCATCACCTTCAGCACAATCATATTCTCGATGTCTTAAAGCACGGAATTTCTTATGGGGCTTATAGGCCTCATCCATCAATGAATTGGTATCATACAATGGTGGTGCCTGTAGAACTCTTTTCAACACCGGCATATCATCTACAATCTGTCTTTTAAGAGTTGCCGTATGAGCCGGCGTTGAGGATGATGATGTTGAACTGGCCTGCTGTGTTAAAGGTTGGGGAGAACGTACTGGTGATACGGATACCGTAACCTGGGAGGTTGTAGCATTATTTCCACCATCCGTGCAATCCAAAGCATCATCTACACTGGATCTAGGACTGGAGCAAGAAGACGAACCCCCTGAACTTACAATTTTACTGCCACACTCATTTTTCTCATTACCCGATTCAATACCCGAGTCGGTGGGTGAATCCAATTTACGATAACGATGTTGGGCTGTACCCGTCGTTAAGTGATGATGCAATTGTTGGTGGGAATGTGCTCTTACTATGGGTGTTATGGTCAGACCATTTTGTGTTAAATGAGCATGATTACCCATAATATCTAGTTCATTGGTAGAATCACCAGATGACCCCGAATTGGCACGATCGCGTATGGGGCAGGTGCCCGATAAAGTGGCTGCTAACAGGGGAGCTGAAGAAGCCAATGATGAGGTTTGCTGACTATGATGATTTATCAAATGGGAGCTTGTTGATGTGGTGGTGGTAGTGGCGGTTTGATATTCTAAATCACCCGACTCTGTGCTGGATACCGAACCCAAGGGCGATTTGGCTTCCACATCCATACGATGATCTTCCCACGAATTGGGACTTTTTGATAAAGCAGGTTGTTCATCTTCCATTGACCACATTTGTTGTCTCAATAACTCCTTATGCTCCGTGCGGAATACTACCAATTTCTCCGTATGCAAAGTACTCAAGGTACGTAAATCGGGCATGGTCTCCAGCAATTTATTCATAAATTCTGGCTGATCTGGACGATTTTGATTGATAATGGTCTGTAGGCAACCCTTTAAACGACTGTACATTTTCTCAATCAATTCAATATTACGCAAACCCGGCCTATCGGGTGTTATCAAAACAATAGCACAGAATAAACCAATCTCAGCATCGGTTAAATTCATGGAATTCATGCGTTCGGCAAAGTTAAAAGTCGAATCTACTAGGAATCTGGCATTGGCACCATTTTGTATAGCATCCCTACGCATTACTTGACCATTCAGACAGATAATGCTATTAATGGAATTATCAAACATGCAGATTAAACGTACAAATAATGCATCGAAGAGACCGGCCTTTAGCAAAGTGAATTTATCGTCTTGCGAGAGCAACTGGAAACCGGGTATCATACCAGCAAAATCAATAACACCACGTATAACATGAGCAAAACGTTGTGAAAATTCCTGTTCGGATTGTAATTCAGGGGCGGGATTTAAGGGACAGGCCTACAATGAGAGAAAAAAAGAAAATGGATTAATAACAAGTGCTGCCTACATATATGAAAAAACAAAAAAAATATTTAAATAGTTGATTAAAGTCCAGTTAAAATATGTTATGTCAGAAATGGTGGGTAAGACTGTTGTCCAAAAATATACAGTGTACTGCTTTGCAGCTGATGCGTAGAGAGCGTGCGTAAATGTAAAAAGCTGGCAACACTGTAATTAACAAAGGAATGAAAATGATCTCTTAATGTAATCAAGAGATCAGATACAGAAACATTTCTAAATAGTCATAGTTGCCTCTTTTCAATTAAAAATAATGCAAATGGGAAAAATTAAAAAAAAAAAAATCATAAGTGAATGGCTAGTTAAAATTTAACCAACAGTTGATGTCAAGTTTCACATGAAAAACAACAAAAACAAATGCGTTAGTTAAACATTCATTTAGCAGTTAACGAGGAATTGTGAAAATGAAGCTAAATCATAAATTTCTAATAATGTTGGGCGCCATAATTGTTAAGCATCGTATATAATACTTTTATTCTTAACTGTTGCCTTTTTATGTACCCGGTGAATTTTTCTATAATTCATTGTATTTATTACGTTTGAGTATTTATTACGTTTAACGGAAAAACCTTGCATGTTTTAAGGAAATTAATAAACAATTACACACAACACCGTTGGCAATAAGTTCACGCGAAGGTCAACAGGAAAAGTATATATTATTAGTAATAAAAATAATATTGCAATTATTAAATACACCTATACAAACAAATCAATATACAATACAGAAAAACTAACACCCTATTTTTTTCACATTTAACGAAAAAGAAACTAAGCTTTTAAAAGCTTTAAAAAGGGGAGGGTTAGTTTTTCTCAACTATATTATTTAAGTACTGTAAAAAGTCCAAGGTGAATAACCTAAAGTTCAAGGTAAAACTTTTATTTCATCATTTTACAAAACAAAAAAAAAAAAGAAATGCACATAAAAACACTACAAGTTCCGGTATTTTTTAATTTTATACTTTTGTGTGTTTTCTGTATAAAAATAAAATATTAAATGCCAAGCTAAGAAAATAAAAAATTTAGAACATTTTAAACGTCATTTTAATATACAATAAAGATATACTAACAATAACAACTAATATGATTATTAACCTTGAAATTGTTTTTTTTTTTTTTTTTGTTTTTATTATAACAAACGAATTTTTTTCTGTGAGTGTATAGTATCTGCTACTAATACTATGACATGTAATAAGAAAGAACAAAAATTTTGTATTTATTTATTTTGTTGTTTGTTCTTTATATATAATGTACTATATGATTTTGATTTGTGAAATGATGCCAGAGCTAGAAACAAGAAGAGTTTTTTTTTGTTTTTGTTTTTTGTGGTATTGAAATGTTTAGCCTTGGTCAAGTGCAAATTGCCGGTATTATAATGTAAATATGTGTGTTAAAATATATACCGGTATCAGATAAAAATATCAGCAAATACAGAAAAGAAAAAAAAAAATAAATAAAATTGTAATTGAAATTACCGGAAATTGTATATTTTGTAATAAAATTTGGGTAAATTTAATTTTCCTAGTATTTGCTTAAAATTTACAAATATTTACATGTATTGTTAAAATGTTCTAATAAATCTAATAATGATAAAATGTGGAGTTCTAAAATTATAAAATACATATTTTAAATATTATTTTAATCCTATTAAACCAGTATTTGTTAATTTATGAATAGAATAGAATTTTAATAAAAATATTTAGTTAAATATTTGAAATAAAATTGGTATTTAATTGGTATAACTAAAAAAACTGTATAATCCCTAATTCCCAGTATTTATTATAGAAAGTTTAAATGTCACATAAATTTCTTATATCGTACCCCTACAAAACCAGTATTTGTGTGTTAATATATAAATTGAATAAAATATTAATTGAAAATGGTGCAGTATAATGTTAAATAATATTTTCAGAAACCGGTATTTAATATTATTACTGAAAACTTTATAAACACTATTTCCCAGTATTTTTTACAAAGAGCTTAAATGCACTAAATTATGAAAAAATTATAAGTAGCATTTAAAACTCTAAAAAAAATACTGGGAAATAACGGTTTAAGATTTTTTTTTAAATACCAATATTTTTTGAGTGTTTGAAATAAAATTTATTTTTTTTTTACCTGTTTATTTTTTTCTTTATATTTATATTAAATGTTTCTAATTATTTCCCAGTATTTAAAAAAAATTATAAAATTAGATATTTTGTTAGAAATCATTTTTTTCAGAAAGCAATTTTATTATATTATATATTTATCAATAGCAGGAAAAACAGAAAAAAAAATATTTTTTTTAACTATTTGTATTTTTCTTCTTTATATTTATATAAAATGTTTCTAATTATTTCCCAGTATTTAAAAAAAAAATTATAATATCTTAGATATTTTGTTTAGTTTGTTGGATATCAAATATATATTTATCAATAGCAGCCAAAACTCTAAAATATTGCCAAATACAGGTTTAAAATAATTTCTTTCTAAAACTTCCCTTCTCCCAGTATTTTGTAGTAACGTAAAAAATTGATAAATTTGTTTTGTAATAAGAGTTCGATCAAATGTTTTACATATTTTTTTTTTGTTTTGTTATAAAATGTTATAGTAGTTTTTGATGTTTCCCCCTATTTCCCTGTATTTGTTGTAAAGTTTTTAAAGCCGGGAATTTTTTTGAATTGCCGAAATAGTTTGTTTTTTGATATAATTTGGTTTCTAAAATATTTTTCTTTTTTTGCCAGTATTTTGAAAATTTCATAAAATAGGGTGTTAAATTTGTTTTGTAATAAGTTCGATAAATTTTCTTAGCAAACGAAATAAAAAAAAAAAAAATCCCAGTACTTTTAAAAACCTTAGAACATGCAAAACACCAGTATTTTTTGCCAATAAAAATTTTTATTTTCTCTATATCAAGTTAATTTTATTTGATTACCCCCTTTGCCCTGTATTTCTCTATAGTACTCTAAATTTTTTCAATTTACTTTTTATTTTTGTGATTTTTGTTTAAAACATTTAAAGGGTTTCTGTGTGTTTTAAGCTAATTTTTTTTCCTATACTTCTATCATAAATATTTATTAAAAAATATTATATTCTAATGTAGTCAAGGTCAATTGCAGCGTCATTTTTTTATATTTATTCGTGGTTATATTGTTCTTTTTGCATAAAATAAAACAAAATTTTATTGTTTTTGTATATTTTGCAGTATTTTTTTTGTAGTCATCAAATTTCTAGTTTATACAATAATGTTGTTGTTTATTTAAATTAAAAAAAAAAAGTAAATATATAATATGCTGTCTCATAATAATTAGCAGTAATAAAATATGATAAAGAATATATTAAAAAAATATAAAGATCAAATATAAAATTATTAAAAACTAATTTATGTATTTTTTCTTTTTGACAAAATGTCAAAGTCAAGAACATATCGTTAGCTTATTATTGGTTTGCCAACAAAAAAAGTTTATAGATTTTAATTTTTTTTTTTTTTAATTTTAAAAGCTTTTCTAAAATACTGGGAAATACTGATTATGAATTTTGTTTTAGAAAAATTCTGGGAAACGTTTTATCTATTTATTTTTCCATTACTTTATTAATTAAACATATTATTAATAATTTTTTGTCTTGTGCACATGTCTGAACAACAACGTAGAACTTTTGATAATTAAGAACGCAACAGAGACGGCCTTGACGAGTGTTATTTTTTAACCTTGAATACAAAACAAAAATTCTATCTACACAATACAAAAATATATACAAAAAAACAATTCTCAAAATTTGAAAAAAAAGAACTTTGATACGAAAAATTTAATAAACAAAAAAACAAACATAGAATTATTAAAAGAGAAAAAAATGGCAAAATATCGATAATCAATGTTTTTCATGAATTTAACGTGTTGTAAAATATATAATATATTTTTGCTAAACGATTTTTAGAGAAACCCTTATTTTTAAGAAAAATGTTTGTATATTTTTCAAAAAAAAAAAAAAATCTAAATAATATATGTATTTTTTGGGGATATATTTATTTTTTAGAATATCATATTTTATTTAAAAAATTTGGTCCGCATATTTAAATTAGTTTTTTAATTTTTTTTTTTATATAATATTTATTTTATTGTTGCTAGTTTTTATTCCTTTCTTTTTGTTTGTTATTTTCTTCAATTTTAATTATTTTTTTTGTTATAATTTTTATTAATTTTTTTTTGATGTAATTTTTATTTTTGTGATATAATTTTAAGTTATTAATTTTTTTTGCTATAAATTTTTTTTTTGTTATAATTTATATTTATTTTTGTTATTTTTATTATTTGGGTTATATTTTTTTTTGTTATTTTTATTATTTGGGTTATATTTTTTTTTGTTATAATTTACATATATATATATATTTTTTTTTGTCATAATTTATTTATATTTATTTATTTCTTTTTATAATTTATTTATATTTACTTATTTTGTTTTGTTATAATTTATATTTGTTTTTTTTTATTATAATTAATATTTTTTTGTTATAATTTATTTATTTTTTTTTGTTATAATTTATTTATTTTTTTTTGTTATAATTTATTTTTTTTGTTATAATTTACATTTTATTTTTATTTATATTTTTATAATTTATATATATTTATTTTTGTTATAATTTTTAATTATCTATTTTTTGTTATAGTTTTTAATTATAGTTTTTAATTATTTTTTTTTTTTTGTTATAATTTTATTATTTTTTTTTTTTTTTGTTAAAATTTTTAATTATAGTTTTTAATTATTTTTTTTTTTTTGTTATAATTTTATTATTTTTTTTTTTTTTTTTGTTAAAATTTTTAATTTTTTTCTTTTGTTATAAATTTTTATTTATTTTGTTTATGGTTTAAAATAAGCATAAGTTTAAAAAGAGTTTAAGAGAAAACATTATTTATAATTATTTATTTATGCCAATATTTCTTCACCACATTGAGTGACTTTCAGGGGATTTTTTTTTGTATAATTAATAAATGTAAATTATAAATTGAAAATATAAGAATATATAAATTTTCAATTTATAATTTGATTTTATCAATTATACAAAAAAAAAATCCCCTGAAAGTGACGAAATTTTGGGATAATTAAATAATTATTATTAATTTTTTATAAAAAAAGGATCTTAAGCTTAATTTTAAACTAATATACAAATTAAGATGATCGAAGAAAACCAACAGTATTTTTTTTGTACCAAATTTTTATTTTTTTATTCTAAATTTTTATTTTATTATTTTTTATAAATTTTTATTTATTTATTTTTTATTTTTGTTATAAATTTTTATTTATTTATTTTTTTTTTGTTATAATTTATTTATTTATTTTTTTTATAAATTTTTATTTTTTTTTTTTGTTATAAATTTTTATTTTTTTTTATTATTTTTTTATTTATTATCTTTTTTTGTTATAATTTTTTATTTTTTTTTTTTGGTATAATTTTTTATTTTTTTTTTTGTTAAATTTTTTTATTTTTTTTTTCGTTATAATTTTTTTTTGTTATAATTTTGTATGTATTTTTATTTTTTGTTATAATTTTTTTTTTGTTATAATTTTTTTTTTTTTTTTTGTTATAATTTTTTATTATTTTTTTTTGTGTTATAATTTTTTATGTATTTTTATTTTTTTTTATTATTTTTCCTCTTTAACTAATTTTTATTCTCTATAATTTACTTATAAAATTTTCATGTTTCTTGGCAATAAATCAATTTATAAAAAAATATTTTTTTGTATAATTTTGTGTATTGTATTCTTAACGGGTTAATCATTTCTAAAACGTTCGAAATGTCTCTAGTAGTAGTTTTATTATAGGAAAAACATATTAAAAAATTTCTAATTGTATTAATAACAAATTATTTAAGTGACCTTGCAAAATTGCATTTAAAATATAATGAGGAAATGTATACTATTGTTGTATATTGCTATTATTTTTTTTTATATAAACATGTAACTACAATTCATATGACATTTATATTTCTAAATACTATAAGTATTGCAAATAATATTGAACTAAATTTGCATTTTGTAAAAGATTAAGAAACTGATATTTTTCTATCGCATAATCTCTAAAAAATAACAATCACCTACAATTGTTTTTTTATACTTTTTCTTTAAGTCATATATAAAAAAAAAAAATACTTATTATTTCTTATTTAGGAAAAACCTTGTTTTAGTTATCTGTATTTAAATTTTTTTTTTATAATAATTATATTTTTTTTTTTATGTATGTGTATACTTGGCTGAAGGCTGGTTTAATAACAAATTTTTATTTGATTTTCATTGAATGAAAAATCTTGGCAAAATAATTTCCTGGTTTCAAGACCTTAACTTGTGTAGCACAAAAACCTTACTATTGTATTATAAATTTAGTTAACACCTTTAAATAAACTTGGTTTATATTTGAAAACCTCTTGTTGCTAATATTATATCTAAAGGTTTTTTTCAGTTTTTTTTTTTAATTTGTATATATGTTAATAAGCAAACAAAATTTAGTTGTTAACCTTGTTTAATTTAAAGGTAATTTGGAAAATGAAAAAACAAAAAACTAGGAAATAATAAAAAAAAAAAAAATAAAGAATTGAAAGGAATTTGAAGCGTATATTTAAAAGGACAATTTGAGAAAATTAAGGTATTAAGAGAAATTGAGCTATTTAGAAAAAATACTCTCTCAGTGCACATCGCAATTACTTTTTAACTATTTGTGTAGTAATACCATCGATGCAATACCGGATTAAGGTATCGGTATCAAATAAGAGATTTTATGCTAAATTCGAGCTCCACGTTTTTTAATATGAAAAGTTTCTCTAAATTTTCCATACTGGCAAGTAAAATAATTTCTCTTGTTTTTTAACCAGTCCCTTAGAATTGTATATTTTATATTCACCTCAAAAAATTTTTTTCACCACTAAAATTATTTTTTAACTCAAAAAATTTTTTTCACCTCAAAAAATTTTTTCACCTGAAATTTTTTTTTTTCTCCTCCATAATTTCACTTCTAAAGTTTTTTACATTATTTGTATCAAAAGCAGAGAACATTTTTTTAGGACATTGGTGAAGGGTATTCAAAGATTTGGCACAGCTGAATTTAAGCCGTTTTTATCGATTCTAAAATATTCTAAAAAGCTTCTAAGTTTTTCTTACTATAATAATTTGAAACATTCATATTAATTTTAATGTATTAAATTTTTAAATTTTAATCTCTTGTTTTTATTAAAAAAAAAAAAAAAAAATAATTTACATAAATTGTCTGTTTTTGTCATGTTGTAATTGCTTTTTATAATAAAAATATATAGAAATACCAACTTACCAATAATGTTGGCATTGAATAGGAAGGACATTCACGAGCTCTTTGACGCATAGCTGCTACCTTTTCCTTAGTAAATTCACAGGTTTCTAAATGAGCTCGTAAAACAGCTGACAATAGACGAGGTTGATCATCTAATTCACCAGACAAAGCCCGCTGTTGGCCACGATTTTGTGTTGACTGTTGCATGGCTGCCAATATGCGAGCTTTTTCACGTTTCGGCACGCGACCAAATCGTACCGCTAAAATTATAAAAAAAAAAATAAAAGAAATATAATTATTAAAATGATTAATAAAATTATTGAAGATAAAAACAGGTGGGGTTTATAAACATAAAAAAATACATGTTTAAATAACAGCTGTATTGTTTGTTGTTTAAAAAGGAAGGACAATGTTTTTTTAATATTGATGTTAAAGCTCAAACTTTACATTACATCCCTATTTTTAATATTCACAAAACAAAAAAAAAAAAAAAAAAAACAATATTGTCTCACAGGAAGTGGCTTTAAAATGCTAACGATATTTTATGTTTACGCTGTTTTCAAAAAAAAAAAATATTGGTTTGGTTTTCAAAATACAACTCACTTTGCCATGTTTTAAATTGTTTTTGTTTTTATGATTATAGCTGGTCTTTTGGTTTTTTTTTTTTTTGTAAACTATAAAGTAAGGCCCTTTAAGTAGGTCATTGCCTTATTATATTTTCAAGACTATTAAACACTTATGTTTATTTTTTTTTATTGTATATAAATGATACATTATCATTTTTACTTGAAAGAAAACTTTACAGCTGTCACTTGTAGTTTTTTGTGTAATACACAAAATAAAAATTGTTTTAAAATGTTACACTTTCTCTTTTGTTTTTAAAAAATTAAAAAAAAAATTAACATAATTTACAAAATATTCACCCAATTTATATTATTTATTAAAATAATGTCACGTTTTTTTACAAAATAATTTTTGTTTTTAAGGCTTTCATAGAGAAGAAGAGGTCATGACCCAGAAATTTTAAGGTTTTATTGTAAAAATGTGAAACATTAAATTGCTTTGTTTGTCTTACTTTCATTGCAAACAATTTTTTTTTTTGGTAACAAGAAAGAAAGTTTTTTTTTTAACTACAAGATCTTTTTTATTTATTGTTATTAAAGTAGTTTTCTAAATTACGTTGGAAGAAGCTGCTTGCTTGTGTTTCTTATCAGGGGCAAAAATGTACTTTAATTTATTTTTTTTTGTTAACATTTCATCTTGTTAGTTAAATTTTATTTCTTTGGCTCTTAATGTTATTTTTTTTTCTTTGTTCTTTTGGGTGTTGCTTTGTTAACTGGTTAGTTTGTTTTTTTTTAACTTCTCTTTTCTCTAAATGAGGTTAAAAAGAAAGTAAATATTCAAATAAAATAGAAGAAAAAAAAAAACATTTAATTTGGGTCGTATGTTATTAGAAAAAAAATTGGTTTATAACAAGTCAAAGAAATTCTATAAGTTACTGAGTGTGATTAAACTTTATTAGGGCACTGATGGGCGCCTAAGCAGGGACATTTAAAGAGAGAAAGGGAAATTTCTATTAAAACACATGAAAATAGAAATAACACTGCAAAAACAGATAACTAAGTTTTGTATTTTCTGATCTTTTATACTTTTGAGAGTTCAAGAAAATGCTGTAATATATTTTTGAAATATTTGCAACTGTTTTATGATGTTGATTTTTTTTTTTTGACCTTTTAAAAAAAATTTTATTATAAATTTGAATTTAATATTTATATAAAATTAAAAAAAAAATTGTCACACTCATAATAATTCATACATAAAAATACGAAATTTTTATTAAAAGTGCAAAAAATATTAGTAAAATAATAATAAACATTTTGTTGGCATATTCAGCATCATTAAATTGCTGAAGTTTTGAAAAAAGATTTTCATTGAATCTTTAAAGCCCATTAAAAAGAAAACAAGACAATGAAAATTAAAAACTAAGTGTCGTTTTATTCTGTGTGAGATCTAATTTTTGTGTGAATCCAAAGCGGTTGTGTACTTTGCTAATGTATTTTTCGAAACCTTAAAGTTCTTTAACAAAAACAAAAATTCAGAAAATGAAAATCTAGGTACGCAGTTTTGCTATATATGGTTTCTAGTTTCAGGTGATTATCAATATTTTTGGGTCCAAGAAAAAAAATTTAACATTATTGTAATATATTATCATTAGTGCGTATAAGTAATATGAAATTGTTATATAATTAATATTAATCATACGCTATAGTGCGTATAAGTAATATGAAATTATTATATAATTAATATTAATCATACGCCAAGATACGGGGTTGCCTTAAATTTTAATGAGATTTGTATGCGAACTTTGCCGCCCGTTTTGGTTCATAAAATTTAAATTTTTGGAAACTTGAAAATGTGGATTAATTGAACAACGTATCAGAAACAATTAGTGGAAAAACTAAAGAAATTTTAATTTTAAAAATCTACTTAAAAAAATAAGGGAAAATTTCAACTATTTAAATTCAGGCAATATGACTAATTGTGTTTTAAAAATGTCTCATAAATACGTATAAGTAATATGTTATTGGTGAATAATAAATATTAATCATACGCCCCGATTGTAAAAAGGGTATTTTTTAAATTTATGAAATATATTATTTTTGTACGTACACATAATATGGAATTATTCAATTATCAATATTAATCATACGTTAATAAATATTTTTTAGATCAAATGAGTCATAAAATAGGCTTAATAAGTAACATCGTGTTTTAAAATCCCTCTACTGTCTCAGGAACCAACGATTGCTTAGAGTCTTTTCATTGAATTTTGCCTCAGGATTCATAGGATAGGTTTTACGAATATCATTCTCAACTCAAAAACTAGCTAATAGATTTTTTTTTTTTGAAATTCAGCACAACTAAAACACTCAGAAGTGTGTAGTAATACTACTATAAGGCATTTTAGTACAAAGTACGTACAAAAATAATATTCTAATGGAAGAGGTATACAAATTAAATTTTAACAACTTTGACTTTTATCAAATTAATTAAATTAATAAAATACATGTCCCTTCTTGGGCGCCAAAATTAGCTTTATTGTCTGACACAGTATTTCTGAATCTATTTTTGCAGTTTTTCATTTTAATCTTATGATATTTATGTTATAGTTATAATACTAAAATAAGCTTAGTAAATAACAAAAATTGTTTAAGGTTAAATTCTTTAGCAAATCATAGTTTCTTTTTTTTCAAAATTTTACTCTAATTAATTCTTAAAATTTCTTTTTTATTTCTATCTTTCAAATTATTTTACTTAAACCCAATTAATATTCATGTTTAAATATACAAAAAAAAAAAGTGAAATACGATCTCAAAACATTTATTTGATATTTATTTTCTTACATTCTTTCAATAATTGATCAAATGTTTATTAAAAAAAAATACATACTATATGCATATAAAGTGAGAGGAAATCTCTCTTTTTTCTCAAGCATCGAATAACTAGCTTTCAAATATCTTTCAATAGCACCACTGACATACTTTTCTTTTTCTCTATACAAAAAGCCGGCTTTTATATTAAACTTTAAAATATCGTCATCATCATCATCATCATCGTACAAACAAACCAGGTCAAATGAAAATGAAAACTTGGTTAAAATTTGTACACAAACATCTATAAAATACCAAACATAGAAAAAAAATAATAAAATTGGAGCGCGCTTTAAAAAAAAAAATCAACAACAAAAACAACTAAACAAACTCTAAACAATACACACACTGTTGTAAACAGACTACTGCTACAACTTTCATTGCAGACACAATATTGTTAAGACTTTAAAAAGCTACCGAAATAAAAGTTGGCCAAAATATGTATAAAGAAGAGAAATTTTATTATTAAAAATAAATAATTTTAATGTTAATAATAATAATAAAAAAAGAGAAAGAACAATGGGGTGTAATATACATGTATTTCGATCTGGCAAAAGATCTCATCAGTGTGTTTTGTAAAATTACATACAAATAAAAGAAAAAACAATTTGAAAAACCAACCTCAAAAATAGTTTTTTTTTACGTTTTGTCAGTTAAAAATTGATGGTTGTTTTAAACGACTTTCTATTGTTTTTACTACTTTTGTCGATTATTAAACATTGATTAAAAATAAACAACAAAATGGTCTCAATATAATGAAAAAACTGTAATCCTCGTTTTGATTGTATTTTAGATTATTTTTAACGAAATAATATTGTGAGTGTAATGTAATTTTTTTGTAATTTAACTAAATTTAAATTTTTTTCAATACTTTAATAAAAAAAGTATATTTTTTCCAGTTTAATTTTTATTTTTCATTATTTTTTTTTTTTACTTTTATATAAAAAATAGTAAAGAATTTATTATAAATCTGTTAAGCTTTTTTAATTATAATTTTTTTTATTATTTTGATTTAAAAGTGAAATTAAATAATAAAGAAAAAAAATTGGTTACGTCGACTAAAATTGCAAAATAAAATTGTAAAAAATTAACAATTTTATATAAAAATTAAAAAAAAAATGAAAAAACAAATAAATTTTAATTTATTTTCTAATGCAATTTTTTAAAACTTTTTTTAATTTTCATATAAAAATAGTAAATAATTTTTATTTTGATTTTTTTTTTATAATTTTTAGATTTTTTGTTATAATTTTTATATTATTTTGGTTAAATTTTTTTTTGATTTTATATAAAAATAGTGAATAATTTTTATTTTTTAATTTTTTTTTTATAATTTTTATTTTTTTTTTTATCATTTTTAAATTTTTTTGTTATAATTTTTATATTATTTTGGTTAAATTTTTTTGTCAAAAAAAAAAAAAAAAATATAAAAAAATTTAAAAATAAAAATTAAAAATTTAAAAATAAAATTTTTTCACTATTTTTATATGAAAATTACAAAAATTAACAATATTATTTTCTAAAATGTAATTTCAGCATTTTATATAAAAATTACAAAAAAAAATAAAGTTAAACTGAATTTTTTAATTGGAATTTTTTAAACTTTTTTTTGTATTTTTTTATATAAAAATTAAGAATAATTTATAATGAATCTGTTCACCTTTTTTTATTATTATTTTGAACAAAAAAAGGAAATTTCAAAAAAAAAAAAAATAAAAAATTAAAAAATTAGAAAAATAAGTTATTTCGATTAAAAATACAAATTGAAATTATAAAAAAATTAACAATTATTTTCTTAACATTAATTTTTATATAAAAATTAAAAAAATATAAAAAGTACAAAAAAATAAAGTAAAAGAAATTTAAGTAAAAAATATTTTTTAAAAAAAAAAATTTTGTAAAAAAATAATTTATAAAAAAAAAAAGATTTAAATTTTTAATAGGATACTCAATTTGTACTCCTACAGGAATGTACCAAAACCCTGCTTATAATTTTATTATAGCAAAAACCCGCTAAATTGTCATTACTTTTTAATGTGTTTAAAAGAAATTGATGTCAATAAAAGTAGGTAAACATAGAGCCAAACAGTGATTTTGAGGCACTCGTGCTTCTTTTTTTATGCTAGATGAATATTATTGTATATAATTTCACTTTAATTTGATTTTGCTTGCAATGTTTTGATTTTAGAAAGAAAACCTGTATTTGATTTAGCAAAATAAAAAAATAGTTTTCAAACACGTGAATAAGAAAAAAATATATATATATTGCACACTTACGGGCATTGTGATAGTTGACATTGCCTTTTAATATACTTTTTAATATGGGTAATTCTTCAGCCATTTTTGTTGAAAGATATTTTGAGAATTTTTTTTAATATTAAATTACCACATGAGTGTTGTTTTTTTTTATTATAAAATTATTAGTATAAAAACTAATTTTTGGTTTTCATAAAAAAAATTTACAAAAGAAAAATAAAATTGGCACAATTTTTCTTTTTGCTTTCTTAAATTTTCACTTGATTTTTAGATTTTTTTTTTGCAGGTACTTGGTTTTCAAATGATAAATATATATTTTTTTAAATATTTTAAAATTGATTGGAATTTTTTTTATTTATTTTTTTTGTGTTTAGAAATTTTTAATGAATATAAATTTTTTTTAAACTTTTATTTTGAAAATATTTTAATTTTATTTTCAAATTGGTTTGCTTATTTTTTGTTGTTGTTAATTTGAAATTGTGTCAAATTTTTGTTTTTAATTTTTGTAGAGAATTTTTTAAAATTTATTTTAAATATTTTCATTAATATTTTGTGTTTTTATTTTATTTTTTAAAAACAGGAACTTTAAATTTCTTCTTTTTTTTTATTCATTAATCTTTTGTTATAAAAACTTGATTTGTTTGTTAAATGTTTAATATATATTTTTTTTTGTATGTTTGGAATTTGGTTTTTAGCGCGTAATCCTCTGGGTATAAACGGTTAAATCCAAAAATATATTGGTCAGGTTTTTTCTTTTTTAATTAAATATATTTTTTTTTTATTAAAACTTTGGTTTGTTGTTTTCAGTATAAATATCATTCAAAATCAATGCCGTGTTATTTTCATATTTTATTCAAAAATTTTCCTTTTTATTGAAAAAAATTTCATGTAATATTTTTTTTTTTTTTAAATCAACTATATTTTTCATTCAATATATTTTTTTTGTTTGTATGTTACTCTTTCAATGGTTTTTTCATAACTATTAATTTTAATTTATACAAATTTTTAACAAGTTTTTTTTTTTTATAAATAATATTTGTTTTGTTATTATTATTATGTCAATAATATAAAATTTATTTTCTGCTTTTTGCTTAACATGACAAAACTCGACAAGGTCTCGAATGCGACTAACTGTAAAA
Source organism: Eustalomyia histrio (assembly GCA_949748255.1). NCBI lineage: Eukaryota > Metazoa > Arthropoda > Insecta > Diptera > Anthomyiidae > Eustalomyia > Eustalomyia histrio. The sequence continues at coordinate 129,136,894 of OX456524.1, forward strand.
ATCTTAAGCACATTACGAATATACCAAAAAGGTACAACATGTGTATAGAAAATGAATACAAACTTGAAAATACGAAAAAAATCATTTAGATACTTTTTTTTTTGTTTTTTGTTTGTATTATTGCTTTTGACTTGTTTATTTGTTAAGGGTATTTTAATATATTGTTGTGTAAAGACAAATGAAAGAGTAGAGACAGAGAGATATCGGTTCTCTTTTTTTTTTTTTTTTTTGGTTACAGAATTTGTTTTACTCTTTTTAGAAGCTTTGGCTGGCAGTAAGAGTACAGACTTAATGTTGATGAGAAGTTTTGTGTAAATAAAGCTCTTAAATGAGTTAAAAAAAAGCTTGTTGTTTATTATAATTTGAAAGAGTAATTTCTTAGTTATTATAATTTTATTAATTTTTTATTAATTAAAAAAAAATATATATATATTTTTTTTATTAATTTACTTAATAATGTTTTTAAATAATTTTTTTCTCTTTGTCTTTTTAGAAATCTGCCTTTAAAACATTCGCAAAAATGTTTGATTTGTCTAAATATGGTAAGTTTTTTTTATATTTTTAATTATTTTTTTTTTTTTATTAATTCTTCATATTACTTAGCCGAGCCTTTTAGGCTTTATATGGCTAATAAAAGTGTTCTGAATTTACATCTTGTTTTAATTAGATTAAAATTTCATAAAAACAATTATATCTTAATTTTTAATAGGAAAATTATAAAGTCAAAACTTTAAAATTTATAAAAAATTAAAAAAAAAAACTACACTATTCATGTGACCGGTCACGTGACCGGTTAAAACAGTACAAAACCAGCCCAGCATATATCAATAAAGTTTTACTGGTGGGCCAATTGCATCACTTATTTAGCTATTTTCATTTCGTTAGTCTTATGACTGGCTCTTTTGTGTTAGTTCTTCTGCGTCAATCCTGTGACAAGTCACAAAGCGCAATTAAATCTCTACTATAAAAAGACCATGTTAAAGATCGCTTTTATAGAAAAGAACTGGTTCGAGGTCCCTGTCATGTGACTTGTTCACGTGACAGCACCCTATCCCTCGGGGATGATATTTAGTAATTTGAGTTTCTTAATTTCAAAAATTTGCTTGTTAATTTTTAACCATAGTAGTTTTCAAATTATTGTAATTTCACATATAGATGGCGCCCATAATTTTTATAGTATAATCATAAAAAGCTAATAACTCTCAAACTAGGCGAGATAGATGTTTTATAAAATTTTATAAAAAAAATATATAATTTTATTTATTTAATATTTAATTTACTCTATGAAGAAGTTTCATTCATTCAAATTAGTTTTATGCAAAATATAATGTATTTCATTTATTTTTGTAAATTTTTCGCTTACAAAGAAAAAATATTTTAAAATCTAGTAGAAACATTTATTGAAAAAAAACCAAAGTTTTTTTTATTTTTAATTTAAATATGTTTCTACTTATTTTTAAAATGCAAAAACAAAATCTCAAATGTTTTTATATTAATTTAAATAAAATTAAAAATTTTTACATTTTGATGTAAAAAAAAATCAGCTTGTTTTTTTTTAAATATTTTATAAAATTTCTTTTACTTAATTAAATTTTCTTTGACGGCTTTTTTTATGGTTTATAGTTTAAGAGAATTTTTTGTTATACAAAAATTAAGCTTATTTTCTCTTTTTTTTATGCATATACCAAAAGCTTTTTTTTTTGTTATTGAACAAGTTGAAAAGCTTTCTTAAAACAACTTTTCACCTCTTAGGTAAAAGTAAGCTTAATTTAAAACAGAGTTGTATATAAAATAAAGCTTTATTTATACACATAAAAAAGCTTTATACTTTGAATTAATTTCGTATTACATTTAAAATAATTATTTGTCTTTTAAAACATGATTTTAATGGATTTTTTTTAATATTTTTTTTATCAAATAAATTTTATATTAATTCTATATGTTAAACAACCTTGAACTTCATTTCAATTTATATATATATTTTTTATTTAATATAAAATATTTGTTGTTAATGTTTATGTGATTAGTTTATTTAAATTTTGTATTTATTTTTTTAATTATATTTTTTTCAAAGTCCTTTTTTATTTATTTTATTTTATTTTTTTTTTGCATATTTTAAAGTAGAACGAGGTTAAAGTTTATTGCTTGTTTGTATATAGAATTTTGCCTTGGGTTCAATGACTTAATTTGCTTGATTTACAATTTAATGCAACAACGACAACAACATATTGTAAATTTTTAAAATAAACAATATGTTCAAGTAAATAATTTTTTTTATTATACATTGAACAAATATATTTTTTTTATAACAGAAAAAAAATATATAAGGTTAATATGTGATCATCAAAAATATAAATAATAAATAAAAAAAAAACAAAATAAATAAAAAAAATCATTATTCAAGTATTAGAAAAATTTTTAAAATTATAACAAAATTCATAATGATAAGTAAAATTTTATACACAGAATGAATTTAAAAAAATTATGTTTGTAATATTGAACGTCTTTCATAAAATATTTTTGTAAATTAAAATATTTCTTTTTTTTAAAGGCACCAACAATGGAATTTGTTTATACAAAAAAATCCTTTTGAAACATCAGTTTTTATTTTCAATAAATTTTCAATTTACAAACAAAAAATTGTAAGAAATCGAATTTCAAGTTTAACAAATATTTTTAATTACTTGTTATTTTTTTCTGTGTATAGTAGAGTTTTTTTTTTAACAAATTTTAAGGAGTTTGACAATTTTTCTAATATTTAATAAAGTTAGATAAAACTTAAGTTAGATAACTTAATTTTTTTTTTAAATTTTAAGATTTAAAAAAACTGCTAAAAATATTAAACAAAAATTTTGATTTTTTTTTTTTTGTTTTTAAATTGTTTTTGTGAATTTTATAATTACAAGCCAAACATTTAGAAAGTATTCTAATTTTTGGTCTTTGGCAAATAAAAATTGTATGACTAAATTTTTTCATCTCCAAAAAAAAAAAAAAAAAACAATTAACAATTTTTGTTTTTATATTATAAAATATTGTGGGTGCTTTATTTAAAAAAAAAAAATATTTTTAAATCTTTATAAATTACTGTTTTATATAAAGTAAAAAATCGAAGATGTCAAGGTTGTTTAACAAAATTTCGAATTAATCATTTTCATCATCTTATTTTTTTTTTTGTCTAATATTTCTATCCCATATTAAAGCATAAACTATTGCCAAATTAAAAACATCAAATATTTCAAATAAAAGAAATCCATCAAAATAAAAGCATTGACTTACATTTTGATTTAATTTTTTTCCAATTCATTTTAAAAAGAAACTAGTTAAAAACTATTGAATAATTTATTTATAAAATTTGAATATAAAACCACCGTTATACCTAAAAACAACAACAACAAAATTGCTACACTTTATAAAATTTTTTTGTTTTTTTTGGAATTTTTAAAACCTTAAAAACAAGAGACGTATAACTCTGGTCATTGAACTAAAGGTAATCAGGCCAACCGAACAACAACAACAAAAAAAAGTATTATACAAAAACAAAACAAAAAAAAAAAAAAAAACTTGAAACTTTTAAGTTAACAAATATACTGACGTATATTAATTATAGATAAAAAATTTATAAAAAAAACTATAAATGATGAAAGCATATTTTTTTTAACATTTGGTTTTGGTTTAATGATGCGAAAGTAAAAGTGAAAGTTTTTTTGTAAATAGTTTTTTTTTTTCTTTCTTTAAATTGTTTTATATTTTATTTTTTTTCTTTGTTTTTAAAACGTGTTTTGTTTATTTAAAGAAATTTATTTGACTTTTTTTACTCTAGTACTAATTATTTTTATTTATTTCTTTTTCCAATATTTTTGTAGAGAAAAAGTCATTGACTTTTATAAGTTTCTTGCTGTAATATTATTTTTTCTATATTTTTTTTGAAAAAAAAATTCACTTTCACTTGTTGTTTATTTAATTTTGTATAGAAATTACCAAGCCAAGTTAATAGTTTTTTGTTGGTTATATTGTTAACCTGATTTCATAAGTTGTCTTTCAATTAACTACAATATATGGTTACAAAATAGTGCAAGCTTTCTTTACAATAACAAAAAAAAAAAAATAATAAAAAAATGCTTTTACATATATGACAAAATGTTATAGAAATTTATGGAAAATTTAAGAAATTTTTGTAAAAAAAGATACAAAAATTATAGCAAAAGCAGTTTCAAAATTTTGCTTATAAAACTTTTAATTTAAATTCTGTTAAAAAATTATTGATCAAACTTCAATAAATTCACTAAGGTTTTTGGTATAGACAGAAAATTTTCTTATTTGAGAAAATTTGCAGTACAAGAAATTTCTTTAAATTAATAAAATGTTTTTTTTTTTGTTTGAATTTTGTTTTTAAGTAGAACTTCTTTATAGAGTATAAAATAATAAATGAAACGAAATTTTTTATGAAAACTATTATTGCACGAGATTTCTAGTAAAACTTCATTGATTTTGTGTAAACATTTTTTTTAAGGCGCCATTAAAGTAATTTAAATTGTTAAAATTAATATTTTTTTTTTATTTTATCCACATCAAACTCAAAATGTAGTCACTTTTTCACTAGAAAAAAAAATCTTTGTTTTATATCACTATTGTGAAAAATAACCTAAACAAATTTACTATGCTTTAAAGATAATTTTTCCAGTGTAGACTTTTATTTTCTGGAAAAAAAATTATTAAATTTTGAAGTTGTAACAGTTTTTTTTTTTTCAAAGCTTAAAGCTTTTAGAAGCTTTTTTTTAAATTTCATACCTTTAAGCGTATAAATAATATTTTGTGTATTCGTACATCAAAATAATTATGTGTTAAAATACACAACACATTTTAAATTGTAATTTAAAACTTTTAAACATAATTAAAGCTAACTAATACATAAATTTCTGTTTATTTATATATTGAAATTTTTTTTATAAATTTTTGGTATAAAAACCTACTTTTCTCCACCTAATAGATTTTTGTCCACGCCATTTCTGCTGCCTGATTTTATGTTACCTATTTTGTCATTTAGTATTATTTATGGAAAAATCCAAATCATTTTCAATATTTATAAAAAAAAAATTATTATTCCTCCAAATTAGTTAATTTTTGGTGTAATAAACTTATATTAACATTTTCTCTATAAATTAATAGTTTGTAAAGGTTCTGTTCTGTCCCAGTTCAATCTTATACAGGTTTTAGTAAAATAACGTGAAAGCTTGAGAATTCAAAATTCACTAAAAATTATTTCTTTTAATACAAATTTGTTAATATTTGTTATATTAAATAATTTTTGTTTTAGGTTCTATGCCCCCTGTTCTGCCCCATTTAATAGATGTTTTAATAAAAAAAAAGTGAACAAAATTTCTAACGTTTAAATTTTCAAAGTTTACAAAAAATTCATCCCTGATACAAATTTGTTAATTTTTGGTTTAAAAGTTTATTAATATGTTTTCTATTTAATAGTTTTTGTTTTAGGTTCTATTCTTTTTTCTATCCCTCTATAAAGGTTTTAGTTGAAAAAGAAATGTGAAAAATTTTTCTTAAGTTTAAATTTTCAAAATTTATGAAAAAATTATTTTTTGTTTTAGCTTCTATTTTTTAAATTCTTTCTATATTTAGCTGTAGTAAAATACATTCTTCTTTATTTTCTTTAAAGTTTGAATTTTTAAAATTCACAAAAAATTAATTATTTTTTCATTTTAAAATAAATTAAGCTGTAATTTTCAAAATTCCCAAAAAATTCATTGTTCATTGAAATTTGTTACTTCAGGCATAAAATTATATATTGACATCTTCTCTTTAAAACATATGTGTTTTCAAAATAAATTCTCTAAAATTTGAATTTTTCACATTTCCTAAAAATTTTGATATTTGAAATTACTCTGGAAACTGCTTCTAAATGATTCATGTGAAAAAAAGTTGATATAATTTTTTTATGCAATAATAATTTTTTTTATAATAATTTTTTTTTTATAATAATTTTTTTTCATAATAATTTTTTTTTTATAATAATTTTTTTTTATAATAATTTTTTTTATAATAATTTTTTTTATATTAATTTTTTATAATACTTTTTTTATAATTTTTTTTTTATAATAATTTTTTTATAATACTATTTTTTATATTTTTTTTTTTATAATAATTTTTTTTATAATAATTTTTTTTATAATAATTTTTTTAAGTAATTTTTTTTGTAGTATTTTTTTATAATAATTTTTTTTATAATTATTTTTTTTTTGACAAATTTTAAACCAGAGAAACTTTAACAAATCAAAGAATTAAAATTGCACAAATTTTTAAATAATTACAAAATTTTATAAAAATGATGCTCTCATTTATAAAAATTGATCCCCCATTCGTCCTAAAGAACCACTTTCATACTAATTCATGTAATTATTTAAATAATTTTTAATTAACTTAAATTATTTTTAATTAATTTCAATTATTTTTTTTTAATAATTTTGTAATATATTTTTCATCAAGGCGTATGATTATTATATATATATTTTTTTTTCGTTCAAATTACATTCAAATTATTTTTAAATTATAATCCAAGGTAAAATTTACAAAAAAAAAAAACACAAACAAAAATTATAAACTGCATTCATTTTAAAATAAAAATCAAACAAATATAATGCAAAAAGAGAACCTACAAAAAACTTACGGCTGACTCTGGCAAACATAACATAACAGACAAACTTGACACACGAACAAACAAATATTATACAGTAACCAAGTTAGACTAACTGTTAGTCAAATGGTTGGTTGGTTGGTTGGTAAGTCAATTAGACAGACAACAAACTACTAAGTTCACTTGAAACCACAGCTAAAATAAGTTGAATGACCGTGCCTGACCCACATAAATGTCTTTGCACTCTTTGTGCACGACAAAAGGCGTTCACATACATTCGCACACTCTCAATGCAAAAAAAAAACATGACTGCCAAATGTAAAACGACTGCATTTTGTATGCAGTCGCAAAATTTGTATTTGTCACTAACGTGTTCGTTAAATTTACAACAACAACAACAATAGCAACCGAAAAACAAGCAATCGTTTAAGTTTTTTTTTTTATACATAAATTTGCAATCGTATACTTTTGTTTGCCTCGTTTTACCCTCCCACCCGTTTTTTGCTGCTTTATTGCAAAAAAATATAAAAACGAGGCTATTTTGTTAAGCTCGTCAGAAAAACGACTTTACAAAATGAAATTATACGAAGTCAACAGCAACTAAAAAAAAGAGCAATGAACGGCATTCAGCACATGATTTTTTTTGCTTTTTAACTGCATATATTTATTTAACAATGAGCATGTGCACGTCATTGTAAAGTTGCATTAAAATCGTTATCGTTAAATATAAACGAGTAACAATTTTTGTTGTGTGTGTAGATTTTGCATCGTTTCTAAGTAAAAAAATATGAAAAAGAGCGCCAAATATAAAACAAGATTTATGCAATCACAAAGCACTTGAAACCTTCGAGAAAATTTCCAAAAGTCGTTGAACTTTTTCAATGCATTTGAAAAATACAAAAATATACATACGATACATATAAACACAACAACAATTCTAGAGCAATGCAATGTGATAAGCTAAATATAAAGAAGAAGAAGAACACAAAAATATACTAATAACAAAAATGAGATTTACAAAAAAAAAAAAAACAAAAAAATTACTCACGAGTAAACCAAAAGAGAGCTGTAATATATTTTTAATAGTAGGGTAGGGTATGGTTTTGTAGTGTATAATAAATATAGGGGCCTATAGGGGGCTCATATCGTGAGTTTATTAAAAAAACAAAAACTAGTTTTGGAGGCATTGAAAAATGAAAGTGTTTTCTAAAAATGAGTAGTCAACTCTATTAATGAGATACCACTCAATTAAAAGAGCTGTAAGAGAGTAATTTAAATTTGAGTGATTTTTATAACAAGTTTTATATTATATTTTTAATTTTGTCTTCTGTACATACATATTATGAGGTAAATGAACTTTTTGAAGGTTCACTTAACATAGTAAAGTTTTATAATTTTGTTTGTTTGTTGAACAAAATACAACAGCCTCTTGTAAAATATAAATAATAATAAAAAAAAACACACAAAATAAACTTGTTATTACGTTAATATTATATAGAGGAGGTTGTTTATATGTTTTTTTTTTGGCTAAAATTTCACCACTTAACAGGCCTTAACGTTGTTGTTTTTGTTTTAATACTGTAGAGTACTAACAATTTATGTAATCAAAATATTAAGTAAATTTTTAATTTTTTCTTTTTTGTTGTAAGACATTATAACAAGACAATTTCTCTAGTTGTTTTTATTTTTACCAACGTAATAAGGAAGTTATATTTTCTATGGAATTGTTTGTAAAAAGAAAGTTTACAAAACCACATGTAATTGAATTTCAAATGCAAAAAAGAAAAAATAAATTATTATTAGATTTTTGTTATAACATATTTTTGCTCTAGGAAATATTTTACTTAAAATTTTTAAAAACAAATATCAAAGATTTTGGTTTACAGATAAAGTTGATAACATTTCAACAGCTTTAAAAATCTCAAAAAAAAAAATGTAAATAGCCTTTTAAAACAAAATTTAAAAAGCTTATTGTATTGCATTATTTAAAGCTCTTTGAATTACAAAAAAAATTAAAATTTTTCAAATTTATAATAAAAAAAAAAAAAATAATAATGGCGCCCAACATTGGACTGAAAACAAAAATTCATTTATGGT
>OX456524.1:129150636-129226591 GCA_949748255.1 Eustalomyia histrio
ATAATAAAGTTAAATGCATTGAGAATTAGTTATACAGAGACATGAACGAATCATATTTAATTGATTAAATTAATTAAATTTTACCAACATTTTTAAATTATCTATGAATCTTATTAAAGTAAATATGATTCTAGTTAAAATAAATTTTTTTCATAGTTAAATTTTTTGCATTTTCAAAATAACTAGAATGGTATTAAAGTTAAAATGAAGGCAAAGTTTGAGTTCAAAGCTATTTCTATTTAATTTGAAAATTTAAGTTTAAAATTTTAAAATTTTTTGGCATCAAAGAATGTGCTATTAGAATTTCATAAATGAAAATGGAGGATTCAAAAAGCACATAGCCACTTAGTTTTTATATATTTATGATCTATTTTTTTTTTTTAATTATAATAAGGCCAGATTTAATATTCAATAATATATTTTGAAGTGAATTTCGTGTTTTTTTGAAATTTAAGAATTTTTAAATTTATTGAAATATTAAAATAGTTTTTAAGTTTCGGAAGTATTTCTAATAGTTTCCATTTTTTTTTTAATTCAGCAGCCAGATTTTAGTGCATTTTTAAGTAATTTTTTTTTTTTTTTTGCAAATTTAGGATTTTTTTAAACTTTTGAATAATTTTTAAAAGTTTCTGAAACGATTTTTTACAAAATTTTAGTTATTTTGGTTAAAGAAAATATTAAACTATTAAAAAAATTTGGAATTTTAGGAAAATTCATAGTTTTTTTTTGAATTTTTCAGATTTTTTATTTATTTTTTTTCAACTATATTGACTAAATTTATGGATTTTGTTTTAAATTGCAAATTTTTTTTTTTTTTTTTTTAAATTTTGAAAATTTTGAATTTTTTATTGCTGCTACTGATAATATAAATTACTTTAGCTTTATATTTATTATTTAATAGTAAAAATATTTTATTTAAATAAGAACTATTTTTTCATACGAACTAAAACTTTGAAATTTTTTTTTTTTTTTTTTTAATTTTAGACTTTTTATAATTTAAACTGCATATGCAGAATTTAACTGATAAAGTAAAAACTTTGAAAGATTTCAATGTAAATTTATTGAAATATTAAAATAGTTTTTAAGTTTCGGAAGTATTTCTAATAGTATCCATTTTTTTTTTTAATTCAGCAGCCAGATTTTAGTGCATTTTTAAGTATTTTTTTTTTTTTTTTTTGCAAAATTAATGTTTTCAGATGAATTTTATTTTATTTATAAAATAAATAAAAACAAACTGGCTACTTAAATTAAAAAAAGGTATATGTGAGAGCAAAAATAATAGATGACAATATTCGGTATACGACACGTTTTGACTATTCGCCTGAATAGCGTATAATAGCATTGTTTAAGCTAAACAGTAAAAAAATAAAATATATTGCAAAACTTCAGGTTTTTTTCCTTCTTTTAAAAATTAGTGCTTTATAAAGTCTATGATTTATTTAAAGTTTTTTTTTTTTCTTTAGCCAGTGTTATTTTATTCTTTTTATATAACAAGACCTTGTGTTTATTTTTAAAAACTTTTTTTTTTTTTTAGTTTCCTTGAAAGATAATAAAAGAAATAAGCACATGGCCAGGTATTTTTTTTTAAATATAAAATATGTTTAAGCCAATATAGTAATATTATATGTTTTATAATAAAAAGGAAAAAAATATAATTTCTTTTTCTCCCCTTCAAAAAAAAAAAAAAAAAATTAACTTTCATTTTTCATTTCTTTATAAAGTCTAGTGATTTAATAAACCATACATGTGTTTTGTAACTATTGAAAACAAGTCAATGAACTAATAATAAAGAGGCAGCTTATAAAACTACTTATACTTCATCAACCTCATTCATACTCCACTAAACTAGCCAAGCATATTAAGCAATCTTTGGATATACAAAAAAAAAAAAAAAAAACTTCATTTTTTAACTTCCCTAAAGAAAATATACTGTCTTCATGTTTTTCATACACGATATAACAATTTCCTGTTAACGTAATTTATTTTTATTATTATTATGTTAAGTAATATATGTTATGAATTATTTATTAATTTCAACTAAAAATTTCTTATTTTTTCCCCAATTGAGCTTAAACAAAAATATTACAAAATTTGTGTAGAGTACAAAAAACAAAAATAAAAAAAAAAAAATGTTATAAAGTAACACTCTATTGAAAACTAAATTTGAAGGCCTCTCTATAGTCACTCTCTAAATTTTATTTATATATATATTTTTTTTTGTGGGGATTTTTTTTTTGTATTATCTTTTATTAAGAGCTCGTGCATATAATTACTTTTATTTTAGTATATGAGCATGAGGTTGTTTTTTTATTTTTATATAAATAAATTTATTTTCGAAAAGCCTGCAAAAATTTAGGTTAAGTGCGTTCATTCAACTTTTAGCACCATTTTATAAAACACACCATCAAGCATATGGACTATAAAAAAAACAAAACATATTGTTCATATATGAACGAACACCCGCATATTTGTTTAACAATAAAATAACAAGCAAGCAACAACTTTATTATCAGAAAACAAAAATTTGTTTAAAAAATTACGCAAAAAAAAAATTTTATTTTGAAACCAAACAAGAAAACTTGAACTAAATAAAATAATCTTTTTTTTTTTCATTTATAAATGACATTAACTGATATATAAAGTGTGTGGTTTTTGACTGAATCATATTATTATTCTCAAGAAAAGCAATAAATTGAAACCTGATTTTTGAAAACCTCTTCACAAGGGTTAATGAACTTTTTTGCGGTAAACAAAATTGGCACTTGTTTAAATAACAAGAAGTTTTTGCAAAAATTTCTATTTTTTTTTGTACGTTTTAAAACATTTTTTTTTTTGTAGCTTTTTGGCGGGGTAATTTTTTTTTATTTTTTTTTTTTCAAATACTTTAACATCAATATTTTATCTTTGTTGTGCTAGTTTTGGTGTTTTGTTTTTTCTTATTTTAATAATTGAATTTTTGAAAAAAAAATATAAATGAGTGTACTTACCATCCCGACTCATGCCGACAGCAATACATTTTTTCAGACGACAGTACTGACATCTATTGCGATTAATGCGTAATATGCTGCATTGTTGATTTTTTGTACAGGGACGATATTGTATTTTTTGTTGTATGGAACGACGGAAAAAGCCCTAGAAATAGAAAAAAAAAAATTTCAAAATTTATAAAAGAAATAAACTTATAATTTGGTAAATATTTTTAATCTCAGTTTATGTTGGATTTAAATTATTTTTAAAAGAAGTAAGCTCTGTTTAAAAAAAAAACATATTTTAATATTGGCGCCCAACATAAGGCCTATATGACATATATTAATTATTCTGTCCTGATATTATATATTTTTTTTCCTCAACAAAATTAAGTTTTAACACGATTTACACAAAAATAATCAATGTGTTTATTTTGGCGCCCAACGTAGGGCCCAATTTCAAAAGACTAAGAAAATTAGCAATTTTTATTTAATCACTATGAAAGCGACCCATATGACAAATACTACCATATACCCTCAAATTTCGGATCTGAACGTATATGGTCATATATAAGACTAGATATGGTCATATATTGAATCGTATATATACATATATGATCAGCTATATCCCAATATAATAATGTGCAAGCCCGTGTATGATCATATAATTTCATATACAAGCCCATGTATGATCATATAATTTCATATACAAGCCCATGTATGATCATACAAGTTCATATACAAGCCCATTTATGATCATATAAGTTCACCTACAAGCCCATGTATGTATGTTCATTTACGATCTAATTTTCATTTAGGGAACATTTTATATTAAGAAAATCGTACCCGATTTTCCATTTTGCAAAAGAAACCTACCTCCTTTTAACAACTATCGCGCCCAAAATAAAGCCTACTTACTAAAATATTTTATGTTAATATTTGTATACCCAACCCTACTACGGGGAAAGAGTATAAGTTTGTTCTGATGTTTGTAGCTTCCAAAAATAACAGTCCTCCTTAACCCCAGCTTTTAAAATGTAAATCGACTCAGAATCACATTCCAAGTCAATTTTGCAATGTTCTGCCGTCCGTCTGTTCATGCAAATCTTGTAGTCAAACTACAGATCGCAAGTCTAAAGATATTTATATGAAATTAGGCACATGGCCTAAGAGAAGCTTTTGTGCCAAAAGACAAGCCCTGTTCAAATTAGAAACTGTCCATATTCAGACATACGTACCACCCACCTTCAATGGAAAAGTTCTATCTGCAATGGCCTTCAATGTTATTTGCGTCCATATAAATTTCCGTTACCTTTCCGGAATAGAATTCAAATCGTTCTCATGGTCAGACATGACTGATTATAATTTGTTTACTTTAATAAAATTTGTATTCCATTTTGCAAGACAATTTTTTTTTTTTTTACATTTAACAACTTTGGCGCCCTACATAAGACCTTTAAAAAAAATCTATATTTAAACAATATCGACTCCTAACATGGGGGAGCCCGTTTTTTTTTAAACGCGATTTTTTGATTTCGCAATTTAAACTTAACTAAGTACTAATTGAAAAATATTTAACTTTTTTTTTCAAGTTTCTTAAAAGTTTGGAAACCTGAATTTAGTTTAGATAATAAAAACTTTTTGTTTACCAAAGCCATTTTGTTTCATAGAAACACACTATTTCTTTTTGTTTATTTTGGCGCCCACCTTAGAGCCGATTCGAAAGATTTAAATTTTTGATTTTGTTATTACAACTAAAAGTTATTTTCTATTTCTATTAAAATACAAACAAAATCAATCTTTTCCCTTTTATAAGCTAAAAGCTGTAAGTTTTAAACTTCTATCACCCACCATTAGCTTCGTGAGACAGAAAAATATCGTATTATAGTCAAAGCCGTTAACAAATAGTTGTAGTAAAATCTTAAGTTTTATTTTTTTTTTTAAATTTTTGCGTTTTTGATTTCTCCAAAATTTCTGCATTATTCCAATTATGGGGCCTTGTAAGAAAGACTTTAGTTTGAAATTTCCTTAAAAATGTATAACTTTGAATTAAATACTTTGTTAAAAATATAATTCAACCTAAGAAATTAAAAATTCCATTTGTTTTATCAGAAAAACTTGACAATATTTTCTCAATCAATCAATCTCCTCTCAGAAAATGTTCTTTTTTTTAATTTCAAACAACAAACTCGATATTATTACCCTAATGGCGCCTAACGTGGGGCCTTAAATTTATGATTTTGCAATTAAAACTAAACAAATACATTGAAAATAGTTCTGCCTAAATAATTTTACTTCCATTTGTTACACAGGACAAACTACATTTTTACTAATTTGACGCCCAACTTGAGATCTTTGTTTTTTTTTTTTTTTTTTTTAGAAAACTTTTTGAAACCTTTTTTAAATTAAAAATTGTTCTTATGGAACTTATTCTTTATGTGTTTTTATAAAAAGAAATCATGATTATGAATTTTTTAGGCGCCCAACGTGGGACCTTTTTTTAGAAAGGCATGAGTTGAAAACGTAATATATTACTAACTTACACTAACAACTCAACTTTTTTTGCCTTTTGGCGCCCACCGTGGGACCTGAGGCAGGCTATTAAATTTTTGTTTGCACAATTAAGAAAAAATATATTTTTAATAATAATAAACTATAATTTAATAACTCTTAATTGTGATATACTCCCGTAGGGCGCCCAAATATGGCAAGGTGTTTAAAAAATATTGAAAAAAAAGTAGTATTTGAGGAGAAATTTTGTCTTAATTAAAGCTAATGTTCCTTTTTATCCCAAAAAAAAAACCTACTTCCTTTTGTTGCTTAATTGTTTGTGATTGTTGTTCATTGTTACTATTTTTATTAGCTTCCATTTCTTGTTGCTGTTGTTCTTCATTCTTTTTTATTAATATGGCCACTTTATCTAAATCGGTGGTTTGTTGTTGGCTCTGGTGTTTACCAGTTTCTAAATTTTCATCAAATTTTTGACATAAATAATTTAATGTCGACTGTTCTTCCTCCTTGTGATCATCATCGCAACCGGAATCATCCATATTATCTAAATGACAATCGGCGCACTGACACTCTTGTTGGTCCTCCTCGTGAATTAAACTCGAACGTTGAGACGTAAGACGTCTTGAATAGTTTTGATGTTGTTGTTGCTGCTGTTGTTGTTGTTGTTCCTGATCATAATAAATATCATCATCACTAAACTCCCTTTGTAATTGTAGCTGTTGTGGTGTACAGGTACAACCATTGCTAAGGGAATGTGTGCTGGAGGTGTTGCTTATTAAAGAAGAATTTGAATCAGAACTGTCGCGTCTATGCTGGTGTTGTTGTTGTTGCTGCTGCTGTTGCAATTGTTGTTGTTGCTGTTGATAGTTTTGATGTTGCTGCTGTAGCAAAATGGCAATTTCTTTGTGGGTTTGTTCGGCGAGGTTTAATTCATATTGAGAGGAGGTGTTTGTGTTGTTAAAATTATTTATAATGTTGTTGCTGGTGGTGGTGGTGTTGTTGTTGTTGTTGTTATTGTTATTATGTTGTGGTTTGTCATTTAGATTATCACATTTTTCAAATTGTTGATCATCTCTAATGTCTTGTTGTTTTTGCTGTATTTGCATTTGTTCTTTTTGTTTCAATTCACGAGCATATCTGATTTTTTTCCAGGGACATTGTTGTGGCTCATATATTACTGCTTCCATTAAGGATTTATCCAAATTTCTTTGTTTATTATCCTCTTCATCTTGATCTTCATCTATACCCGATTCATTGTCATTTTTTAAACGCGGAAGATCTTGCTCTTTATTTTCTAAATGATGCTGATGTTGTTGGTGTTGAGGTTGTTGCAGATCCTGTTGTTGAGGTTTATGCTGTTCCTGATTTATGGGTGTAATTGTACTAATATTGTGATTAGAGGTGTTTAATGTCTTTATAATGTTGCTATTATTATCACTTATGTTAGTTTTTGTTGTTGTTGTTGGTGGTAATACTACTAATTGTTGTTGTTGTTGTTGATGATGCTGTTGTTTTAAGGGGCTGCTTGTTGTTGTGGTTAATGATGATAATGTTGCTGATGATAATGAGGAGGGGGAGGAGGAGGTTTTCAGTCTTTTAGGTTGTGCCAATTGTTGAGCTAATTGTTGATGTTGTTGCTGCTGCGGATGTTTTTGCACATATATTATTTGTTGTTGTTGTTGTTGTTGTTGTAATTGAGGTATTACAATTTGTTGCTGCTGTTGCTGTAAAGGACTAGTATTTTGTGTTTGTTTTTGCATTAAGGGTTTCTTGGTTATCGGCGCTGATTCCAAAAGTCTAACCAATGAAGCATGTTGTTTTTTCAACTGTTGACTTTTATTATTTAACAGTGATTGTTGTTGCTGATGTTGCTGCTGCTGTTGATGTTGGACATTTATAACCGTTTGTTGCTGAAATTGTGTTGTTTGTCCATTATTTTGCAAAGCGGCGGGTGTAGTTAATACCACAATTGTTGTAAGCTGTTGTGGTGGATGATGATTTTGATGATGTTGAGATCCCGCATTTGTTGTTAAAAATTGTGTTGGCATTGTTCTAACAATTTCCACCTGCTGCTGTTGATGTTGTTGTTGTTGCTGATGTTGCTGCTGCTGATGATGATGATGTTGCGTAAGTTGATGATGATGTTGTTGATGTTCCGTTATTGCCACTGCCGTGGTAGATAATTCTTGCATAGCACACACCATTTTTAAATTTTTTTTTTTTTATTGAACAACTTTTTAATTTTTTTATATTTGGTTTTAAATGACACTGTTTTAAAAAAAAATTATTTTTAAAATTTCTTTTTTTTTTTCTAAAATTTTCTAATAAGGAACATATTTCTTTTTTGTTTTGTTAACTTCAAATACGCGCCAATATTTTGTTTTGTATATAATTTTGCTAAAAATTTTACTAAAAGCCCCTTGTAATTATATATTTCTTCAAAAATTTTCTGCTCCCCTTTTCAAGGGTTTTATGTCTTTTTTGGTTTAAATACTCTTTTTTTTCAAGATTTAATTTTTTTCTAATAAAAAATAAACTTATTTTTCAAACGACGCGTTAAATTGGTTATATTTCTTTAATATATAATATTATTCTTTTTTAATTTTTTCAACTCTCACGTAAACACGTCCGTTACGTTTGACACACAATTTGCGAATGATTGTATAAATGTAACTACTCTATATAATTCATTAATATCACTCAGCTACAAAAAATAACTCAATTTGTTTTTTTATACCTAAGAGAATGAGTGTAAACGTTTTGAGTTTTTTCTTTTTCTATTAACACGTGAGCACATAGTTATATGTAGTTTGTTTTGTGCTTTGGGTACGTTGATGACGAGTTGGGGGCGGGGGGGGGCTGGGGTCTAGTTTTGTGTGAAGGCTCTATTTTCAGTGTTTTAGTGCAGTATTTTTGCATACTGCAATTTTCAGTAAATGTAGGTATAGTTGGGGATTTATGTGTGTGTGTGTGAGTGTATGAGTATCTCTATAAGTGTTATTAAAGGGGGGCTTTATGTTCTGTGTGTATTAAGACTGCCAGCTGAGTTGAGCTGAGCAGTCGTCAACCTCGCGCTACATAAAGAATTTTTTATATATTTTTATTTTTGTGGGCTAACAGAGGACATTCACATTTTGCAAAATTATAAAAAAAAAATAAGCAAAAAGTTCTAAAACTGCTATCAGCTTATATTAAACCTAATACGTAGACCCAACAATAATAAAATAAAATAATATGGAAAACTGCAAAAAAAAAGTTTTAGAAACTTTGTTTTTTTTTTTTGGAATTTTATGGTATCTAAATATTTTTCTCCTCAAAAGTAAATTATATGCTATTTTTACACTTTTTAAAATTTTTCTGTAATATATATTCAGACTGATCTCTTAACAATTGACATACCAGTGCAAAATTTTAATATTGTATATATTATTATTAATTTTTATATGGAACCGTGTTCCCCATATAAACCCATCTTCCTGGTATTTGTTTAAATAAATTTTTTTCGGCAATTTCGAGCAAATTTTATTCTCTTTTTTCCTCCCTATTCATTAAAACAATATCAGGGCCCTTTTCAGAATTTTTATTGCTTTTCGAAATTTTGTCAAAATTATACTTGGTGTAGGGCATTAAGTATGCTTGGTGTAGGGTATCAGACTTTAATCTTGACGTCCATGCAACTGTCCGTCTGCTAAGAAAGCTTGTTATCAAAATTTGGGCCATAATTCTAAAGATAATAGGACAAAATTAAGTACATAAGTTTGTATTGGTCCAATAATGAACCCTATTGAAATTGGTTGAAATAGGTCCACGTTTTAACCAAGTCGCCATATCTAAAGTGAGGTTGTGAATGCAGTACTCCCTCATAATGCATGAATCCAATTTCAAAGCGAATCGGACCACTTTTTGACCTAGTCCCCTCACATAAACCACCTGCCCGATATACTCGTATATTTAAATTGTCTTTTTGGGTAGCTTCGTTCAGGCTTTTTCCATATTTGCCGCTCATATAATAAGGATCAGATCTCCTTTCGAAATGTTGCCCGCTTTCCGGAGTCTTACCTAACTTTAACTATGGTGTAGATTATCTCATGGTTAGGCTTGACCTACTGCTGGATTTTTTATTTTTTACTTCAATATTTCTAATCTCTCAATATTTCAGATCTCCTTTCAAAATTTTGCCCGCTTTTCGGAGTATTACCCAACTTTTACTATGGTGCATGCTATCTCATGGTGAGGCAATTTTTTTTCTTCAATATTTTTGCGGCTCCAAAAAGTGCCCAGTTTTCCCATTAGATTGTAACACGATATCGGGGCGATTTAAAAACTGTGTGGTGGTAATTTTTATACTAATATTACGTTCATAAGGTTTAAAATACCAATTTTTTTTTTAAAGTTTTCGATTTTCAATTTCTATACAAATTTTAAGTTCCAAACTTGAACATCAGAAATACGTATTATGGGGTTCAATATAAACGTATCTTAAGATGTAGTGTTAACATCGTATTTTTTATCAAAATAGTGTCAAAAATGTTTCACCAATCCTGGTATTTTGTTTTTTGTGTTTTATTCTCCCGAGCAGTTTGATTCTAAATTAATTTTGTTTAAGACTCAGGTCAATAATACATTTTGTCTATATTCAGACTCTGACCTACCTCACATAAAAAGGCAATTTCTGAATTGGACCTATAATTATGGATAATTATGGGCCAAATTTCCGTTACGAGTATTACAATAATCCGCTAATGATCATATATTGGTTGCCGCATTTTTATATAAATATATTCAATTTGATTCGAAAAATGGAGTATCTGGTTAGTACAATTTATATACTTTAAATATATAATGATATCAAAATGACAATTTTCAAGGAAATATAAATTGTATAAAATCGTTGAATGTTTATATAATTTTGAGTAGTTTTAAATAAATTGTTAATTTAAATAACTTTGGTACAAAATTAATTAAGTTTTTTTTTTTATCAAAAATATCTTTTAAATATTTCCCCTACTCAAAACATAAGTTTTTTTTTAAGGAAAATGTCCCTGCCCGAGCGCCATTTTTTGAAACAGGTTTTTTTTAGTATACAATTTTTATTAAATTTTTCTTACATTTTAAGTTTTTAATTGTTTTTACTACACCCCCACTTTATATATTATTTTAGTTACTCCCACTCCTTGCCCTGCTCTTTTTTCTTTGTAAATCTCTTAACATCATTAATAATTATTTAAAACATACAAAACTTAATACAAAAAAAAAAAAACAAATCATAATATGACGAAGATGTATGTGTTTTATAAGAAAACGACAACAACAAATAAAATAATATAATATAAATTTATATTGTATGGGGACTATGACGACTACAATAACACTACAAAATATAAACATCAAACGACAACAACACATTTACACCATAAACTACAACACCAAGCAAGCAACCACCAATCATCATCATACACACACACACACACATTTATACGACAACGACGACTGATTGCTTTGCTTGCTGCTTAGTTCATCGAACTCGCCATTGTCGTGACCCACATTTCGGTCAAAAACCTCGAAATATGGAGCTCTTTTTTTCTATATGATGTTTATTTTTTATTGTTGTGTTGTATAAACTTCATTTCTTACGTTTTTTACGTCTTTTGGCCCCTTACACAATTTGTAATAAAGTATTGTCGTATCATTATCAATGAGAGAGCGAGAGTTAAGTTATTTACAATATTTATTCATTCACTATAAACAATTTAAAACGAATATAAAATAATTATACGAAGTATTACGTATAGCATAATGATTGTATAAGTTTTTTTTCCTCCCAAAGAGAGCAAGAGAGAGTGAGAGAGAAAGAGTGATATTATATTAGATGAGTGTGTTTTTATTGAGCTTTTTATTTTGCTTTATATTATGTTTTTGAGCTTATTGTAACGATGGAGAAAATTGAGTATTATTTTTAGTTAGATAAAGTGCATTTTGCACATATTCAAAAAAAAAAATAGTATTTAAAAAAAAAACGTATATAGAGTTCACTTAAGCTAACAATAGTTCAATGGCCTACAAATAAATATATATATTTTTTTAAAAATAATTATTAGAAAACTAAAAAAAATGTAAGAATTTTTCAAAAAATGTCACAAAGTTTTTAATAAAATTTGGAATTCTAAATATTCTTTGAAAGCTTTTAGAATTTATAACAAAAATTATGAAATTGCTCCTTGGTTGAGCGCCAACTGGGGAAAAACATATATATATTTTTTTTGCTTTATTGGAGGTCTGATGCTTTGCAAAAAATTTAAGGGCAAATGTAAGATTTTAACAGAACTTAGAAAAATGTCTGTTTGGGCGCCTGTCTAGGATAAAAGTTTAACTATATTTAATTCGTATATCGAAACTATTTTCATCGGCTATACAAAATGTCCCTGGCAACTGGGGCAAAATATATTATTTTTAGGTTTTATGGCAAATGTAAAATTAAAAAAAGTGTCTGCTTAGGCTCTTCTCTAGAACAAAATCAATAATCCTATTTTCGAATAAAAAATATATTTAAAAAAAAAAACTGTCCCTGCCAGGGCGCCAGCAATTTAAAATAGTATGGTTAAGGATTTATGCGTTACAATTTTTGGTATATATACAATTTTTCAAAATGTCCGTGTACGGTCTAAACCTTCCGCTAATGCTCGGTAAAATCTTCGATTTGTAAGACATGTTTGTTTTAAAAAATTTCTACCTTTCAAAATGTTCTAGAAAGAATAACTTTTCTAAAACAACATTATTATTAACTGTTTTCGTCCATAGATTTTTGTATAACTTTCTTTTTAACGACCCTTTTTCCTTAATAAACAAACCTTCTCTCCCTCTCCACTTTTTATATTTTAGCGCCATATTTGTTTCATATTCTCAACGACCCCCTTTTTTGTGTTATATATTGATAGTTTTTTTTTTTTTTTTTTTGCAAAGCAAAAGTGAATGAACTCAGCTTAGTTTATTATTATTTTTTTTTTTGTATATTTTGTGTAATATAATAATAATGATGTTTACAATGACGATGATGAGTTCAGTAGCTTTTTAGCTAAAAAAAAAAATAATCTAAAAGCAGATGCGACCGAGATTCTCTTCATTTAAAATACTTAAATAAAGTCAGCATACAACTCCTCCTCGTATTACCTCTCACACTCCACTCTATACACGAATTAAGAAAAATAAATAAATGAAAAAAAACATGTTTTCGTAGAAAGTGAGAGCAAAAATTTCACATCATAACCAATACGTGGAAATATACACCAAACGTTACAGCATCGTCATCATTATCAGCAACATCATCATCATTATCATCTTTCTTGGTATATTTCTTGTTTTTTTCTTGTGTTGTTTTTTTGTTTTAGTCCATCTTAAACATAGACGTTTCATAATTTGTTTAAATGGTAGAAATTTTTTAAAGTAAATCTCATTTTATGACAATGCTTAATAAATTTGTCACAAAGAATGCAAAAATAAGGAGAGATTTTTGAAGAAGAAAACATAAACAACAACATGAGTCATAATTTATGAGGAATTTTATAAATTGTTTTTTAAAAATAATATGTGTGACATGATTTGTAAAAGCTGTTTTGCTAAATTTAATATTTTTTATTTTATTTTACTGGCGATACATATAAAATACGTTATTTATATAGTTCAATAATAAGTATACGCCTTCTGTCAAGAAATTTTTAATATAGCGGTTTAATTAGAAGTGTTAGCATAAAGTGTATGAGTAATATAAAATATCAGAACGTATGAGTAATATAAAGAACGTATGAGTTATATGCATTATAGAATTCAATATTAAGTATCTGTCTTAAAAGGCAAGTATTTTCTGAATTCTCTAAAAAAAAAAGAATGTCCCTGCTCGGGCGCCTATAGCAAAATTAAAGTAAGATTTAAAAATTCCTTTACATCATTTGACCAAGCTAAGTCTTTCGAATAAATATTAAAAAGCCGTAGCTAGAGCAATCGAATTCTCTAAAAAAAAAATGTCCCTGCTCGGGCGCCAATAGCAAAATTAAAGTAAGATTTAAAAATTCCTTTACATTTGCATTTTTCGGAGAATTCGTTTTTTTTTCTTTTGGGGAAAATAAAGACAGAAATTATTTTCCCCAAAGAAAAAAAAAACGAATTTTCTGAAAAATTCCTTTACATCAATTGCTCTAGCTACGCCTCTTTAATATTTATTTTGTTTTTTTTTTCTGTCTATATTTTCCCTCCATATTCCACTTATTCTAGTAGTTGTAATAGTATTCTATTAAACAAAATTTGCGCAACAAATATGCACCTCAAATAAGCACACTCAAACTCTGCTCTATTCGACGAGAACATTCCAACTACATTTATACAATTTTCATACAAAAACTATTGGCATAAACTTTCTCTCTCTAACTCAACAACCAAATAGAGATAAATGCATACACACATAAATCTCTATACATAGGCATACTTCTGATAGAATTCAGAACAGAGCAGCAACAACAACAAAAATTCCAAACTAGCTCATAGAGTAATGACCATGCAAAGCAACACCATCGTCGACATTATTCATCATCATGTTCTATAGACAACATGATGCACAACACACAAATAATTGGAATCTTCTACATGTTGATGATACAAACTGCAAATACAACATCATTATTAAGAACTTTTTTTTTTTTAGTGTAACCACAGAAAGGTAAATGAACTCGAGGTTATTGTCTACTTGTTCTCGTAACTATACAATGACGTCAATTGTAGTTGGGTGGTAAGTTGGAGGGAGATTGGTGGGGATGGATAAAATAGATAGATGGATTGTAAGGGATGGATGGTGGTGCTGGTGGGGGGGGGGGGGGGAATTTTTTGTATGCACATGAAGAAGCACATACTGAAATTGCGTACGAGACTTATTAGCAGGCGGCACACATTTTGTCAGGCTATCATCAGGCTGTGCTAACAAATGTATTCACATATATGGTTAGTAGCATATTCTAGAGGAAATTGTAGGAGAAAAAAAGCCTTTAAATAGCTTTAGAATTACACTCTCGATTTTTTTTTTGGTCTTCTGAATTTTCTTTTATTTGTCATATATGCAATATTAACAGGAAGCTTGTTAGCCAAAAACAACCACCAACACCAAACTCCATTAGCAGCTTACTGGGTAATTAGTAGAAATACACGAATAAGTTTGTGTGGGTGTGTGTGTATAAGGATAGAAATGAGTTTACATTGCTTATATCCTTATGGTATTTTCTTGTAGTGTTTTGAAATATACAAATTGGTATGTAACTCCTCACCGTCCAGAAGAGTTCTTTGAACTTTAACCTAAATAAACTTTATTTTATTTTTTGCTGCTGCCATTATTAGCTAAAGTTCATTCGTCCCTTAAATATTTAAGGTGTTCATTAGTGTTTATTTAATCTCGATAGGCGGGTTGTTTTAAGTAATTATTTTTTTTTTATCAATACTTATTTATAAAAATGTTATATGCTTTAAAGGCTTTTGAATTAACCCTTTGGGGAACTAAATAGGAAAAAAAATCACGAGTTTAAAATAGTAAGCATTTTTTGCTTAATATTTACTAATTTCAGTGAAATTTTCACTCACTAAAAGTTTACGATATTATAAATTTTGAGTTTATTAGCTAAAAAAAATATATATTCTTTATGCCAATTTATAATTTTTTACAATAAAAGTTACATTTCAAGGTAATATCGTTGAAAGATTTTAATTATTGTAAATTTACGATATTGCAAATATTTTAAAAAGTATGCATATTTATCAATATTAATGCTTTAAAATTATATTTTAATAGTTTTATAGTACTATTAGGTAGTTTTTTCATGTCACAAAAATTTACGATATTAAACATCCTTAATAAAGTGTATATTTTTTTTTTTTTAGAAATTATTAAAAAAAAAAACATTCACTTACACTGAGCTTAAAACGATATATCAGCCCAATATCGTAAATATATATTAATACCGTAAAATCAATGTATTGGTAATTTCTAATTTAAACATTCACATTTTTTAATTTGTATTGTGTTCTTTTTTAGTGCATTAAACTGAAATGTTTGTAAAACAAATTTACGATATTACAAAAATAAGCTGATTTTTTTTTGTAGGCAGTCCGGTTAACAAATTATATATATCGTTAATTTACGATATTGAATATTTTTTGTAAATGTGCACGTCTTTCATCCGAATTGTTTTTAGTTTCGTATTGAGAAAGTTTTACAGTAGTTTTATTAATTTTTTAAAGCACAAAAAATTACGATATTATAGATATAACTTTAAAATATGCATAAGTATATATTTTTTTTAATTCTAAAACCTATTAATTTTTACAACAAAAAATCGTAAAATAACCCACTCTAGCTAGTTTCTAGGTGTCTAAAATGTTGTACTTTTGGGCACCACACTGCACATTGTATTTTTTTTTCTTAGAAAATATCTATTTTTGCTTTAAATATTTACTATTTTTATTAAAAATTTCTTTTTTTGGCAATCGTAATCATATTTCTTATATCGTAAATTTATGATATTACTTCAAAAATTTGCATAAATGTCAATTGTAATGTTCCCAGTTTTACGATATTTAAATTGCATTAATTTAATTTTAATAAAACTTATTTTTAAAGTGAAATTACTTATTTGTATAATTATAATGAAATTTTAAAATAATGATAGGAATTTTTAATATCTTTTTTATACGATATTGCATAATTTCTTTAACTCAAATTTATTAAAATTAATACATTTTGTTTATATTAAAAATTTTGAGTCCTTTGGAGTTTTTATACAAAAAAAAAAAAAATAAAATACGATATTAAAAATTTTTATTAAAATTTTCATATTTTCTTTATAAAATTAAATATTTTTTTTATCGAAAATTAAATTTTAAGAGCAATATCAATGAAATAATTTGTATTGTAAAAATACGATATTGCAAGTTTTTTTGAAAATATGCATATTTATTTAATTTGAAGACTATTAATAGATATTATAAATGTTTTTAAAATTTTTACAATATACAAATTTACGATATTACACATTTTACATAAAATTTTCCTGTTTTTTCAAAAATTTATTAAAAAAAAAGATTTGTCTGTGTCAAAATCATAATTTGGCAAGAAAATTTAAATATAACAGCAATATCGTAAATATTTTACAATATCGTAAATTTACGATATGGCAATAGTTTTTAAAAAATGTGCATATTAATCAATTTTTATCAAATAGTTTTTAAAGCATTTCCATAAAATATTCATACAAACAAAAATTACGATATTACAAATTTTCGTTGCAATTCGAATTTTTTTTAGAAAGTCATTATTTAATGTATTTTATTTACATTTTTTTTTTGTTATTTGTGATTCCCCCCAAAGGTTTAATATAAATTTGTGCCTCATTCATCATAGGTTGTCGTCATTTAATTTTCATAGGAATATTGTATACAGGTATTGGGGAGTGCGCTTATTGAAGCTTGTAATAATTGAAATGTCAACATTTACTTGATTTGCTACCTTGTTGTTTACTTTTGCCTCAAATAACTCAATATACTCCAACTAACTTGAAATGGGTTGGTCATTTTGTATTAAAATGTTTTTGGCCTTTTATAGTCACAATACTTTAAAATAGAAATAGACAAAATATCAAAAGTTAATATTTCAAAGACAATCACATTAATATATATTAAACGTCATTTAAAGTAAAGTTTAACATATGTTAACCTAGATTTAAAAAAAAACATTAATTGTTGTCTTTCATTATTACAAAATGTCAAAGTTTAATATTTTAGTTTAATATATTTTTTTTTTTGTTTAGTTCCTATTTCAACAAATTATTGACAAATCATTATTATTGTTCTAAACTTTGGGTAAAAGTAAAACGGAAATGTTTTTTTTTTCTTAGTTTATAGATATTTTGTTGTAATAATATGTGATGGGGCCAAACAGCTGCTATGTCTGTCTCCTCATTTAGGTTTAGTGCTATAAGTTGTTTGCTTCATTCTCTTTCTCTTTGCTGTTTTTTTTTCGAAAAAAAAAGTATTTTGTATATTAATACTCAATTGCCAGCCTGTGCTGCCTACTACTCTGACTGACTGCCTGTATGTCTTTCCATATTGAGGACACTAAACTATAGTAACCTTTTGATACTGATTTGTAGTACTTATACCGTAAGAGGGTAGAACAATCTAGAATATAATTGAAATCTAATTTTTAGTTGTATTGCATAAAGATTTTTTTAAAGAACAAAAAAAACAAAAAGAATGATACTTTAGACATTTCTAGAATGCAGATAAAAACTTGATAAAAAGAGATTAGATCTTTAAAAAAAAATTCTTAAAAGTTAAGCGAATATATTTATGAGTACTTTCTGAGAAAAATTTTCATACGAGCTTATCATTAATATATATTTTGACATTTTTTTATACTTTACCAATCCATTAATCAGAATAACATACCTGAAATTAAATAAGAAAAAAAGTCTAAATTAATATATTGATAAAAATTTTAAAAGTTTAATATTTAATGAATAAATATTTTGAAAATTAATTTAATTTAAGTAAAAATGCAAAAATAATAAAATTAGCAGGGTTAATATCTTAAGATTCTCAATTAAACTTGAGATTGCCTCAAATTCCAAATAACATCTTAATATTGTGCTGAACTAAATGGCACCCAACGTTGGGTTCAATACTCCAAAAATTGCTTTTTAACCTGCCAGTTTCCAAGAAATTCTATGAAGCCTTAAAGGCCCAAAAACTCGAAATAACTTTACTTTTTACATTTTTACAAAATAATGGCGCCCAACATGGGTTTTTATAAACTGGCAAAGAAATTATTCAAAGCTACTAAAGTCTCATTTCCCATCAAATTCTGATATGTAAAAGAGAAAAAAAGGAAATCCAAGATCAACTTGGCTCTGTTTAAGTGCCACCACAGGCATATCGAAAACATTTATGTGAAATTTTTCATCAATACCTATTTGTCAAAATTTCTACGTTTTGGCACAGCGTAGCCAGCTGTTCAACGAATTGGTATAAATAAAGTTTTGTAAAAAATTAGATAAAAGTACCCGAAATTTTATAACTTAAACTATGTTTTTACCGAACCCCAAAATACGTATTTTCGTATTTTTTTTTATCATGTTTTAAAATTTTTACATCAAAAACTTGAAAATACGCATTTTAGGCTTCAGTATGAAAGTAGTACAGGGTTGGGCCAAAATCTATTATCTGATTTTCTTTCGCTAAAGCTTTTATTTGATACATGAACTCATATGGGTTTAGCGATGAAGTCGAATTATTTAAACACCAGTTGACTTTCGGACCCAAGCACTAGTGGGTGGGTGCTATATATTGCAATATTCTTCTTCTCTACTATTTTAATAAATTTTATGGCACCCAATCTAGAAGTCAATTATCTGAAGATCCTTTTGTTGGGAATTTCTTCTTCTCTACTTTTGAAAAAAAAAATAAATAAGGCGCCCAACCCAAGAGTCAATTATCTTTAATTATCTTCACTCAGAAAAAAGTAAGTAGAAAAATTTGTAAACTATTTTCAATCCCACTTTACTATTTTTGTACTGCTTTTTAGTAAAAAAATTATTATTTAGCAAATCTTTTTGCTATTTACATTTTTCATATTACAGAATATTTACAAATTTTTAATGCTAATTTGAGAAATCGTTTTAGAAATTTTTGAAAACTGATTTGCTAAAATTTGCAAAAAAAAAAAAAAATACTAATTTTAAAAAGTGGATATTGAAGAAAATGTTATTTCTAAATAAAACTTACACCTACAAATTTAAATTGCCTTTAAATAATACATAGATTAAAAAAAGGGATCGGGAGTGAAGATAGCAATAAAATGTTTTTTTAGTTCTAAAAATCAGCCCTGAAAACATTAAAATTTTACCTTAAAATTAAAAAAAATTTACTAAAATATTTTTTAAAACAAAAATTACCAAATTAAAATAAAATCATAAATTCGTTTGTTTTTTACAATTTTTAAAACTTTTATTTTTTTTTTAATTTTGTCTAATATATTTTTTGAAAAAAAAAAAAAATAAAAAAAATTCATATAAAGTTTTGTATTAAAATTAATGTTTAGTAATTTTTTTTTTTTTGTGATTTAAGCAAACCGATTTTAAATTCCACTTTAAAATAAATTTAGTAGCGGCAGCTAATTTTGTCTACAAATTTCATTGTACTACACGTCAGCAGATATGTTCTGCTAAGATTAGCAAAAAATACCGCTGGGCTGAAATTAACAAAATTTTCCGTAATAGCAGCAAAATTTTCAGTTGCCATTACAGAATTTTTGTTTTTGGTGAGTGTATATGGACGATTCTTTGCGAAGTTCCGTTAAAAAGTTAACATTTTTTTTTAGATTCTATCATGTTAAACGTGCTTCTCTGGCAATATCCTACCACCCACTTCTTTACCTAAATGATACAAAAGCCCTTTTAGTTTTATTTTATACCTTTGATGTCGTTAAAGTTCATTGTGCTAAATTCTCATATTGATAGAGTTCAGTTTGGTGTTATTTAAGTTTTTTTTTTTTTTTTTGTTGCTGCCAGGGGTTGTTGTTTGCTTTGACCGACTTTACGTTCAATGACCGCCACACTAAACACTACAGCAAGCAATGTGCAGCACCAACAGCAGCAACTTTAACCAATAACAGCAGAAATTGGCCATAGCAGCAGCATACATTATCAGAGATGCAGAAGTGTATTTCTACTGCACATAATAACGTTATAATGACGGGTTGCAAACGATTGTTGGTTCGTTAAAATGCTCGTTAAATATGGGTGTTGTTGTTGTTGTTGGTAGGTTTTTAATTCGTATTCCATGGCTGACTGCATGACTGGGTGTTCAGAGTATTAAATGTGTAATGTTAACACACAAAAGGCAGGCAGAGGCATATTTAGGCAGTTGCTAAGAGCTCCCAAAAGGAGTGAGTTGAAAAAAACACAAAGATGATAAAGGGATTTGCGGTATAAAGAAGGGAACCAACAATATGACTATGTAACCTTAAAAAAAATGGCAACTGTAACAGAGGCAGGCATGTGCTTCAGATAATAGAATGAATATAAATGGACAGCAAGTAATGTTTAGCAGTTGTAATATCAAAAGGTTAATGAACTGAGCTTTTTCTTTTTGCACAAATTTTTTTTTTGTATAAAATATGTTAAAAGATTTCAAGGAAATTTAGGGTAAATAATGAATAAAACTTTTACTTATTTAAAAAGGTTTAATAAGCAAAAAAACTATGGCGCCCAACATTAAATCAATAATTGAAATTTTCATTTATTTATAAAATAAAAAGAAAACATAACTTATGGCGCCCAATACAAAACCAATTATTAAATAAAAATTATCTTAATCCAAACACACAATTAATTTTTCTAAAATAAAAAAAAAATAATATGCAATCTTATTTTTTTAGAATCTTATAACATTAAATGCAAATTTTTTTTTTAAACAAACAAATCCAGTTAAGAAAAAAAACTTAATAAAATTGTAACAAAGTCAACTGCCTTTGAGTTTAATGAACTCTTAGTTGGATTATTTTTTGTAAGCCAAGTTAAGTTAGTTTTGTTGCCATTTTTTTTTTGTTTCTGTAAATATCAAGTAAATCTATAGAAAAAAACTAGTTTTTCTTATGTGCGTTAGATGTTTGTTTAAATTAATCTCAAATATGCGTTATAGTTTTTTATT
This sequence comes from Eustalomyia histrio, assembly GCA_949748255.1. Taxonomy (NCBI): domain Eukaryota; kingdom Metazoa; phylum Arthropoda; class Insecta; order Diptera; family Anthomyiidae; genus Eustalomyia; species Eustalomyia histrio. Next base: position 129,171,852 of record OX456524.1, read on the forward strand.
TGAAAGATTTTTATTTATTTTTTTTTTTTTGATATGTTTTTGTGACTCATTCATATTGTCAAAAAAAAAAACAAACATTATTTGTGTTGGTTTGTTATCTGAACCTCCATAATATTTTTATGTGTGTATACAAAGCCACACACAAACATGTTTAGACATGCTATTAAGCACCTGGTCTTTGTTTTTATTGTAAATATTTAGGGCGTTATTGCATAACTAAATAATATTCAATTAATGTTGAAAACAAAATATATGAGTCATTTTGTTGTTTAAGTAATGGTCTAAAAATTTGAGTGGTTTATTTAATTTAATTCTAAAGCTGTCAAATTTTTTTTTCTCTTAGACTTTTCAAACTTTTATTTGATTATTTTTTTTATTAATAGTTTTTCAATATTTTTTTTTATCTTAATCTATCAACACATGTCAAAGAATATTTTTAATGTTTTTAAAATATTTTTTAAGCAGATTTATGGTGTTGATGAAAATATGTCAATGACCGTTCAAAGTAATTAATGTTTTTTTTTTTTTCAAAATATTAGGTGTAGGTAGCGTAAATTTATAATTGGCCATAAATTTGAAATAAGTAAAAGAATATAATTTGTGTACTATTCAATAAATCAATTAATATGTCAATTAATTTAAAGATTTGCAAAAGTCCCTTCGTTGTAGCTTTAATAAGTCATTACTCTATCGCTTAAATATGAATCTTCGTTACTCCTATTTTCTGTATCATCCACTTCAAATGGTTCGTAATATGTGTCATAGGTGTAAATAATTGATCCTTATGCAGTTTTAGGTCCTTCTAGTGATATTGTAACTTGTTTCTGTACAAATTAAAAATGCCACTTAGCACTTTTTATTCGTCAAACTCAGTTCAGCGCCCAACGCAGTTTAGGACTTTTTCCATTCGGAAAACAATATATATATTTTTTTGTTTATTTATTTATAACGAGCTTTCAACCTCCTTATATTAGGAAAAATAAAGAAAATTTGATTATGTTATATTTATTTTTCTTTATTCGATCTTCAATATTATATTATACTATTCTTCTAAATCGAGTTTAAGATCCTTTAACAAAAATAATGATTATTTATTATTTTCTTCCAATATTTCGTCTCCACATTGGGTGACTTCTTCAGGAAAATCATTTCATTCATTTCCCTGAAGAAGTCACCCAATGTGGAGACGAAATATTGGAAGAAAATAATAAATAATCATTATTTTTGTTGAAGGATCTTAAACTCGATTTAGAAGAATAGTATATGAAAATTGATTATTTTTAGCTAGGCTGTTATATTGATTACTAAAAAGAAAATAATGGTGCTAAAAATGTTATTTTATAGGGTTCTTCGTTTAAGCTCTGCCTATTCAGGAGGTTCTAGCTCCTTCAAAACTTAATGTTCTGATCTTAGCAGATCTGGTCTTATCTGGACCCCAAGTTTTAAAGAGTCTAGAACCTCCTAAATAGGCAGAGCTCAAACGAAAAACCTATAAAATAATATTTTTAGCATCATTATTATCTTGTTAGTAGTCAATTAGACACTATGACGTTACTAAAATCTGAAGATAAAAATATTTTTTCAGCTTATTTAGGAGACTCTAGCTTTGCAAAAAATCCAATTTTTTATTTAAAATTTAAATTAGAATTCTACTTTAAATATTTGTATAGTAAGGAGGTATGGTTTTAATAAAAAAAAAAAAATTGGCGCCTGAGCAGGGACCAGTATTATGCATTACGCTTACACAAAATTATAACAATTTGAGACATTTGGATATAATAATATTTATAAACTTTTAACAAAGACAAAAATCCTTGGAAGAACTGAAAGCGCGAGTATTTGAAAGGAAATTGTTCTAATTTTTCTGCTTGATGATTGTTTCCCCCAATTTTCGCGCTTTTTTCTATATTCTTCAACATGCAAAATATACAAGAAAATATATTTTGCTACTTTTGCCAGCCATTTAGTCAGCCAAAACATTTGCAAACACACATACAGAGTCTTTAACTAAACAGCCAGCAAACCAAGCAAAGCGTACCAACAACTAACCAGCCAGCCAAAGTTTAGGTCGTTGGCGTTCAATAACCTCAACGTAATACTTACAAAAAAAAAAAAAAAAATCAACAAAAACAAATTGTGTGCACTATAAAAATAGTACAATCAAATTGTACAACAACGACAACTACACATACAACAACATGAGCATTTGCACATAACTATTTTTGTGCAAGGCAAGCAAGAAAATGCATTTTGTTGAGTGCATTTTAAGAACTTTTGCTATGAACTGTAATTGTAAAATTTTTTGAGTTAAAATTACAAAAGACATGCGCAAAAAAAAAAAATTTAGTACAAAAAAATTATGTTTAAAAATTGAGAATATTATTCTATTGGTGGGAAAGGAAATGATGACCATAAATGTAAGAGGTTGATAGAGGTTTTTGGAAGTGAGAGGATTTTGAAGGAAATGTTCTTTTTGAAAAATATTTTTTATAGAAAAATTCATCAAAAGTAAGAAAATTTTTTAATTAAAAAAAAATTGAAAAATATTTAACATTAAAAAATATTTTTTTTATTGAATTTTAACATTTTATTATATTTTACTTAATTTTCAATCTTAACTTATTTTTTTTTTTTTAATTTTTAAATGATGTCTTATTAAACATTCTCGAATTTTCTGAATGACTAAAAAGATTTTTATTGTTTTGTAAATAAAGATAAAATGATTTTTAAATTAAATCTTTTTTTTTATTAAATTTTAAAATTTTATTACAATATATTTAACTTAATTTTCAATCTTAACTTAATTTTTTTTTTTTAATTTTAAAATGATGTCTTATTAAACATTCTCGAATTTTCTGAATGACTAAAAATATTTTTATTGTTTTGTAAATTGTTCCCTTTTTTTGTGTGTAATTTTAATTAAGTTTTATTTAGCTTGTTAAAAGTTGTGTGCCCCTTTTTCATGTTTGTTTGTTGTTTTTTATTAATTACATTTTTTTTATAATTATTATTTTTTTTTAAGCTTATCAGTCCTCTTATTTAACCCAATTACCCATTGTAGTGGTCAATAACCTTAAGTTAAGTGTAGTGGTAACACACACACACACACACACCACACAACACTATCACAATAATAGCGACGACGACGGCTACTCATATTTCAAACTCACGCACGCATACATGCAATTCAAACAATTTTAACAAAAGCTAATTGTATAGAATAAAATGCAATTTTTTTTCTTTATTTATAAAGAAATGCATAAATTTATTTAGAAGAACCCAAATGAAGACAAACTTTGTCTGTCGTACACACATCGTCATCGACCGACCGACCAGGCAAGAAGACAGGCAGGCAAGAAGACAAGCAGGCAATCAGTTTAGCATGTATAAAATATGCCTGCAGTTTTATAATATGCATGTTTTTTTTTTGTCAATATGCATAATATCTTCATATGTGTATAAAACACATGACAACCGTTTTATTTAGTAGTTTAAAAGAATTCTTTAGTTTGTTTAACTCTAAATTGATATTATAGAATTTTATATTCTTAAAAATTAAATCCCTATGATAAGCTAATGTATTTTAAATTCTAAACACACTCTAACTAGGCGTTTAGGCAAAAATAAAATTGCATATGCCTACAGTTGGCAAAATAATAATAGTAAAAATACTAAAATATATAACATGATTTTGAATGAAAATCTTTTAAAGAATGGAGCTAGAAAAGGAGACGCGCCTCACATGTCTGGACAAATTTTTAAACTTTTCATATTTGTTATTATTATTTAAAATTTGTATTAACAATGATTTGTTTTTATAAAACATAAATTCAAAATTTGCATAGATTTGTTTTTATAAATTTTATATTAAAATTTTTCATTTCTACGATTTTTATAAGAAAAATACTTTGGCGCTTGAGTAAGTGTATTGTTAAAATCTTACAAAATGCCTTGGCGCCCGAGCAGGTTCCATAAATCTTAAAATATTGAGTATTGGGGCTATATTTAATTTAAAATATATATGTATATGCAGCGAAATCTGATATAAAAACCTAATTTTAGATTAAAACCAAACGTGGGGTTCTGAAAGGACAATTATTATTACTATAACCTTATGACAATAAATTCCGGAGGCTCTAGCTTTTCAAAAACTTTGGGTTCTAAAGAGAATTTTTGCCAAATTGAAATAGTTCATTTAATTTATTTGAATGAACAAAAATAACAAACAAAGAATTTCAATGTAAAAAATTTTTTAGTTTGAAAGCTGATTTATTAAGAAGCATGTACCATATATATTGAGATCCTGTTGAATTTGGGATCTTTGTTTTAATTTAAATACATTATTTTTTTTTTAAATTACAACTTTTGATCTGAGAATTGAAATTAGTTTTTTAGATTGGCGCCCAATGTAGAGGCAAATATATGAATACGAACATTTTCGTTTTGAGCTAATCAAACTTTTTCCAAATCAATTTATAAGCCATTAATTTTTTAGGTTTTTGATCAGGCACCAGCAACTAAGATTATTTCTCATATAAATTTATTTAGATGTGTTATGTTTAAAACCCCCATTATATTTTTGTTAAAAATCTCACCAAATCAATTTGTAAGATTGGCGATTTTGATCAGAGTTACCAGCAATTAAAATCATATATATGAGATATTTAGATTTGTTTAAAAGCGCCATTACATTTTTTTTTTTAAATCTCAGCAAATCGATTTGTCAGATTGGCGCCCAAAGTGAGACAAAAGATTTTAAATCGGTCGAAATTTTCTTCATACAGCTTTTCTTTATAAAAAAAATGAAACTTGACGCATAAATTTTAATTTGTAACTAAAGCTATCAATAAAATCTGACTGTGGTCTCTTAAATTTTCATTGGCGCCTGAGCAGGGACCAGTAATCCTTATATTATAAATATTATTATTAATCATTCTGCACAAAAGATCAACTTGTTTTGGACGTGGTACATAGGGCCTTTCGTATCTAATCTAGCATTCATTTAAAATTGTACACTTAATATTATACAAAAATGCCAAGTTATAGAGAGAATTGTAATTCTTTTTTTTTTTTCAAAACTTGGTTTTAAGTGCCAGATATGGAAAAAAACTGAGTTATAAGAGTAAAGGCAACTATTAGAAAACTGCATTAGAACGAAGTTTCATTGTATGTTGTACGGAGGAAAATACTTAAAAATTTTTAATTTTTTACAATCTCTGACTTCAAAGAAATTTTTACAAATTTTCTCAATTTTTATTATAACATGTATCGTTTTTGTTTGCAGTATAATATAAAAAGTCACTGACTTATTTGAATTTAGTTTTTTTATTTTATATAAACTAAATTGTATTACCTAGCAAACATGGCAATACAAAATTGATTTAACATTGTAAATATCATGTCGCTAGAGCAATATATAGTTAAAAACTTTTGGAAGATAAATAGATAATATTACTAGATCAGTATTTGGGAGATATTTGAGTCTCTTTTTGAACGAGAATAAATGTCCATTAAATGGGAACGATCACTTTCAAATAATTAAATTGGGGCAGGAATAATAAAAAGAAACTGTCCCAAATATATAACAGGCGTCCCAATGTCTAAAAAGTTTTCAAATCATAGAAAGCTATGACAAATTTACGGGACAGATGTTCCAATTTACGTTTGCTTTTAAATTGGCACAAATTTGGGTGCATCGCTTTAATAATATCTGGAAATTAAATCTATGGCCTTCAGCAATATACCGTGCCAGATAAATTTCCCGGTGCTAAAAAAAATACTGCATATGGGTATTTCCACAGAAAGGTCAACCGCTACCAAAATATTAAAGTTGAAGAAAAAAGACTTTTCTGAGAAAATTTAGTTGGTTAATGCATTGGATTTTAAGAATATACCTAATTAAATACATATTACCATTTCTAATTTGAGAAAAGTGGTCTGCAAAGAGCAGCTTTGCTTCTTTTGGTTTTAGCGTTTTTAATTGACATTTTTCCTTGAGTTATTTCTAAGTGTTACATATCATGTCGATTGCACTCTTCTTATAGACTAAATATACCAACAATAAATATTTAAAAACACCACAGTAGAGATCAAGCAAACTCCGAATAACGGTATAATTCAAAGATTCTTTGTACTACATTCTTCTATCCCGTTCGCGACCGAAAATAAGCATTTGTGTTTATTTCTCCGTGAACGTTGATCGGAATAGTTTGATATTTACAATTCAAAACAAAATAACCGAGATTATTTAAAAAAACCAAACCTAAAGCATTTTGATCCATAAATAAACCTAAAAAATGCCTTTGGAATCATTGTCCCGTTCGCGATGTCCCGTTCGCGATTCTAAAAAATATTTAAAAAAAAAATAAGGATAATAAAAATAAACAAAATGCTAAATAAAATCTTTATATCTCTGCTTTAGTTAAAAAATAATCTCCATTTAATAAACTGACGAAATTCGCAGAGTTTTAAACAAAACCACACACCGTTCGCGATCGCAAGTTTATCCAAAATATTTGGAGAACGTTCATATTTTATAATTTTCTTTTTGTTCTCAAAAATTGTTCTACTAAAATGCTATTAAATATTTATAAAAAGTTAAAAAAAAATTTGAGTTTTCATATTTTTTTTTCAAGTTGAGTGCGTACGAATGTCCCGTTCGCGATCCTGAAAATGCCCATATATGATCTAAATTTTTATAGTTTCTGAAGAAAACTTTTTAATATTTTAAAAAAATTAAAAATTTATAAAGTTTTAAATAAATCTTTTATAGAATATCTCCCCCCAAATGATCGAAAATTAATGGATTCGTCTTAAAAACAAAACAAGTATATAACAATACATCATCCAAATGTTTGTTGGGTTTATTTTTGTTCATGCTCATATGTATAAGTAAATTGAAGCTTATATTACAACAACAACAACAACAAAATAAAATTGTAAACCAACGACCGCTTACGACCTACAAGTTTAAATGTATATTGTAATGATAAGCTATAGCAGAGCTGGAGCTAACTGCAAATGAACGAACTAACGATAGAACATTTTTCTAGTCAGTCATTAAGTTAGTAAGGCCTACTTGAAAATGAACAAAACAAAAACAACAACAAAAAAAGTACAAATTACAAATAAAAATTCTTCTTTCATTTCTTATAAGTATAAGTTCTATACTAGGTAAAGTTTTATTTCCTTTTTAATGATATTCGTGACGTTCTTTTTTGTTCTTTTGGAATGAAAATTTAAAAAAAAAAAAAAACACAATATTGTTGTGGTTAAAATATTTTGTTCAGTGAGGTAGGTTGGTTGAGTTTTTTTTAGAAATACGTGTAAATAAGCCTGTACATAAGGGAGATAATTATTTAAAGGGTCTTAAAAAAGTTGACGATATTATTTCAGAAACTTTTTAAAACTTTTAACGAAATATTGCAAAGAATGTTTTACCAAAATAAAATTTCAAATATCTTATCCTTATAATTTACAATTTTAAAATGTTACCATAAGATTCCCCCCTAATAGTCTCCGTTTAAAATGCATGTTATTTAAAAATAAAATTTCAGTCTTGCAATAACAACAAAAAATTTTCCACTGGCCTACAATCATTAGTTTTGAGTGGTATTTTTTTTTATTTTTTTTTTTGTATGTCTGTATAAATATTTTATATATGTATATTTATGTAGCACCTTATTAAAAAAAAGGGTGTTTGTGTCTGTGTTTTTCTCGAGTATGAGGTAATTAAAAGTAATTTTTGTTTCTTTTTTTTTAAATCTTCTAAACGTCATGCTTGTCATTATAAATTTTATTTTGGCAAGTGTAATATAACAATCTTCTTAACAGCCAAAATTAAAAAAAAAGGAAAAAAAATTGCATAAAATTTTAACATGTTAAAATTGTTCTAATTTTATTTTTTGAACAAATTTTGCCAGCATTTTTTAAATGTTCAAATTTATATTTTAACAAGCTAAAAGAAAATGGGTTAAATAATTTTTTTTTTTTTTTTGTAAAGACATTTATAGATGAAATTTTTTGTGTAATAAATTTATGGTAATTTTTGTAAAATGCAATTGAAGATGATGACACTTTTTGAAATGGAAATTTATTAAAATTTTTGTGAGCGTTTTGAAAAATTTAAATATTCAACTGAAATATTTTTTTGATAAATAAAATTTTTTATAAATAATTTGGGTTAGAAAATGCTATAAAAATTTCATTAAAGAATTCCTGTTTTAAGAAACGTAACAGTTTGATTACAAATCCGATATATAGTATTAAAATATTGTTAATATTATTTGACGATACTCTGTTGGCGCCCAACAGGTGTGAGTGTTATAATTTTTTAAATTAAAAGATGTTTGACAACTAAAATAAAAAAAAAATATATTTTAAGAAGGTCGATGAATAAATCCCATATCAGGATATTGTATGAATATAATAAACTGCAAATGACAGTAAGCACCTGAATTTACAGTTAAAAAGGTGTACACTACATTTCTAATTTGAAACAATATGTATTTATTTTTAATAGTTTAAAATCAACTGATAAATGTAGTAAAAGCAAATTTTTTCTAAAATAAAAATGCAGTTAAAAACGACTTTAAATGTAGTTCAAATTATTTTAAATTTACTTTTAAATTTAAAATTTTGTAGCTAAAAACCCCTTCAAATGAAGTTCAAAACAAATTGCAGTTCATTTTACATTTAACTCGCGAATTAAACATTTTTCACTTTTAATGTTCAACTTTTAAATGTTCATTTTATTCAATGTTAAATTTTATTACCAAAAAGAAAACGAGAATTGTAAAGCAAACAAATAGAGAATTATTAAAAAATGTTTCAAATGTTACCAAAATGCAAAAAAAAAAATATAAAAATTAAATCATGGACTTAGTTGGCTAATATTTTTTTCAAGAGATTTTTACAAAATTAAAATTTTTTATATATTTATATATAACTTTGACAATAAAGAATAATTATACCAGCAGTGCTGTATTAGATAATATAAACGAAATGTGATATTGACATTGAACTGCTAAAAAAAAAATCGTCTCTTATTTTCTACTCTTCTATCACATATCCGAATTTAATCGCAGTCATGGGAACCCAGCAATGGCGCTTCCTTGTAAACGAAGATTTTATTTTTGCAGTATTTACTATTAACATTTAAAATGACTTTAAATATATTTCAAATCGGCGCAACTTTTGTTTTAAAATAATATCATTGGCGCCTGAGCAGGGACCCAAGATTGAAATTTTTTTTAATTACTACTGCTAAATATATTTCAAACCCTCAATAGTTTTATAACACAGAATTATTCGTAGGCGCCTGAGCAGGGACCAGAAATCAAAATTTAGGAATTTAAAGATAATGCTATTTTATTAACAACTTTTCCAGCTCAAAGTTCTATAGAATATCCAATAAATTTCTAGAATTTTCTTTTGTATAAACACAATTAAATTTCTACTACGCATAACAAAATTACCTCATCATCAAAATCACAGAGCATGTTTTATAAATCAATCACGTTTTTTCTAATAGAAAAATTATGCTTTAAAATAAATTAAACTCCACTCAAACTAACTCTTCTCATACAAAAATACATTCATTCCTTCAACAAAACCAAAAGTTCATTCAACTTTTCATAGTTTAACAACAAACTAAACAAATATAAATACAAACCAAAAACATAAAAATAAAACAAGTTGAAAAAACCCTAACCTAACGCACAATGGAAAAAGTTAAGCTTAAAAAAAACATTGTAAAGCTTAGAACTTTAGCCGCATAAAACTAGCCATATACTACAAGACAATATATACTAACTAATATAAAACCGTTATCAAGAAAAAGGCTTTCTAAAAAAAAAACTTCAAGAAAATCTAAACAACCAACGATCATTAAACTTTATAAAATTTTAGGAGGGATTTGTGCAAAAAAAAGAGCATTCAAAACTTTACACATATGACCAAATTTTACAGTTACCAAATGTAATTTTGGCGTAGTGGCTGGCCAACATACATGGCCTATCTTACACTGGCTTGCAATGTTTTTTTAGTCTTTTTTTTATTACCAACACATAAACAGTAAGATTTACGACAATGTTACTTTAAAGTTTACAAATGCAACATTTACTTTGTGTTTGGTTTAAATAAGCTACAAACAACATTTACACATATCTAAACATAGTTACTTACAACTGAGCTTGAAACAAAACTGTAAATGTGCAATAAAAAAAATTGCATTTCAAAGATTTTTTTTTTTTTTTTTTGTTTGCCTTTTAGCATAAGGCAAATGACCGTTGGTTTCATAGACTTGGTTTTTATTTGATACGCATATTTTGATTTTGAAAATCAGCCAATAATACATACATACATTTGTTGTACAAAAAAGAAAAAAAAAAAACAACCGCCTAGGATTTAAACAAAGAATACGTTTAAATATGCCTAGAGTGGTTTTTGCTGCAAACATAAATGAGTTTTTGCTATAAAATAAAATGCCGAAGCGACGTTGCCGCCGCCTAAGGAGGCATTTGTCGCCACTTGTATATTACTAGCACAACACAGCCAACGCCACTGCCAGTCGTTGTTATTTACTGCATAATAATTACGCAACCAAATATGTGTGTACTAACACTAAAATCACTCATTAATTAAAGGGGGGCTACAAAAAATTAAATTTGTAAAATTGTTGGGCGCCATTCATTGTGTGTGTAAATCGAAGAGAGAAACAAAAATTAAATTATAGTTATAAAAATATATATTTCTTGCATTGTTGGGCGCCATTTTATTTCGAGTCGAAGGACTCAATTGCTCCCATTTATACATATTGCAGTTATTTCACTACTATTCTAAGCTAAATTATTGAGTAATTTTAATTCGTAAATTTTATATGGGATCCTTTAAATCGCAATTAATGCCGCCCAACATTTTAGACATATTTAAATTTGCTTTTAAATTTTAACTTATTTTCTGTCATAAAATTAAAGATTTTAATATGTTTAGATTTTATCAATAATTACTTATAACTTGGGGTTGAAGGAATAATTTCCTATAAAAAGTTTGGTATGCAAAAAATTAATGTTTTCCGTTCGAAGTACCATCGTAATTTTATATGTGTTTAGTTTTAATACTTATGTATATGTTTATTACAAAAAAAAAGAGCAAATTAAGGGCCCTTACAATATTTCTTAAGTTTTTGCACCTAAATGCCAACATCTTCAGTTCGAAGGACCACCAAATATCAGTATTTATTCAATTAGCTTTTTATTTAAAGTTATTAATTTAACCAAAAGTTAAATTTATCTATTAAAACAATGCATTTAAATATAAATTCTTCAGTTAATTTAATTCAAAAATTTCAGTTACTTGAATTCAAAAATTTCTTTCTGCATAAGCAAAATAATTTAAAACTCCTTAGGTTGAAAGAACTTAAAAAGCGCCACGTTTTCAATACAAAGGAACAGTGTTCATTTTTGAAATAACCAGAACAGGGCTTAAGAATTATATTTTGAAAGGTTAATATTTTCGTTAACTTTTCTTAAGCTCAACAATTGACCCTCCCTAAGGGGCCGGCCGGTAGTGCGATTCTTTAGCTATCTTAACGATTTTATTGATTTCCTTAACGGTTGAGTTGGCGAAAAAAATATTCTGTATTTAATTTGAATTTTATTTACTTTTAAATTTAATTAAGTTACAACAAAAATCGACAAACTTAAACTTAAAAAAAAAGATGGATTTCAAAGGGAAAAAGTGTGTAAAGTCAAAATTTATAAAAAAAAAACAACTTTTTACAATTAAAAAAAAAATAAGTTTTAAAAATGGATATCAAAGCGAAAAGTCTGCAATGTCATAATGGAAAAAATAAAATTTTTACAATTAAAAAAATATATATATTTTAAATATTTTCAAATACTTTAGTGATAAATTCAAATTTTAATATTTCCCTAATTAGATTTCAGTGTCAATTATTTTTATACAAGTATTAAAACACGATTCGAAGGACCATAGTTAATACCCTCTTTCATTTTCCAACAATGTTGATTTTTCTATTAAGAACATCTTAAACTATACTGCACCATACGATGGGTATGGTTTTTTGAATAAGTTCATTACTATGAAACCACACACATGGTACGGTGCAGAATTGTTTAATATGTTCTAATCAGAACAATCAACATTATCACAAAAAAGATCTGGGGGTTGATCGAAAAAGGTTAGAGTGAGCTAAATAAGCGATATTTATAATTAACATTATAAAAAGCTAAGAATGTTTATAAAGATCTTTGCTGACAGGATAATTTATATAACACTCGAAAAATTTCAAATAACTTTCTGGTTATTCTCCATTATAACAAAAATTATAAATTTTCTATTCATTTAAAATGCAACAGAACGAACAACATCTCGCATACTTTTTTTTTTTTTTTAATTTAACTTGAAAAAATTATGGAAATTTGTCCCTATTAAGTTGTCCATTTTCTATTTGATTTTCTTAAGTATGTGGCCATTTTCAAACAAAACTCACGCCAACATTAATATGCTTTTGATTATAGTACATACCTACTATACTCATTATTTTTTAATGACTACACATTATAACATTAAATAAATGTGTTTTTTTTTTTTTAAATTTTTTTCCTTCTATTTTTTATATTTTACTATTAACTGGCAAATGTATGCATTATAACAAACTAAAAATGCTACTAAATCATTTCCGTCACAAAAAATACATATGCCAAAGAAATGACCAACTCCCCCTTCGACTTAACAAGGCCTAGTTAACGGGAGAGAAATACAACTTTAATAATACTCATGCTAAAGGAATTTGTAATAAAGGCCTTTGCATTTTATGCTAAGAGATATGGTCATAGAAATGAGTCATTAAACGGAAAGAAGGTGGTTTATTTAGGAACACTGCAAAAATATTTAATTTAATTAATTATTTTAAAGTAATATGCAGGAAATTAAGCAATATTGTGAATCTTTTAAATGTCTCAAAAATTTTAGAAATATTAGAAAATGTTGCCCAAAGGTGGGGCAGTATGCTTGAATTCGTGATTGTGACTTAAATTTTAATATAGCCATGTAAAAATCGAAATATATATGAACATCCATGGTTTTGTATATGATCATGCATGAATCATTGAGTGTATGAAAGTTTTAATAAATGGAATTTTATGAATTGTTGATCTGTTATTTTGTAAGTGAATAGTATAGTAGGATTGATCATATCATATTCTTTTTAATTATTTTTATTGTAAAGAAACATGAACATTTTTATTAGTAAGTTATAGAGAATAAAAATTGAGAAATTCCTCTATATTTTACAGTTTTTTTTTTTTTTTTTTTTTTTTTTTTTATTTTTTTTTTTTTTTTAATAAATAAAATGAAATTGTTCATAAAATTTTCCAGTGAAACTTTATTGCTTTAAATGCAAAAAATTTTTAATAGGCTCATTCATTTATTTTTCTCAGTCAAGTCCAGAAAGAATTACTCAGTAACAATCTTATAGAGAGGAAGACAAATTTACTCTTAAAAAGAAACAGAATATTTGCAATAATTTACAAGTTTGTTAAAATGTTTGTGATATGGAAAAAGAATAGGATTCTTCATGTAAAATATTAAGCAGAAACATTTCAGAAAGTTTCTATATCTTTTTCATAATTCATGTTAATTTCTCTGCTTGTAAATTCTTTCGGGCAGTAAAAATTTGCAAACTCTCAACATCGAACTGTCACTTTATTTTCTCTTTTTTTCTTTTTGTTTACTGAGTATTTGTGTAAACGAACGCCATCCAGTAATAATTTGTACAAATTTATAGAAATTATCCAGGACACTAACGGAACTAATATCCTGTAGATTATTCTCTCATAATCATAAGTACAGTTAAATATATGGCCAGGAAATGTCGATAGTGGAACTGTACTGATTCACTATTGACTTTGTCATTAGTACTACTGACTAATTATGCCCCAGCCAACGCTTTTTGCTGTAGACATTTAACATGTGCGTGTCATTGCGAATCTACATAACTATTGACTAGGTGTTGACATTGGAAACGTTTTTTTTGACTTTTGAAACGTTTTACTAGATTTACACACTAGGAAGGAAATAAGATTAAACAGGTGCATTTATTTTGTTAAATTAAATATTTTATTAATACAATTTTTTTTATAAATTTCATTAAAGTAAAAAAATTTTCGTACAAATTTTATTTTGGGGTAGACAATTCTTCAAGAGACTGCACAAAATCATCCACAGGCTCCGTAAAATCTTCATCAGGCTCCACAAAATCTCTAGAGTTGCAACTTTTACTAAAAATTGTTGCCTCTTTCTTGTTATTTTTATACAAAATTGATTGTTTTTTTCACAAGTTTTTTTATTAATTTCTTTTGCTCTTATATATATTTTGTTCAAATTTGTATATTTTTATCTTTTAAATTCATTTTCTTTATATTTTTATTAAAAATTTTAATTTTGCATGCAGAGCTATGCACATGTATTTTCAACAAAATAAAACAATAAAAAATCAAGAACAAGCACAGGAAAAAAAGGAATGTAAAAAGTATAGACGCTTTGTGGACATGTCACCAAAAAGTCATCCGAAATAGTCGACAAAAGTGGTGACTTGTAGACACTTGCCCCCAGGCTTCCTACAGGGTATCTTCTCATATATAAATATATAACTTTGTATTCAAAATTTGAGGATGTATGTGGCCATATATGATTACATATGTTCGTATATGATGATGTAATCATGTACGGCCATATATCTTCAAATTTCAGGATTCAAAGATATATGGAAATATATGAGATCATGTATGGACATATATTGAACTATGCATGCACTTATATAATCATGTATGACCATGTATGATTATAAATACAAACCAAAGTATGATCATGTAAATTCATATATATATATATTTCGATGTTTACATTTTCACACTCAAACAAAAAAATTAGTAAAAAGAAATAGTAAAACCTTAAAGCCTAACCTAAAGTTTTTATACAAACTTATTTTAAAGTAAAAATTCTTCCTATTTTCTAGTTACAAAATTTTTTTTCATTTAATTTTGTTTCTAAACAAAAAATTGGCTTAATTTATTTATTAAATCGATTTTTATTAAGGATTTACTAAAATTTAGTAAAATTTAACGTTTTATATATTTTTTTTTTATATTTTTACTTTACCAACAATTGAATATATATATTAATAAAATTAGGGATTCCTACTCTATAATTAAATACACACATTTTTTTTTTATAGAAATCATTGATTGTTGTAGGTTTTCGCCATATAATAGTGCTTATGGTTTTGAGCTACGCTACATTCTGAATATTAATTTTCTATAATGGCGCCCAACGGTGGCCCAACTGCCAGCCTATCAAATCGGAATTGAATGCAATACAAATTGTTATAAGGTTTAGGGTTTGAGTCTCAACAATCTCTAATAGTTTTAATCTATGCTGCGCCTTGTTCATGTCTTTGACTTTGATCAAATATAGATTTTGCTATAACGGATTTGTTTGGACAATATTAAGAATTTTTTTTTAAATTTTTTAATTTCTTTTCATACATCTCTAAGTAAGAATCTTTTTATGCAGTTTAGTTTAATTTTTTTTTATTAATTTTTCTATTTTCTAGCCTTAAAAAGTTTATGAACTTTTTTGAGGTGAATGATTTCTGCGGTAGTTGACTTCATCAACATACTACACATGTTCTGTTCGCTGTGCATGATTTTAAATTCAATTTTATTTTATTTTCCATTCTACTAAACTAAACAATTTGTGCTTGAGTTTCTATGATAAAAATTCGTAACGACGATTGTAATATTTTTTTTTTTCAATTTTTTTCTTCAGTATTTTTACCCTACATCAATATAGGGAGAGAGTATAATAAGTTTGTGCAAGATTTTTGTAACAACAAAAAATATTGGATTTAGAATAAACTATTAGAAAATCTTTGTAAATTTTCTTCGATCTTATTTGAAAAAAAAATGAGCTTAAAATCATTTTTTATATATAAAATTAATTATAATTATTTAAATAAATAATAATAATTATTTTTTTTTATATAAACAAAGATCTTAAGCTCATTTTAAACTAATACCGATCGTGCCTACATAAATATTCTTCAAAAATTGGCTCTTGTGTTTGTTATAGAGATATTTTAATAAGATTTGGCACACTGATTCACATAAGTTTTTAGGGAAAAAAACAATTTCTATTTGTAAGAATCGGCGTGTGTTTAGATTTTATTAATTACCCATTTAACCCATTAAAACTGCGAACCCAAATACTAGTCGGCTTTCAACCAGACTGGTGTAGGGTATTATATAGTCGAGGTTTTTACTAAATTTTTCTTTATTTTAGGTAAATTAAATTTGTAGCTAATGTTTGCATTGGTGCCGTCAAAAATGCAAATTAAATTTTTAAATTCAATTTAATTTTTCGATTGTTGTTATTTTACAAATAAAATAAATTCGAAAATATTGAGTCTATTTTTTTTTTTTTTTTGTATTTTTCCACTTAGACGCACCCATTCTGTATTGGAGTAGTCACGTTTTTTGCAACGTATTGAAAAAAATAAATAAATAAATATATTTTCTTATGTCTAACTAAATATTTTTGCATTATAGTTTTTCTACGTATGCATTTATCTTGTTTTGTATTTCTAGAAAAAAGAAAAAAAAAACTTTAAAAATATATGTAGTAGTAAGTGAAGTGAGGTTATTGATTGTAGTTTAGGTGATTGTACTAGTTAACAAGAAGTTTTTGAAGGCTATCCATTATTTAAGCAAGATACAAAATTTCAATTTATACATACTTAGATATGTATATATTGTGGCATTTTACATATCAGTCTGTTTGAATTTAAACAATATTGAATATAGTTATAGTTTTAATATGATGAAGGATTTTTGGATCTATTTTATTGTTGGCAAAACCAAAAATTTGTTTGAACAAAACCATTTTGTGTTTAAAATTTAGGTTAAAATTGTTTCACATGACTTGAACATAAAATGACATTCTATTTTTCTTTTCGGTTATTATAAAACAAAAAATTAGTTATGACAGGCGTTAAAAAGAGGTGTTATTAAAAATTTATTATTTTTAAATAATGTTGACATTTTGAAGGTTTTTTTTTTTTTAATAATTTATTATATATGAGAAGGCAGTTTAAAAAAAAGGTTTAAATTTTACAATATATGTTTAAATCTAAGTAGGACAAAAAGAAAGCAAAAAAAAAAAAAATGTTAACTTGGAAAATTACGTTATATTAAATAGGCCCTAAGTTGGGCGCCAAAAATATATAGCTTTTAATAACAGCCTGATTTCTGCTATCTGGCTTAACATCATAGCAAGACAATTTGAAGGCCTTGTGGTGGCAATGTTAGCCCCATTGGAGTGTTACACAGAACGTTGTGGGTTCGATTGCCAGCGACGGCAACATCAATTTAGAAAAAATAATATGTACACTCACAATATATTTTCCATTACCGACAGTAGTTTATTTAAAAAGTAATACGTAGAGTTTGTTTTTAAATGAAGAATCAATTGAAATTCATAGAAATATATATATTTTTTTACTATTTTAATCAGTCATTCAAAAAAAAAAACAAACTATAAAAATTTATACATTCTGTTAAAAGTAAAATTTTATGTTTTCTGTTTCTTAAAAAAATAGTTTGTTTATATACAAAATTATTTCAATAAAAATTGCAAGAAATTATTCAAATATACATACACACATAGAAAATTAAAATATATACATCTGTGTGTGTTGTGTAAAATTACATACGAAAAAAAAATCAATTTGAAAAACAAACCACAAAAATTCTGGGGTCGAATTACGGCATTCGTGATCGTAATTTTTTGATCAAAATTAGTTTTTTATTTCTAAAAATCAAACATTAGAACGGAATATTTTCCATCAGGGATGTTGTAGTTTGGCCCCAGATTGGAAATAAAAGTTAAAGTTGATGTTATCATTATTAGTATTATTGTGGTATTATTGTGGTGCCGTAATTCGGCACCTGTTTTTTTTCTACGTTTTGGCAGTTAAAAATTGATGGTTATTTTAAACGACTTTCGATTGCAAACAACAAAATGGGCTCAATGAAAAATCAGTAGTCCTCTTTTGCTGCAACTGAACCATTCGATTGGCAACAAATAAGGTTGTCAACACGCATTTGTTTTCTGGGTGTAAGAGCCTAAACATTGAATTAATCCCTCCTACACTATAAAAATCTTCTGATTTTCTGCCTAAAATAAAATCTTTTAAAATTACAATTTTTTTTTAGTTAAAAGTAAGTAAATCTACATAAACTTAAAATGAATATAATTAAAATTTTGACATATTATTAAAATTCTTTTAAAATTTAGTAAAATGACTGAAAATGTGGTAATTTTAATTGATCTTTTAGGACATGCAGTAAATCTGGGTTTTCCTATTAAATGGTTCATGTCTTAAATAAAATATCCTTTTTTTTTTTAATATGATTTGGTGGAAAAGAAATTTTTGTCAAATTTTAAATGTCTTCGCCCTTTCTCTTTGAAACGTTTTGCCTACATTTAAATGTTAAAATCCTCTTAGATGGTTCGTGTCTAACCTAATTCCTCAGGTTTCTTGGCTTTACCTAACAAAAAGAAAAAATATATAATACAAATTTTTTCTCTCTTTTAAAAAGTCATTGATCTTCTTGTGAGTTATCAATCTCTTAAAAACAACCGCAAATGTCATTTTATTGCATATTATTAGTTCGTTAACACATTTCGAAATATTTTTACATCTTTTTTCCAAGATTTTTCACATAACCAAGACGATAAATTCATATATTTTTTTTAATGGTTTAATAAGCAAAACATATGATTTTCTTTTAAGATGTTTTGTTTTTGTGTTTTAGTTTTTGCCATGATTATACAATGACGTTATGAAATTATATATGATGACGTTCTGGTAAGACATCGTGTTTGGATAAAATAAACATGTTTTGTTTTTAGAATTTAAAGACTTTTTTTTTTCTTGTGGTATAGTACCACAGAACTATAGAGTTCTACATATAAAGATAAAAGAAGAAAAAGTGCTTTGTACTATAGAGTTACATGTAATCATGGCGATGATGATGATTGTTGTTAGTTGGTTAACAAACATGCAATCAAGTTAAAGAAGCCAATAACCTTATAAAACAGTAGAAAAAAAAAACTGCAACAACACTCAAACCAACAATAATATGCCAAAGAATACAAAAAAAAAGAGGAGTTTATAGAATATTCTTTATATTATTTTGCAAAAATAAAATGCAAAAAAGTAGAGAGAGAAATGCATTTAGAATCTATGTAGGTTTTTTTCGCACACAATAAAGTCAATGAACTTTTACATAAAGAAAAAAAAAATTTTTTAGTGGGAAAGATATTGTAGGAAAGGGGGGAATCGGGCAGGGATATTTGGACTGTATGAGTTGAGCTCTAGAGTGTGTTGACTACTACGATAGATGTTGTAGATGATGATGATGACGTTATAACACATCTTCCTCTTTGGTTTAATATGGACAATTTTAAATAGGTTCTTTTTGGCTCTAGTTTTTGCACAGCTCATTTTTTTCTTGTAATCTTTCTCTCTTTTTGCGTAGATTTTTTGCTCTCTATGGTAAAGTTTTTTTTTTTTTTTTAACTTATAAATGAGTGCAGTTATTTGTGCAGTTTTACTACTACTACTATTAGTAGCTTGTAGTAGTTTGTGTGTGTACTAGTATTTATGTATAGGCATAACGAAAGTCATTGCACTTTGTCGAGGCAGCGAGCTACGGTACTTTCATTGCTGCCTCGTTTAGGTCGTTGACATGTATACCATAAGCAAATGATAGTTTGCTTTTTTTTTGCACACAAAAATGAGGAGGGAAATCAAGCAAAATATACACGAAAAAACGGGTCACTTTAGACAGCAAGAGAGGAGGGTAAAAGTCACAAGAGGTGAAATTAACCCTAGGAAAAATATGACCAAAATAAGTGGACTTGTATGTAAAATGTTGCATACTATTAGGTATAATATCTTGTAAATGATTGTGAGCAGCATTGGTTTATGTATTTGCTAAATAAAACTCCTACAACATATGCTAAAGATTTTTTTGAAATATTAGCTTAAGTACTAGCCCATGATTGCAAGCATTTCTTATTATTTAACATACCCCTGGAACATATGTTACAGTTTTTAAAAACAACAATTTTAATAGCCGAGTTAAGGCTTGTTTTAATCTTTAACCAAATGAATGACTATCACCAATGCTTTTTAGACCGGGTTTTTGGAATGTAAGTTAAACTTGGTTTAGTTAAACCGAAAATGAATTTTGTTTGCCATTTCCATGTTTATTAACCTAAATTTGTGTGAACAACTTTTCGTTACATAAAATTTTGGTCTTCATTGAAATAAAATAAATTAAAATAAATTTCAAAATCAGTATTCAAGTTACAAACTGCGATAAACTGAGTTTAAAGATAATTCTACATTCTAAAAACTCGACCTTAGACCGAGTTTTTATGATAAAGATTAACTTGTCAACGTAGTTTGTAACTGGAATTCTGCCTCTGATGTGTGATTTATTTAATGTTATTTTCATAAAGAAGAAAATTAAAAAAAGGAACCCAGTGTACAATTGGAATTCGAAAAGACTCTTAAAAGATCCCTTTTAAACCTTACGATATCATAGCTACACAGAAAAAGTATCATAAAATTTTAAGTAATTCAAAATATTTGTTAAAATTCAATTTCTAACAATTTTTTGTTTTATTTAAAAATTCTTTGAAAATAAAAATTGAAGTTACAAAAAAAAAAAAAATAACAAAAAGTTTTTTGTATTTACAAATTCCATTGTTGTTGGTGCCTTTTAAAAAAAATATTTTTTTTTTTTGTATTTACAAAAATATTCTATGAAAGATGTTTAAACAGAACTTTGTAATTTTATTCTGTGTATATATGAGTGTTGTTTTGTTTGCTAATGAAGCCTCATTCTGAGCGCCCTTTTATAACTCGCAAAAAGTACCTCATAATTATGAGCATTTTTGAGAATTTTTTAAGTTTCTGAACAATTTATGACACATTTATGATTCATTTTTAACCTTGTTGAAAAATTTTTAAAAATATTAATCTATTAAGAGTCATAATTTTTGAGTGCTCCGAAAGTTGTTTCGACAAATTTTTTGTTAATAAATTTGGTGACAGAAAAAGTTGGTTTTTGGTTTAACTAAACCACTGGCATATCAAAAACTAGCTTTTATTAATTCAAAGCTAAACTAAGCATAGCTCCTGGAACATATACTACAGTTTTTACTAGAAATTAAAAAGATTTTTTTCTTACCAATAGCTTTTAAAATTCCCCATACTTTTAGAATTTAATTAAATAAATCATGATATTTTTATTAGAATATTGTTCCATCCAAAAATTTAATATAATATTGTCATATTATATATTATTTGTTGCCTTTCAAAGATTGATCTTTTTCAAAAATAAATATTTTTGCATTTTTAAAAATAAATATTTTTGTATTTAAAAATATAAAAATAAAAAGTTTTGTGTTTTCAAATACAAAAATTACAATAACCATATGAGATTTTTGTAGAATAAATAATTATTATCCGGCCGAGCTTCAAGGCATTAAGTCTTTCTGAAATCAGTTCCTTAATTTATTAATAATAAAAACCAAATAGGCGGGAACTAATATCTGTGAATGAACATAAAGACTTAAAATTTAACAATTGAATTCCCTGACTAAAACCTAGTCACTTCCTACTAAATGAATTCCTCTTGAATTCATTCTATTGTGGACTTAATTCCCTAAAGAAATCAATTAATTAATTATTTTCCTGAAGAAATGAAAATGCTTGTTTAATTCTTTGAAGTGTAATTGACATTTTTTTCTTTTGATTTCCTAAATAAATTCACGTTTTTATTAATTTGAATTTGAGTTTTTCACTTAATACCCAGAATAACTTAACTTTTCATCTAAAACTTTTTGCTCGAAAAAAAAAAAAATTAAAACTAAAAAGTAACTTTTATTTTTCTTCGAAAAAACAAAATACAAAAAAAATTTTTACTTTTGCTTGAAAAAGTAAAAATTAAAAAATAACTGTTATTTTTGCTCGAAAAAATAAAAATCATGAAATAACTTTTACCTTTGACCGAAAAAATAAAAAGCAAAAAACAACTTATTTTTGATCGAAAAAAAATAAAAATCAAAAAGAAACTTTTAGTCTAAAAAATAAAAATCAAAAAATAATTTTTTCTTTTGCCCGATAAAATAAAAATAAAAAAATTACTTTTATTTTTGATCGAAAAAATAAAAATCAAAAAATAATTTTTTCTTTTGTCCGATAAAATAAAAATCAAAAAATTACTTGATCGAAAAAATAAAAATCAAAAAATAATTTTTTCTTTTGCACGATAAAATAAAAATCAAATAATTACTATTATCTTTGATCGAAAAAATAAAAATCAAAAAATAATTTTTTCTTTCGCCCGATAAAATAGAAAATCAAAAAATAACTATTATCATCTAACATATGTGGAAAAGGAATAATTATTACGTTCCCTGCTTTATCACATATTTTTGCCTTAGTGCATTTTTTTTAATAAAAAAATAGTTTTTTTGTTTAGTTTAGTTTTTTTTTTTTTTTTTTGTTTAAAAAAAGTGTTTTTTTTATAATTTTTTACCAACATATTTTTTTGCTTCAAATACATTGAATTTTGCTTTTTTTTTGTCTTTTCTGATAATCAGCAATAAAAACATTTACACAAATTTTTCCTTAATTTTAACAAATATTTAGATTTGTATTTATAAATATTTGTAAATTTTTTTTATATGACCCTCACCCCAAATAAAAACTGCAAATGAAATTTTTGTATATACATACAAATACTTTCACATTACACAAATCTAATAATTGTAACACTAAATAAATAAAATATAAATCGACCCAAACACCCACTAAAATAAGTTTATGTATGTAGTATATTCTCCACTCAAATTATCATTACACCAGCCTCCTTTACTCATACTCATACTCTCTTCTCCCCTGTAATAATTTTTATATGACAATTGAAAATCATCCCTTTTGTTGGTTACAAGAAGCAAAACTAAGGTGAACAACCTGTATTTAGGTCATGTCAATCTTATACTTTTGAACAAGGGTTGCATTTATATACTCGTGGTAATTATAAATTCTTTATACTCTTAAATTCTACGAATTTTGTAGATTTGTATGTAGGATTGTTTTAAAAACAAATTTGCCAAGGCAAGAAGAAAAAATTGTACAAAAAATTATGGTAAATTACAGTCGTTTTTATCAGTTTCGGTTTAGATTTTTAAATGTTTTTTTTTTTTTTTCTTTTTTTTTTGTAAAAACTTTAAGCAGAGCTTATAGTACAATATCGCAGCTGCTTTAGTTTTTGTTAACATAAGTGAATGGCTTGTTGTGCATAATATTTTGTGTGCACAATTGTAGATAGATTTGCAGTAGGTTAGTTCATTGCACTATGCCCTCGCCCCAGATTTAGAGCAACAACATTAAAAATAAGCAGTAGCAGTGGCAGCAGCAACTAGCAACACAGCCATAGCTACAGCGAATATATGCATGTAGCAGCATTTAAAATAAAAAATAAAAAAAAAAACAAAAACTCAAGTAATATATTTTTTTTTCTACATTTTTATTTTTCGAAGAATTATAATAGATTTGTTAGTGTAAACAAATTTAAGGTGATTGTTAAATAAATATTATTAAAATTTGGATTTATATTTATTGAAGGAGTGTATGATTGTTTAATTAAGTAAATTATAAATGAAAATTTGAATACCTTGAAATACATAATGAGATATATTGGAAAAAAATCAAACAAAAATTATTAAAAAAAAAATTTAAATATTTAAAACCTATTGAGGCATTTAAAAAAAAATAAAACTGAAATTTTCTAATAACGATAAAAATCGTTATATAAAATATTTCAGGTAAACACAATTTATTAATAAGAAATTATACCATAAAACATAAAACAATAATAATAAAAAAAACTGTAACATTTTCAATAACGAGAAAAATTGTTAGAGGTAAATAAAACAATTTACCTTGGAAATCATTGTAGACTTTAAACAAACTTTAAATTTCCCCAAAACAGTAATAATTCTAGAAACTATTACTTTAAAGTTAAAATTTTCCTCAAAAAAACTTTCAAATAACGAAAATTTTCGTTATATTGGAAATTGTAATTATTCCGAAAAAATCATTAAAATATTTCACAAAAATCAATCAGTTTAATATGAAAAAAATTCTAATAACGATAAATATCGTTATAGGGTTTTAAATAAATTTCCTAAAAATTTTGTTTTACTACGGAAAATTCTAGTTAGAAAAATAAATTTCTTTAGGTAAAACAAAAAATGTAAGGAAAATAAAAAAACACATAATAACGATAAAACTCGTTATATTACAATTTACAAATTTCCCGAAAAAATAAGTTAAATTTTATATCAACATTACATAAACCGTGTGAAAACAATTAAATGCAAAGAAAAACTCTAATAACGAAACATTACCCTATAGGTTTGTAATGAGTTCCCCGTTACAGATTTGTAACGAATTTTTCGTAATACATTATTGCATAATTTATTAATAAAATGCTTAAAAATTTTCCAAAAAAAAAGACGCAATAACGAGAATACTCGTTATACTAAAATTAAATAATATTTTGATATATAAATATGTTTAAAATTGTGCATAATGGATTAAATTAAATATCTATAAAATTGCATACTGTAGTAAATTAAAATAATGACACAAAATTTAGACATGGAAAATTCTAATAACGTAAAATGTCGTTATATGTTTTTGATTAATTTTCCTTGAAATTTTGATATATTTGTTACAGAAAAATTTATTAAAAAAAAACAATATCTCTAGGTAGAACTTTCAATATAATTGGAAAATCAAATGATGAAAAATTATAACAACGGAATACCTCGTAATATTAAAATTTATCCAAAATCCAAAACAAAAATCTTTAAAATTTTTCAAAGCAATCATTTGAAAACATAGGAAAGCATTAAATTATTTGAAACTATCAAGAAATTCCAATAACGTATTAAAGTTGGTATATTGAAAATTAATTTTTATAGGTAGAACTTTCCAAAGATTTAGAAAATCCGAAGTAATAAACAAATATAACGGAAAACATTGTTATATTGAGATTTATTCAAACTCCATAACAAAAAACATTAAAACTGTACAAATCAATTATTTAAAAACTTGAAAAGCATTCAAAAAATGGTTATAATTTAAATTTAGAAATATTCTGGAAAAAAATTAAATTTATCATTTTAAATCGTCAGAATATATATACGGCTGTTTATCCAATTTTGTAGTTTTTGAACAAATTTTTAGTTCTTTATAAAACTTCTAGATTTGCTTACTTTAAAATTTCCTCTTAAGAAATTTGTAGGAGGCATTAAAATATTTGAAACCACATCAAAAACTGCCAATAATGAAAAAGTCATTATATTGAAATTTAATGATATTCCCTAAAAACTCTATAAAATTCTGCAGAGTTGTCATTTCAAACCATGAAAAAAAAAAACATTGAAGCCTTTGTTAATTCAATTTTGCAGTTTTTGAACTAATTTAGCGATGTCCGTCCGTCCGACCGTCCGTCCATGAAAAATGTACGATCAGTGTTATCAAACAACTGTTCGCAATACTCAAGATAATTGAACGAAATCTGACATCTGAAATCTGATACGGACCCTGTTGAAAATCTTTAAAATCGAAACCGAAAATTAATGAAAACTTTTAATTATCCTTGGAAAACTTCAAAAAAATATTTATTTATGAACTCTAAAATGTTGACAAAAAAAATTGAATTTTTTTTTCGTTTTTTGTTTTAAATGAAATAATTTTAACTATTTACTTTTATGAATTCTCATTCAATTCAACAAAAACATCTCGACAACGATAAACAAAAAATAAATAATTTACCTCAACCTACATAAAATACAATCAACTTCGTACTTGTCAATTACAATTTTTTTTCGTTCAATTAAAACAAAAGCAATAACAAAAACAAAAAAAAAAAACAACAAATAAACATTATGTGATAAAAAAGCTTTATGTTTTAAATAGTTTAAATTTAAAAAAAGCTTTTATATAAACCTGCTGAAAGATACAAAATACGTTATATTGAAACTACAAAAGACAACATTGAGAAAAAAAAAACTAACTCATATATATAAAATTATTAAAAAAAATTTAACTGGAAGATACAATATAAAATTAAAAACAATCTTGTAGATACATTGAAAAAAAAATGTAACTCACAGATACGAATATAAATAATAAAAAAAAATGTATAGCCTACTTCTAGGTGCCAGAGTGTAAAACAAATTTTAAAACAACTAAAAGTAGGCTATATACACAACATGATTATAAAAAAGTATCTCAAAGATAAATTTTTCTCTAAAAGTTTCTTTTCTCTCTTGTTCTCAGAGCATTTTTTTATATTGCTATCAGTTTTGCCAGATACGGAGATTTGGCCCCAAATTAGGAATTTCAACTTCAAATTTCTGATAGATTTTTGAGGAAATAGATTTGAAAATTAAAAAAAAAAAATATTAAAAAAAAAAAAAATATTTCGGATATTTAATATTTTTTTTATTTAATATGAGAAAAATTGGAACATGATCCATATGAGTACAAGGTCCAAAGAAAATCCAATACTATTCTATAAAAAAAAGAAATATTAAGTTTTCGCTTTATTTAATAAAAAATATGTAAATTTAGAAGCCTTTAAAATTTTTGAAATTTTTTTAAACAGCAAATTTAAAAAAGTACCAGCCCACAAAATCCCTTTCCAATGGTAACTCGCATATGGTTCCTGTGTATTAAATATGTTAAAATGTTAAAAACAAAAACATTTTCTTCTTTGACTTCACAAAATTCCAAGGCGGCTTAAATACCGAGACAAGTCGATCTTAGATTTTTTTTTTCATCTTATATTCAAATTTCATACGAACTCGATTAAAAATTTTGAGAAATTTTAAACCGAAAAAATCTAATTTTCTTTCCTAAGATATATCTTAAAACAAATTATTTAAGAAATCCAATTAAAGAATCTGAACAATTTTTGAAATTGTTTTTTAGAAACTACAAATTTTTTGGATAATTCAAAATTGTTGAAACATATTACACTTCGGTTAGTACGAACCTTGTTTATAGCGAAATACTTTTTCAGGTGCCTGATAGTTTGTCTTTACCGGATTTTACTGTAATTATATTTGAAGTGCTGATATAGAATTCATAATCCAGTCAGCTTTAAATGTGCTAAAATAATTCTCATTTCCTACTAAAAGATAAATTTTCATTTTTTTTTTCTTCTGATTACTGTTACATTTTTTTTAAAATGTGACTCCTGAAAAAATATTAAATTTAAATAATTATATTTCCGAATTTTTTTATATTATATAATTTTTCTCGATGCTTGGTTGGTGCCATTAATGAATCTTTTTTGGGGGAAAAGAAATATTTTGAAAGCTCAGAATATGTATTTTACTAAGATTATTTTACTAAGATTATTTTTGAATGCCTTATATTTCAAAGTTTTTATAATTTCGGTGCTCTTCAAAATTTGTTGCTCTCGGATAACCTATTTTGTCCTTAAAAATGTATTATTGTTAAAATTTTACTTAAAACTAAAATGGGGAAAATTTTGGGGATTTTAATTTGCAAATGAAGACATGAGCTTAAACTTCTCTGGTATTACTATTTGTTGCTATTGTTGTTATTGTTCTCTGTGCATGCCAAACTTGATTGTTGTTATTGTATAATTTATAGTGCAGCTTATTATGTATTTTTTGTGTATTGCGTTTGAGTGTATGTGTAACAAAGTATATTCATCCCTGCCTGGTCTTAACCTAAATAGAGCGCAAGCATGGTTGTTTAAGGTTGTTGACCTAAATTGCAAAGTGCATTGAACTTTTCGTGTAAATAATTTAATATAAAAAGATATTTATGTATGAACAAACGTTATAAAGATATTTTCCTTTTTTAAAAAGGGGGTTTGTTTTAACAAAAGAAAATATTCCCCCAAATTTAGTTTTGTGTAGCATTTTATAAAACATCCCTAAAAATTCTTTTGTTTTTTTTGTTTTTCAACTTGTTTGTGTAAGTTTGTGTTGGAAAATTATTTATGTTCTACAGAGTTTCAAGTGCATTTTCGGTCATTCACCTTTATGTGGATTCTGTGCCAAAACTGACATATATTTACAAAACAAACAGGGAATAAATATAAAAATTACATACAGGATTCTGTTCTCTATTGTCTCGTCGCCCCTGCCTTATTTACACAAAAACTCGTTGTCGAGAAAGCGCTAAAAAAAAATATTAATTTAATCGATGGCAGAGATTCTTTGAAGACTCTTCTGGCACAGATGCTACAAGTTAATTAAATGTCGATCCAATTCTCCACAAACTGCAATACAGAAGCTAAGGAGTCATAAGACACTTCGGCCAGCAGCTAATATAGCAACTGAGTAGATTAAATATGTTATGGTTTAGATATTGCATTAAACAAATCGGGGTAATTAACTTTGTTACGATTTTTTGTTGAAAATTTTTTGTTAACTAAAAAAACTCTTTAGCATTTTAAAATTACAGATTTGTTTTTTTTTTTTTTTAATATTTTTCAAGTTTTCATTTATTTTTGATCATTGTATGCTATTTATTGTTTTGAAAATTTTTAAAAATTAAAGCACGAACATTTTGTTTAAACATTTTTTAAATATTGGGTATCTGAGATATTCTTTTTTCAAAATAAATATCTTTCTTATATATTTTTTTAAAATTTGTGTAGATACATATTGCATTTTATTTAGTTGAAATGTATAAAACAATTTTATGTTCTACTAACTTTCAAGTGCATTATCGGTCATTCACCTTTTGTTTGATGACACAAAATACACAAGTTATACAC
The DNA here is from genome assembly GCA_949748255.1 of Eustalomyia histrio. Taxonomy (NCBI): domain Eukaryota; kingdom Metazoa; phylum Arthropoda; class Insecta; order Diptera; family Anthomyiidae; genus Eustalomyia; species Eustalomyia histrio. The sequence goes on from OX456524.1 coordinate 129,200,852, forward strand.
AGAACATAAAGAAAATCTATAAAAAAAATTTTCCAGGGGATTTTTATACTTTTTTTTTAGCTTTCTTTACTTACCCTAAGATTTACATAAAAAAACGCTAGACTTTCAAAATGAAGTTTTTAAAGTCAAGAGTTTTGGTGCTAAATATAAAATATTGTCAAATATTCCCTGTAAAAACAGAACATCCACTTTTTTAAGCATGACTTTTCTCTACATTAAAAAAAAAAAAACATTGTCATTAGAAAGTAACTAAAATATAGCAAAGGCTTTGTAAATTGTAGATTTCACAGATGTTATTTGTGTCTTACAAACGTTTAGCAAACAGATTCTGCTGATTTCAGCAGTTTTTTTTTGCAGTGTTTTCTGCAATTTTTAGTAGGTAAATGTTGAGTCAAATGGAACTCAATTCAAAACTAAATTTAAAAACTCAACAGTCCGACAATTCATCGTATGAACAGCATTTACGATATCATTAAAAATATAACTAAAAGAATTCGTATCAATTTCCAAAAAAATTTTATTTAAATTATATGACAAATAACAAAAGTTACAATAAAATAATACAATTTACGATATTACCAAAAATTTACAACGTCTCTAAAACTTGTATAAAAATTATAAAAATAAAATAAAATACATTATTAATTGATGAGTTAAGAAATTTGACGACTTCATCTCAAAAAAATTTACGATATTATCAAAATTTTGCATTGTTAGCTTAGAAATGGCAATAACTGAAAAAAATAATAAAAAATCAATCAATATTTTTACAAAATGTAAACAATGGCAAAAACTTAAATAATAAAAATATTATAAATAATAATAATAAAATATCAAACATTTCCAATTTGCAAAATTCAACAAAAATTTCAGTAGCAACACGGTTATAAGTAAAATTTTTACGATATAAAAAATACGTAAATTTTTTTCTTTATAATTATGAAAACAGCTGTATATAATTTAAAATCGTCAAAAAAAAATTAAGAAATATACTTTACGATATTAGTTCATTTTTACGCAACTAGCTCAGAATAGTCAACAAGTGTACCTTATTGTATAAAATCAATAAAAAGTTTGAAAATTAAGCAAAAATTTAAATTTCAAAATTTACGATATATGAACAAATTTACGATATTAAGCTAATATTAACAAAGTTAAAATAAAAGTGCGTGTACTTAATTTATACTGGAATAACAGTGTCAATTTTTTTTTTTAAATTTTATTAAAAAAGCTTACGATATAAGCAGAAATAAATTTAGAAATCATCTCGAAATGGTTAAAGTTAAACAAAAAACTACTGAATTATTATTTATTTATTTAAAATGTCGCAAAAAATCAACCTAATAAATTTTGGATATTAGAAAAATTTTAAGTTATGGTTCGAAAAACGTATAAAAAGAAAATATTGTATTCGTTGACCTTTTTAAACATTTTTCTACCCAGTTTTTTACTGAATTAAATTATTTCTTTGTAAAATTCCCTTCGAGATCTTTTATACCTACAAAACTTTATATCACATTTTTAATAACAAATAATAGCTTTGATAAATCGTAAAACTTATTATTTATTTACTTCCCCATAATTTGTCATTTACAAACAAATAAAAAAAAATAACACTTACTGATACACAATCTATGAGTCGAGCAGAAAAATTCTAGTACATACACATAATAAAAAAAAGAAGAGGTAAATGAAAAGTACAAAGAAAATTAAATTATTTTGAGATATAGAGAAACACGACCCATATTAGTAAGCTCACGCAAAAAATTAATCAATCGACCAGTAATGCCACATTTTGGGTAATTATTCAATTTTAAAATCTTGAATAAAATAAAAATTCAATAGCTTTTCAATAAAGGTTCAATACTATTTGATTTAAAAAGAAGATTTCATAGTTTTTCAATTAAAAAATACGAAGATTTTGAGAAATATTTAATAGAAAACTGCTTAAGTTCCCTTTAAAGAAAAACTGTCATATGCATATACATTTTGTTGATTTTTGTAGCACACTTATAAATCAATTTAACATGTAAAACAACAACAAATTTTTATTTTAAGTGTCAACTAAGTGTCTATGCATATGGGGGAAAGAATTTAGCAAACAAAAGTTTTCATGTGTGAAAAGAAGAAAATTCCTCTTAAGATGGATTTCGAAAAGCGACTGTTAAAAATTAGTTTCAAAAATGGCAACTTTGTTTTCATACAAAAAAATATATATATTTACTAAATATTCTCATTTATTCTCTTTTTGAAAATAAATTTATCTCTAACTCTCTCATAAAAATGAAAGAAAATAAGAAATAATAATGAACAAGAAGAAGAAAAAAACTACTACGCGTTGACATTGAACGAGTTCATTCACACTGTGGGTCTGGTCAATTACCGCTGGTTGTTGGTTGGTTGTTGCTATTGTGTATAATATGGGTATATTTTGTATGTTATTATAGTTTTTTTATTGTTGTTGGTGTTTCTTTTTTGCTTATGTTTTTAATGTTGAACACAGAAAAACAAAAATAAAGCCAAAGTATAATAAAAAAATATACAAATAACATAATAATAACAAAAACACTAAACCATTATAATCAGAACAGAATAAATAATATTATAAACACAAAGTAAATTTTTTTAGTGATTATGGTGAAAATAATAATAAAGATGAAGAAATATATTTGTAGGAATGAAAATAAAAAAAAAACATTTCAAATGATAGAATTTCTAACCGAAAAAGTAACTACACTATTAAGTTGTATACAAAATTTAGAAGTAGGAAGTAAAAAAGAAAATTTTATAATGGAAATTTTTGGAGATTTCAAACAACAACATCGTATAGCGTTCATGCGAAGTATGATAAGAAAAATATTTTGTTTGTAGAAATGGTGAAACATGAAAGTAATGCAGGATTGTTAAATACTTTCTAGTGTGAAAAATGCAGCAAACTCTTTATTTTTACGATATTAGAAAATTATTTACGATATTAACAATATAACAACGGTCGGAATATACGACCCCCGTTGAAATTTTGTATAAATTTTCAACAATTTTTTCTTCGTTACATTTTTAAAAAATATTTTTTTCCTAAAATTTTTATATTCAAAATTTCTTTTTACAATGTTATAGCTAGCTAGACAGCAGCAAACTAACTTACTACTGTAACAGCTGGCTTGCTAACCAGCCAGCTAGCTAGTTGTCTGGCTAGCTAGGTGGCTGGCTGGATAGCGGGCTAGCTAGTTAGCTGGCTGGCTGGATAGTTCAACCTTTAGCAGGGCACTAAATTGAAAGTACAACATAAGGGAATTACGGAAACCACAGAGAGTTAGTGCCCTACGTATCACATCAGCGTACCGTACAGTATCCACAAGTGTGGCTTTAGTGCTTGCAGGTCTACCACCAATAGACTTATTGATACTCGAAAGGGACCAAGTATATACCCAGACTGAGCCTATAAATTGAGCCAACATAAATCTTCTGGAGCGAACGAGAACAACCAACGATATAAAGGATAATGCCAGGGAAAATACACTGGCCCAATGGCAGGAGCGATCCAATCAGGACGAGAATTGGAGATAGACATATAGCCTTATCGCAAATATAAAGGTCTGTATGAATAGGCAGCATGGAAACATGGGCTATTTCTTGACTCGGGTATTAATAAATACCTTCACAGATTTCAAATAAAACAGACAAGCAGCTGTGACTCATGCGGAGCGCTGGAAGTAGATGCGGAACATATACTCTTCGAATGTGAAAAGTGGCCGGAGGAGAGACAAACCTTGAATGATGTGCTTGGTTCGACCTTGACTCGCAGGAATATTGTTAACGTGATGCTGGAATCTGCAAATGCATGGAAGTTATGTGAAAACTACATCAACAAGATATTGAAGGAAATATGCTCTGTAGTTTCGAACTTCTTTACTTAGGGAAAGAAAGGAGGACGCATTAACATTACGGAAATAAAACCCCCATGTCCTGAAGAAATGCTGACGCGGTTCCTGGGTGGAGTTGGGAGAGTTATCGTGGGGCCACTAGATGATAGCGCGCTATCACTACATCCACAGAAAAGGAGAGCTAGCTGGATAGCGGGCTAGGTGGCTGGCTGGATAGCTGACTAGCCAGCCGGTCAGCTCGCTGCCAGCTTGATAGCTAGTTAGCCGGCCAGCTCGCTAGCTACCAAGCCAGCTAGCTAGCTAGCCAGCTATCTAGCCAGCTATCTAGTCAGCTAGCTAGCCAGCTACCTAGCACGCTAGCCAGCTAGCTAACCAGCTAGCCAGGTAGCGCGCTAGCCAGCCCGCTAGCCCTCTAGCTAGCCCGCCAGCTAGCTAGCCCTCTAGCTAGCAAGCCAGCCAGCTAGCTAGCCCGCTAGCCAGCCAGCTAGCTAGCCCGCTAGTCAGCCAGCCAGCTAGCCCGCTAGTCAGCTAGCTAACCCGCTAGCCAGCTAGCCGGCTAGCCCGCTAGCTAGCTAGTCCGCTAACTAGTTAGCACCCGCAAGGGTATCCTCGGGCGAGGATAACGGGAGTAACGCCCCCGCGGACCCTAGTTTTGGCAGGTATGGAGAGCGTCCTAAAAAGGGTACTAGTGCTCAGTGAAGTCCTGTGGCAGGGCGATAGGATGCCGCCCTCAAATAGAGGGATGTACAATCTAAGTCCACCATGAGAGGAAACGGAAGGTGGCCCGCTAGCCAGCTAGCTAGCAAGCCAGCTAGCTAGCAAGCCAGCTAGCTAGCAAGCCAGCTAGCTAGCAAGCCACCTAGCTAGCAAGCCAGCTAGCTAGACCGCTAGCCAGCTAGCTAGACCGCTAGCCAGCTAGCTAGCCAGCTATCTAGCCCGCTAGCCAGCCCGCTAGCAAGCCCGCTAGCTAGCCCGCTCGCTAGCCCGCTAGCCAGCTAGCTAGCCCGCTAGCCAGCTAGCTATCTAGCCCGCTAGCTCGCTAGCTAGCCCGCTAGCTAGCAAGCCAGCTAACTAGACCGCTAGCCAGCTAGCTAGACCGCTAGCCAGCTAGCTAGACCGCTAGCCAGCTAGCTAGACCGCTAGCTAGACCGTTAGCCAGCTAGCTAGCCCGCTAGCCAGCCCGCTAGCCAGCTAGCTAGCCCGCTAGCCAGCTAGCTAGCCTGCTAGCTAGCCAGCTAGCTAGACCGCTAGCCAGCTAACTAGCCCGCTAGCCAGCTAGCTAGCCCGCTAGCTAGCCCGCTAGCCAGCTAGCTAGCCCGCTAACCAGCTAGCTAGTCCGCTAGCTAGCTAGCCCGCTAGCCAGCTAACTATCCCGCTAGCCAGCTAGCTAGCCCGCTAGCCAGCTAGCTAGCCCGCTAGCCAGCTAGCTAGCCCGCTAGCCAGCTAGCTAGCCCGCTAGCTAGCCAGCTAGCTAGACCGCTAGCCAGCTAGCTAGACCGCTAACCAGCTAGCTAGCCCGCTAACCAGCTAGCTAGCCCGCTAGCTAGCCCGCTAGCCAGCTAGCTAGCCTGCTAGCCAGCTAGCTAGACCGCTAGCCAGCTAGCTAGCCCGCTAGCCAGCCCGCTAGCCAGCTAGCTAGCCCGCTAGCCAGCTAGCTAGCCAGCGAACCCGCTAGCCAGCTAGCTAGCCCGCTAGCTAGCCTGCTAGCCAGCTAGCTAGCCCGCTAGCTAGCCTGCTAGCCAGCTAGCTAGCCCGCTAGCTAGCCTGCTAGCCAGCTAGCTAGCCCGCTAGCCAGCTAGCTAGCCCGCTAGCTTGCCCGCTAGCCAGATAGCTAGCTAGCCCGCTATCCAGCTAGCTAGCCCGCTATCCAGCTAGCTAGCCCGCTAGCCAGCTAGCTAGCCCGCTAACCAGCTAGCTAGCCCGCTAGCCAGCTAGCTAGCCCGCTACCCAGCTAGCTAGCCCGCTACCCAGCTAGCTAGCCCGCTACCCAGCTAGCTAGCTAGCTAGCCCGCTACCCAGCTAGCTAGCCCGCTAGCCAGCTAGCTAGCCCGCTACGCAGCTCGCTAGCCAGCTAGCTAGCTAGCCAGCTAGGTAGCCCGCTAGCTAGATAGCTAGCCCGCTAGCCAGCTAGCTAGCCCGCTAGCTAGCAAGCCAGCTAGCTAGCCCGCTAGCCAGCTAGCTAGCCCGCTAGCTAGCAAGCCAGCTAGCTAGCCCGCTAGCTAGCAAGCCAGCTAGCTAGCCCGCTAGCCAGCTAGCTAACCAGCTAGCTAGCCCGCTAGCCAGCTAGCTAACCAGCTAGCTAGCCCGCTAGCCAGCTAGCTAGCCCGCTACCCAGCTAGCTAGCCCGCTACCCAGCTAGCTAGCCCGCTAGCCAGCTAGCTAGCCCGCTAGCCAGCCCGCTAGCCAGCTAGCTAGCCCGCTAGCCAGCTAGCTAGCCTGCTAGCTAGCCAGCTAGCTAGACCGCTAGCCAGCTAACTAGCCCGCTAGCCAGCTAGCTAGCCCGCTAACCAGCTAGCTAGCCAGCTATCTAGCCCGCTAGCCAGCTAGCTAGCTAGCCCGCTAGCCAGCTAGCTAGTCCGCTAGCTAGCTAGCCCGCTAGCCAGCTAACTATCCCGCTAGCCAGCTAGCTAGCCCGCTAGCCAGCTAGCTAGCCCGCTAGCCAGCTAGCTAGCCCGCTAGCCAGCTAGCTAGCCAGCTAGCTAGACCGCTAGCCAGCTAGCTAGACCGCTAACCAGCTAGCTAGCCCGCTAGCTAGCCCGCTAGCCAGCTAGCTAGCCTGCTAGCCAGCTAGCTAGACCGCTAGCCAGCTAGCTAGACCGCTAGCCAGCTAGCTAGCCCGCTAGCCAGCCCGCTAGCCAGCTAGCTAGCCCGCTAGCCAGCTAGCGAACCCGCTAGCCAGCTAGCTAGCTAGCGAACCCGCTAGCCAGCTAGCTAGCCCGCTAGCTAGCCTGCTAGCCTGCTAGCCCGCTACCCAGCTAGCTAGCCCGCTAGCCAGCTAGCTAGCCCGCTACCCAGCTAGCTAGCCCGCTAACCAGCTAGCTAGCCCGCTAGCCAGCTAGCAAGCCAGCTAGCTAGACCGCTAGCCAGCTAGCTAGACCGCTAGCCAGCTAGCTAGCCAGATATCTAGCCCGCTAGCCAGCCCGCTAGCAAGCCCGCTAGCTAGCCCGCTCGCTAGCCCGCTAGCCAGCTAGCTATCTAGCCCGCTAGCTAGCTCGCTAGCTAGCCCGCTAGCTAGCAAGCCAGCTAACTAGACCGCTAGCCAGCTAGCTAGACCGCTAGCCAGCTAGCTAGACCGCTAGCCAGCTAGCTAGACCGCTAGCTAGACCGTTAGCCAGCTAGCTAGCCCGCTAGCCAGCCCGCTAGCCAGCTAGCTAGCCCGCTAGCCAGCTAGCTAGCCTGCTAGCTAGCCAGCTAGCTAGCCCGCTAGCTAGCCCGCTAGCCAGCTAGCTAGCCCGCTAACCAGCTAGCTAGCCAGCTATCTAGCCCGCTAGCCAGCTAGCTAGCTAGCTAGCCCGCTAGCCAGCTAGCTAGTCCGCTAGCTAGCTAGCCCGCTAGCCAGCTAACTATCCCGCTAGCCAGCTAGCTAGCCCGCTAGCCAGCTAGCTAGCCCGCTAGCCAGCTAGCTAGCCAGCTAGCTAGACCGCTAGCCAGCTAGCTAGACCGCTAACCAGCTAGCTAGCCCGCTAACCAGCTAGCTAGCCCGCTAGCTAGCCAGCTAGCTAGCCTGCTAGCCAGCTAGCTAGACCGCTAGCCAGCTAGCTAGCCCGCTAGCCAGCCCGCTAGCCAGCTAGCTAGCCCGCTAGCCAGCTAGCTAGCTAGCCAGCTAGCGAACCCGCTAGCCAGCTAGCTAGCCAGCGAACCCGCTAGCCAGCTAGCTAGCCCGCTAGCTAGCCTGCTAGCCAGCTAGCTAGCCCGCTAGCTAGCCTGCTAGCCAGCTAGCTAGCCCGCTAGCCAGCTAGCTAGCCCGCTAGCTTGCCCGCTAGCCAGCTAGCTAGCCCGCTATCCAGCTAGCTAGCCCGCTATCCAGCTAGCTAGCCCGCTAGCCAGCTAGCTAGCCCGCTAACCAGCTAGCTAGCCCGCTAACCAGCTAGCTAGCCCGCTAGCCAGCTAGCTAGCCCGCTAGCCAGCTAGCTAGCCCGCTACCCAGCTAGCTAGCCCGCTACCCAGCTAGCTAGCCCGCTACCCAGCTAGCTAGCCCGCTAGCCAGCTAGCTAGCTAGCTAGCCCGCTACCCAGCTAGCTAGCCCGCTAGCCAGCTAGCTAGCCCGCTACGCAGCTCGCTAGCCAGCTAGCTAGCTAGCCAGCTAGGTAGCCCGCTAGCTAGATAGCTAGCCCGCTAGCCAGCTAGCTAGCCCGCTAGCTAGCAAGCCAGCTAGCTAGCCCGCTAGCCAGCTAGCTAGCCCGCTAGCTAGCAAGCCAGCTAGCTAGCCCGCTAGCTAGCAAGCCAGCTAGCTAGCCCGCTAGCTAGCAAGCCAGCTAGCTAGCCCGCTAGCCAGCTAGCTAGCCCGCTACCCAGCTAGCTAGCCCGCTACCCAGCTAGCTAGCCCGCTAGCCAGCTAGCTAGCCCGCTACGCAGCTCGCTAGCCAGCTAGCTCGCTAGCTAGCTAGCCAGCTAGGTAGCCCGCTAGCTAGATAGCAAGCCAGCTAGCTAGCCCGCTAGCTAGCTAGCAAGCCAGCTAGCTAGCCCGCTAGCTAGCTAGCAAGCCAGCTAGCTAGCAAGCCAGCTAGCTAGACCGTTAGCCAGCTAGCTAGCCCGCTAGCCAGCCCGCTAGCCAGCTAGCTAGCCCGCTAGCCAGCTAGCTAGCCTGCTAGCTAGCCAGCTAGCTAGCCTGCTAGCTAGCCAGCTAGCTAGACCGCTAGCCAGCTAACTAGCCCGCTAGCCAGCCCGCTAGCCAGCTAGCTAGCCCGCTAGCTAGCCCCCTAGCCAGCTAGCTAGCCCGCTAGCCAGCTAGCTAGCCCGCTAACCAGCCAGCTATCTAGCCCGCTAGCCAGCTAGCTAGCTAGCCCGCTAGCCAGCTAGCTAGTCCGCTAGCTAGCTAGCCCGCTAGCCAGCTAACTATCCCGCTAGCCAGCTAGCTAGCCCGCTAGCCAGCTAGCTAGCCCGCTAGCCAGCTAGCTAGCCCGCTAGCCAGCTAGCTAGCCCGCTAGCCAGCTAGCTAGACCGCTAGCCAGCTAGCTAGACCGCTAACCAGCTAGCTAGCCCGCTAACCAGCTAGCTAGCCCGCTAGCCAGCTAGCTAGCCTGCTAGCTAGCCTGCTAGCCAGCTAGCTAGACCGCTAGCCAGCTAGCTAGCCCGCTAGCCAGCTAGCGAACCCGCTAGCCAGCTAGCTAGCTAGCGAACCCGCTAGCCAGCTAGCTAGCTAGCGAACCCGCTAGCCAGCTAGCTAGCCCGCTAGCTAGCCTGCTAGCCAGCTAGCTAGCCCGCTAGCTAGCCTGCTAGCCCGCTACCCAGCTAGCTAGCCCGCTAGCCAGCTAGCTAGCCCGCTACCCAGCTAGCTAGCCCGCTAACCAGCTAGCTAGCCCGCTAGCCAGCTAGCTAGCCCGCTAGCCAGCTAGCTAGCCCGCTAGCCAGCTAGCTAGACCGCTAGCCAGCTAGCTAGCCCGCTAGCTAGCAAGCCAGTTAGCTAGACCGCTAGCCAGCTAGCTAGACCGCTAGCCAGTTAGCTAGCCCGCTAGCTAGCCCGCTAGCTTGCCCGCTAGCCAGCTAGCTAGCCCGCTATCCAGCTAGCTAGCCCGCTATCCAGCTAGCTAGCCCGCTAGCCAGCTAGCTAGCCCGCTAACCAGCTAGCTAGCCCGCTAGCCAGCTAGCTAGCCCGCTAGCCAGCTAGCTAGCCCGCTAGCTAGCCAGCTAGGTAGCCCGCTAGCCAGCCAGCTAGGTAGCCCGCTAGCCAGCTAGCTAGCCCGCTAGCCAGCTAGGTAGCCCGCTAGCCAGCTAGCTAGCCCGCTAGCCAGCTAGCTAGCCCGCTAGCCAGCTAGCTAGCCCGCTAGCCAGCTAGCTAGCCCGCTAGCCAGCTAGCTAGCCCGCTAGCCAGCTAGCTAGCCCGCTAGCCAGCTAGCTAGCCCGCTAGCCAGCTAGGTAGCCCGCTAGCCAGCTAGCTAGCCCGCTAGCCAGCTAGCTAGCCCGCTAGCCAGCTAGCTAGCCCGCTAGCCAGCTAGCTAGCCCGCTAGCTAGCCCGCTAGCCAGCTAGCTAGCCCGCTAGCCAGCTAGCTTGCCCGCTAGCCAGCTAGCTAGCCCGCTAGCCAGCTAGGTAGCCCGCTAGCCAGCCAGCTAGCTAGCCCGCTAGCCAGCTAGCTAGCCCGCTAGCCAGCTAGCTAGACCGCTAGCCAGCTAGCTAGACCGCTAGCCAGCTAGCTAGCCCGCTAGCCAGCTAGCTAGCCAGCTAGCTAGCCCGCTAGCCAGCTAGCTAGCCCGCTAGCCAGCTAGCTAGACCGCTAGCCAGCTAGCTAGACCGCTAGCCAGCTAGCTAGACCGCTAGCCAGCTAGCTAGACCGCTAGCCAGCTAGCTAGACCGCTAGCCAGCTAGGTAGCCCGCTAGCCAGCCAGCTAGCTAGCCCGCTAGCCAGCTAGCTAGCCCGCTAGCCAGCTAGCTAGACCGCTAGCCAGCTAGCTAGACCGCTAGCCAGCTAGCTAGACCGCTAGCCAGCTAGCTAGACCGCTAGCCAGCTAGCTAGACCGCTAGCCAGCTAGCTAGACCGCTAGCCAGCTAGCTAGACCGCTAACCAGCTAGCTAGCCCGCTAGCCAGCTAGGTAGCCCGCTAGCCAGCTAGCTAGCCCGCTAGCCAGCTAGGTAGCCCGCTAGCCAGCTAGCTAGCCCGCTAGCCAGCTAGGTAGCCCGCTAGCCAGCTAGCTAGCCCGCTAGCCAGCTAGGTAGCCCGCTAGCCAGCTAGGTAGCCCGCTAGCCAGCTAGCTAGCCCGCTAGCCAGCTAGGTAGCCCGCTAGCCAGCTAGCTAGCCCGCTAGCCAGCTAGCTAGCCCGCTAGCCAGCTAGCTAGCCCGCTAGCCAGCTAGCTAGCCCGCTAGCCAGCTAGGTAGCCCGCTAGCCAGCTAGCTAGCCCGCTAGCTAGCCCGCTAGCCAGCTAGCTAGCCCGCTAGCCAGCTAGCTAGCCCGCTAGCCAGCTAGCTAGCCCGCTAGCCAGCTAGCTAGCCCGCTAGCCAGCTAGCTAGCCCGCTAGCCAGCTAGCTAGACCGCTAGCTAGCCCGCTAGCCAGCTAGCTAGCCCGCTAGCCAGCTAGCTAGCCCGCTAGCCAGCTAGCTAGCCCGCTAGCCAGCTAGCTAGCCCGCTAGCCAGCTAGGTAGCCCGCTAGCCAGCTAGCTAGCCCGCTAGCCAGCTAGCTAGCCCGCTAGCCAGCTAGCTAGCCCGCTAGCTAGCCCGCTAGCCAGCTAGCTAGCCCGCTAGCCAGCTAGCTTGCCCGCTAGCCAGCTAGCTAGCCCGCTAGCCAGCTAGGTAGCCCGCTAGCCAGCCAGCTAGCTAGCCCGCTAGCCAGCTAGCTAGCCCGCTAGCCAGCTAGCTAGACCGCTAGCCAGCTAGCTAGACCGCTAGCCAGCTAGCTAGCCCGCTAGCCAGCTAGCTAGCCAGCTAGCTAGCCCGCTAGCCAGCTAGCTAGCCCGCTAGCCAGCTAGCTAGCCCGCTAGCCAGCTAGCTAGCCCGCTAGCCAGCTAGCTAGACCGCTAGCCAGCTAGCTAGACCGCTAGCCAGCTAGCTAGACCGCTAGCCAGCTAGCTAGACCGCTAGCCAGCTAGCTAGCCCGCTAGCCAGCTAGCTAGCCCGCTAGCTTGCCCGCTAGCCAGCTAGCTAGCCCGCTATCCAGCTAGCTAGCCCGCTATCCAGCTAGCTAGCCCGCTAGCCAGCTAGCTAGCCCGCTAGCTTGCCCGCTAGCCAGCTAGCTAGCCCGCTATCCAGCTAGCTAGCCCGCTATCCAGCTAGCTAGCCCGCTAGCCAGCTAGCTAGCCCGCTAACCAGCTAGCTAGCCCGCTAGCCAGCTAGCTAGCCCGCTAGCCGGCTAGCTAGCCCGCTAGCCAGCTAGCTAGCCCGCTAGGGAGCTAGCTAGCCAGCTAGCTAGACCGCTAGCCAGCTAGCTAGACCGCTAGCCAGCTAGCTAGACCGCTAGCCAGCTAGCTAGACCGCTAGCCAGCTAGCTAGACCGCTAGCCAGCTAGCTAGACCGCTAGCCAGCTAGCTAGACCGCTAGCCAGCTAGCTAGACCGCTAGCCAGCTAGCTAGCCCGCTAGCCAGCTAGGTAGCCCGCTAGCCAGCTAGCTAGCCCGCTAGCCAGCTAGCTAGCCCGCTAGCCAGCTAGCTAGCCCGCTAGCCAGCTAGCTAGCCCGCTAGCCAGCTAGCTAGCCCGCTAGCCAGCTAGCTAGCCCGCTAGCCAGCTAGCTAGCCAGCTAGCTAGCCCGCTAACCAGCTAGCTAGCCCGCTACCCAGCTAGGTAGCCCGCTAGCCAGCCCGCTAGCCAGCTAGCTAGCCCGCTAGCCAGCTAGCTAGCCCGCTAGCCAGCTAGCTAGCCCGCTAGCCAGCTAGCTAGCCAGCTAGCTAGCCCGCTAGCCAGCTAGCTAGCCCGCTAGCCAGCTAGCTAGCCCGCTAGCCAGCTAGCTAGCCCGCTAGCCAGCTAGCTAGCCCGCTAGCCAGCTAGCTAGACCGCTAGCCAGCTAGCTAGACCGCTAGCCAGCTAGCTAGCCCGCTAGCTTGCCCGCTAGCCAGCTAGCTAGCCCGCTATCCAGCTAGCTAGCCCGCTATCCAGCTAGCTAGCCCGCTAGCCAGCTAGCTAGCCCGCTAACCAGCTAGCTAGCCCGCTAGCCAGCTAGCTAGCCCGCTACCCAGCTAGCTAGCCCGCTACCCAGCTAGCTAGCCCGCTACGCAGCTCGCTAGCCAGCTAGCTCGCTAGCTAGCTAGCCAGCTAGGTAGCCCGCTAGCTAGATAGCTAGCCCGCTAGCCAGCTAGCTAGCCCGCTAGCTAGCAAGCCAGCTAGCTAGCCCGCTAACCAGCTAGCTAGCCCGCTAGCCAGCTAGCTAGCAAGCCAGCTAGCTAGCCCGCCAGCTAGCTAGCCCGCTAGCTAGCAAGCCAGCTAGCTAGCCCGCTAGCCAGCTAGCTAGCCCGCTAGCTAGCCCGCTAGCTAGCCAGCTAGCTAGCCCGCTAGCTAGCCAGCTAGCTAGCCCGCTAGCCAGCTAGCTAGCCCGCTAGCCAGCGAGCTAGCCCGCTAACCAGCTAGCTAGCCCGCTAGCCAGCTAGCTAGCCCGCTAGCCAGCTAACTAGCCCGCTAGCCAGCGAGCTAGCCAGCGAGCTAGCCAGCGAGCTAGCCCGCTAACCAGCTAGCTAGCCCGCTAGCCAGCTAGCTAGCCCGCTAGCCAGCTAGCTAGCCCGCTAGCCAGCTAGCTAGCCCGCTAGCCAGCTAGCTAGCCCGCTAGCCAGCTAGCTAGCTAGCCCGCTAGCCAGCTAGCTAGCCCGCTAGCTAGCCAGCTAGGTAGCCCGCTAGCTAGCCCGCTAGCTAGCCCGCTAGCCAGCTAGCCCGCTAGCCAGCTAGCCCGCTAGCCAGCTAGCTAGCCCGCTAGCCAGCTAGCTAGCCCGCTAGCCGGCTAGCTAGCCCGCTAGCCAGCTAGCTAGCCCGCTAGGGAGCTAGCTAGCCAGCTAGCTAGACCGCTAGCCAGCTAGCTAGACCGCTAGCCAGCTAGCTAGACCGCTAGCCAGCTAGCTAGACCGCTAGCCAGCTAGCTAGACCGCTAGCCAGCTAGCTAGACCGCTAGCCAGCTAGCTAGCCCGCTAGCTAGCCCGCTAGCCAGCTAGCTAGCCAGCTAGCTAGCCCGCTAGCCAGCTAGCTAGCCCGCTATCCAGCTAGGTAGCCCGCTAGCCAGCTAGGTAGCCCGCTAGCCAGCTAGGTAGCCCGCTAGCCAGCTAGCTAACCCGCTATCCAGCTAGCTAGCCCGCTATCCAGCTAGCTAGCCCGCTAGCCAGCTAGCTAGCCCGCTAGCCAGCTAGCTAGCCCGCTACCCAGCTAGCTAGCCCGCTACCAAGCTAGCTAGCCAGCTAGCTAGACCGCTAGCCAGCTAGCTAGACCGCTAACCAGCTAGCTAGCCCGCTAACCAGCTAGCTAGCCCGCTAGCCAGCTAGCTAGCCTGCTAGCCAGCTAGCTAGCCTGCTAGCCAGCTAGCTAGACCGCTAGCCAGCTAGCTAGCCCGCTAGCCAGCTAGCTAGCCCGCTAGCCAGCTAGCTAGCCCGCTAGCTAGCCCGCTAGCTAGCCCGCTAGCTAGCCCGCTAGCCAGCTAGCCCGCTAGCCAGCTAGCTAGCTAGCCCGCTAGCGGGCTAGCTAGCTAGCGGGCTAGCTAGCTGGTTAGCGAGCTAGCTAGCTGGCTAGCTAGCTGGCTAGCGGGCTAGCTAGCTGGCTAGCGGGCTAGCTAGCTGGCTAGCGGGCTAGCTAGCTGGCTAGCGGGCTAGCTGGCTAGCGGGCTAGCTGGCTAGCGGGCTAGTTGGCTAGCGGGCTAGCTAGCTGGCTAGCGGGCTAGCTAGCTGGCTAGCGGGCTAGCTAGCTGGCTAGCGGGCTAGCTAACTGGCTAGCGGGCTAGCTAGCTGGCTAGGGCGCTAGCTAGCTGGCTAGCGGGCTAGCTAGCTGGCTAGCGGGCTAGCTAGCTGGCTAAGGGGCTAGCTAGCTGGCTAGGGGGCTAGCTAGGGGGCTAGCTAGCTGGCTAGCTAGCGGGCTAGTTAGCGGGCTAGCTAGCGGGCTAGCTAGCTGGCTAGCGCGCAAGCTAGCGGGCTAGCTAGCTGGCTAGCAGGCTAGCTAGCGGGCTAGCTAGCTGGCTAGCGCGCTAGCTAGCTGGCTAGCGGGCTAGCTAGCTGGCTAGCGGGCTAGCTAGCTGGCTAGCGGTCTAGCTAGCGGGCTAGCTAGCTGGCAAGCGGGCTAGCTAGCGGGCTAGCTAGCTGGCTAGCTGGCTAGGGGGCTAGCTAGCTGGCTAGCGGGCTAGCTAGCTGGCTAGCGGGCTAGCTAGCTGGCTAGCGGGCTAGCTGGCTAGCTAGCTGGCTAGCGGGCTAGCTAGCTGGCTAGCGGGCTAGCTAGCTGGCTAGCGGGCTAGCTAGCTGGCTAGCGGGCTAGCTAGCTGGCTAGCGGGCTAGCTAGCTGGCTAGGGGGCTAGCTAGCTAGCCCGCTAGCCAGCTAGCTAGCTAGCCTGCTAGCCCGCTAGCTAGCCCGCTAGCCAGCTAGCTAGCCCGCTAGCCAGCTAGCTAGCCAGCTAGCGAGCCCGCTAGCCAGCTAGCTAGCCCGCTAGCTAGCCAGCTAGCTAGCCCGCTATCCAGCTACCTAGCCCGCTAGCTAGCCAGCTAGCTAGCCCGCTAGCCAGCTAGCTAGCCAGCTAGCTAGCCAGCTAGCCCAGCCAGCTAGCTAGCCCGCTAGCCAGCTAGCTAGCCCGCTAGCCAGCTAGCTAGCCCCCTAGCCCGCTAGCTAGCCAGCTAGCTAGCCCGCTAGCCAGCTAGCCCGCTAGCCAGCTAGCCCGCTAGCCAGCTAGCTAGCCCCCTAGCCAGCTAGCTAGCCCCCTAGCCAGCTAGCTAGCCCGCTAGCCAGCTAGCTAGCCCGCTAGCCAGCTAGCTAGCCCGCTAGCCAGCTAGCCAGCTAGCTAGCCCGCTAGCCCGCTAGCCAGCTAGCTAGCCCCCTAGCCAGCTAGCCAGCTAGCTAGCCCGCTAGCCAGCTAGCTGGCTAGGGGGCTAGCTAGCTAGCTGGCTAGCTAGCTGGCGGGCTCGCTAGCTGGCTAGCGGGCTGGCTAGCGGGCTCGCTAGTTGCTAGCTGGCTACCTAGCTGGATAGCGGGCTAGCTAGCTGGCTAGCTAGCTGGCTAGCGGGCTCGCTAGCTGGCTAGCGGGCTGGCTAGCGGGCTGGCTAGCGGGCTAGCTAGCTGACTAGCGGGCTAGCTGGCTAGCGGGCTAGCTGGCTAGCGGGCTAGCGGGCTAGCTGGCTAGCGGGCTAGCTGGCTAGCGGGCTAGCTGGCTAGCGGGCTAGTTGGCTAGCGGGCTAGCTAGCTGGCTAGCGGGCTAGTTGGCTAGCGGGCTAGCTAGCTGGCTAGCGGGCTAGCTCGCTGGCTAGCGGGCTAGCTAGCTGGCTAGCTAGCTGGCTAGCGGGCTAGCTAGCTGGCTAGCGGGCTAGCTAGCTGGCTAGCGGGCTAGCTAGCTGGCTAGGGCGCTAGCTAGCTGGCTAGCGGGCTAGCTAGCTGGCTAGCGGGCTAGCTAGCTGGCTAGCGGGCTAGCTAGCTGGCTAGCGGGCTAGCTAGCTGGCTAGGGCGCTAGCTAGCTGGCTAGCGGGCTAGCTAGCGGGCTAGCTAGCTGGCTAGGGGGCTAGGGGGCTAGCTAGGGGGCTAGCTAGCTGGCTAGCTAGCGGGCTAGTTAGCGGGCTAGCTAGCGGGCTAGCTAGCTGGCTAGCTGGCTAGCGCGCAAGCTAGCGGGCTAGCTAGCTGGCTAGCAGGCTAGCTAGCGGGCTAGCTAGCTGGCTAGCGCGCTAGCTAGCTGGCTAGCGGGCTAGCTAGCTGGCTGGCGGGCTAGCTAGCTGGCTAGCGGGCTAGCTAGCTGGCTAGCGGTCTAGCTAGCTGGCAAGCGGGCTAGCTAGCGGGCTAGCTAGCTGGCTATGGGGGCTAGCTAGCTGGCTAGGGGGCTAGCTAGCTGGCTAGCGGGCTAGCTAGCTGGCTAGCGGGCTAGCTAGCTGGCTAGCGGGCTAGCTAGCTGGCTAGCGGGCTAGCTAGCTGGCTAGCGGGCTAGCTAGCTGGCTAGCGGGCTAGCTAGCTGGCTAGCGGGCTAGCTAGCTGGCTAGCGGGCTAGCTAGCTGGCTAGCGGGCTAGCTAGCTGGCTAGCGGGCTAGCTAGCTGGCTAGGGGGCTAGCTAGCTGGCTAGCGGGCTAGCTAGCGGGCTAGCTAGCTGGCTAGCGGGCTAGTTAGCGGGCTAGCTAGCTGGCTAGCGCGCAAGCTAGCGGGCTAGCTAGCTGGCTAGCGGGCTAGTTAGCTGGCAAGCGGGCTAGCGGACTAGCTAGCTGGCTAGCGGACTAGCTAGCTGGCTAGCTAGCTGGCTAGCGGGCTAGCTAGCTGGCTAGCGGGCTAGCTAGCTGGCTAGCGGGCTAGCTAGCTGGCTAGGGGGCTAGCTAGCTGGCTAGCTGGCTAGCGGGCTAGCTAGCTGGCTAGCGGGCTGGCTAGCGGGCTAGCTAGCTGGCTAGCGGGCTAGCTAGCTGGCTAGCTAGCTGGCTAGCGGGCTAGCTAGAGGGCTAGCTAGCGGGCTAGCTAGCTGGCTAGGGGCTAGCTAGCTGGCTAGGGGGCTAGCTAGCTGGCTAGGGGGCTAGCTAGCTGGCTAGCGGACTAGCTAGCTAGCTGGCTAGCGGGCTAGCTAGCTGGCTAGCGGACTAGCTAGCTAGCTGGCTAGCGGGCTAGCTAGCTGGCTAGGGGGCTAGCTAGCGGGCTAGCTAGCTGGCTAGCTAGCTGGCTAGCGGGCTAGCTAGCTGGCTAGGGGGCTAGCTAGCTGGCTAGCGGGCTAGCTAGCTAGCTAGGTGGCTAGGGGGCTAGCTAGCTGGCTAGCGGGCTAGCAGCGGGCTAGATAGCGGGCTAGCTAGCTGGCTAGCGGGCTAGCTGGCTAGGGGGCTAGCTAGCTGGCTAGCGGGCTAGCTAGCGGGCTAGCTGGCTAGCGGGCTAGCTAGCTGGCTAGCGGGCTAGCTAGCTGGCTAGGGGGCTAGCTACCTGGCTAGCGGGCTAGCTAGCGGGCTAGCTAGCTGGCTAGCGCGCAAGCTAGCGGGCTAGCTAGCTGGCTAGCGGGCTAGTTAGCTGGCAAGCGGGCTAGCTAGCTGGCTAGCGGACTAGCTAGCTGGCTAGCGGGCTAGCTAGCTGGCTAGGGGGCTAGCTAGCTGGCTAGCTAGCTGGCTAGGGGGCTAGCTAGCTGGCTAGCGGGCTAGCTAGCTGGCTAGGGGGCTAGCTAGCTGGCTAGCGAGTTGGCTAGCGGGCTAGCTAGCTGGCTAGCGGGCTAGCTAGCTGGCTAGGGCGCTAGCTAGCTGGCTAGCGGGCTAGCTAGCTGGCTAGCGGGCTAGCTAGCTGGCTAGCGGGCTAGCTAGCTGGCTAGCTGGCTAGCGGGCTAGCTAGCTGGCTAGCGGGCTAGCTAGTTGGCTAGCTAGCTGGCAAGCGGGCTAGCTAGCTGGCTAGGGGGCTAGCTAGCTGGCTAGCGGGCTAGCTAGCGGGCTAGCTAGCTGGCTAGCGGGCTAGCTAGCTGGCTAGCTAGCTGGCTAGCGGGCTAGCTAGCTGGCTAGCTAGCTGGCTAGCGGGCTAGCTAGCGGGCTAGCTAGCTGGCTAGGGGCTAGCTAGCTGGCTAGGGGGCTAGCTAGCTGGCTAGGGGGCTAGCTAGCTGGCTAGCGGGCTAGCTAGCTGGCTAGCGGACTAGCTAGCTAGCTGGCTAGCGGGCTAGCTAGCTGGCTAGGGGGCTAGCTAGCGGGCTAGCTAGCTGCTAGCTAGCCCGCTAGCTAGCTAGCTAGCTAGCCCGCTAGCCAGCTAGCTGGCTAGGGGGCTAGCTAGCTGGCTAGGGGGCTAGCTAGCTGGCTAGGGGGCTAGCTAGCTGGCTAGGGGGCTAGCTAGCTTGCTAGGGGGCTAGCTAGCTGGCTAGGGGGCTAGCTAGCTGGCTAGGGGGCTAGCTAGCTTGCTAGGGGGCTAGCTAGCTGGCTAGGGGGCTAGCTAGCTGGCTAGGGGGCTAGCTAGCTGGCTAGGGGGCTAGCTAGCTGGCTAGGGGGCTAGCTAGCTGGCTAGGGGGCTAGCTAACTGGCTAGCGGGCTAGCTAGCTGGCTAGCGGGCTAGCTAGCTGGCTAGCGGGCTAGCTAGCTGGCTAGCGGGCTAGCTAGCTGGCTAGCGGGCTCGCTAGCTGGCTAGCTAGCTGGCTAGCGGGCGCGCTAGCTGGCTAGCTAGCTGGCTAGCGGGCTCGCTAGCTGGCTAGCTAGCTGGCTAGCGGGCTAGCTAGCTGGCTAGCGGGCTAGCTAGCTGGCTAGCGGGCTAGCTAGCTGGCTAGCGGGCTAGCTAGCGGGCTAGCTAGCTGGCTAGCGGGCTAGCTAGCTGGCTAGCGGGCTAGCTAGCTGGCTAGCGGGCTCGCTAGTTGCTAGCTGGCTAGCTAGCTGGATAGCGGGCTAGCTAGCTGGCTAGCTAGCTGGCTAGCGGGCTCGCTAGCTGGCTAGCGGGCTGGCTAGCGGGCTCGCTAGTTGCTAGCTGGCTAGCTAGCTGGATAGCGGGCTAGCTAGCTGGCTAGCTAGCTGGCTAGCGGGCTCGCTAGCTGGCTAGCGGGCTGGCTAGCGGGCTAGCTAGCTGACTAGCGGGCTAGCTGGCTAGCGGGCTAGCTGGCTAGCGGGCTAGCTAGCTGGCTAGGGCGCTAGCTAGCTGGCTAGCGGGCTAGCTAGCTGGCTAGCGGGCTAGCTAGCTGGCTAGCGGGCTAGCTAGCTGGCTAGCGGGCTAGCTAGCTGGCTAGGGCGCTAGCTAGCTGGCTAGCGGGCTAGCTAGCGGGCTAGCTAGCTGGCTAGGGGGCTAGGGGGCTAGCTAGGGGGCTAGCTAGCTGGCTAGCTAGCGGGCTAGTTAGCGGGCTAGCTAGCGGGCTAGCTAGCTGGCTAGCTGGCTAGCGCGCAAGCTAGCGGGCTAGCTAGCTGGCTAGCAGGCTAGCTAGCGGGCTAGCTAGCTGGCTAGCGCGCTAGCTAGCTGGCTAGCGGGCTAGCTAGCTGGCTGGCGGGCTAGCTAGCTGGCTAGCGGGCTAGCTAGCTGGCTAGCGGTCTAGCTAGCGGGCTAGCTAGCTGGCAAGCGGGCTAGCTAGCGGGCTAGCTAGCTGGCTATGGGGGCTAGCTAGCTGGCTAGGGGGCTAGCTAGCTGGCTAGCGGGCTAGCTAGCTGGCTAGCGGGCTAGCTAGCTGGCTAGCGGGCTAGCTAGCTGGCTAGCGGGCTAGCTAGCTGGCTAGCGGGCTAGCTAGCTGGCTAGCGGGCTAGCTAGCTGGCTAGCGGGCTAGCTAGCTGGCTAGCGGGCTAGCTAGCTGGCTAGCGGGCTAGCTAGCTGGCTAGGGGGCTAGCTAGCTGGCTAGCGGGCTAGCTAGCGGGCTAGCTAGCTGGCTAGCGGGCTAGTTAGCGGGCTAGCTAGCTGGCTAGCGCGCAAGCTAGCGGGCTAGCTAGCTGGCTAGCGGGCTAGTTAGCTGGCAAGCGGGCTAGCGGACTAGCTAGCTGGCTAGCGGACTAGCTAGCTGGCTAGCTAGCTGGCTAGCGGGCTAGCTAGCTGGCTAGCGGGCTAGCTAGTTGGCTAGCTAGCTGGCAAGCGGGCTAGCTAGCTGGCTAGCGGGCTAGCTAGCTGGCTAGGGGGCTAGCTAGCTGGCTAGCGGGCTAGCTAGCTGGCTAGCGGGCTGGCTAGCGGGCTAGCTAGCTGGCTAGCGGGCTAGCTAGCTGGCTAGCTAGCTGGCTAGCGGGCTAGCTAGAGGGCTAGCTAGCGGGCTAGCTAGCTGGCTAGGGGCTAGCTAGCTGGCTAGGGGGCTAGCTAGCTGGCTAGGGGGCTAGCTAGCTGGCTAGCGGACTAGCTAGCTAGCTGGCTAGCGGGCTAGCTAGCTGGCTAGCGGACTAGCTAGCTAGCTGGCTAGCGGGCTAGCTAGCTGGCTAGGGGGCTAGCTAGCGGGCTAGCTAGCTGGCTAGCTAGCTGGCTAGCGGGCTAGCTAGCTGGCTAGGGGGCTAGCTAGCTGGCTAGCGGGCTAGCTAGCGGGCTAGCTAGCTAGCTAGGTGGCTAGGGGGCTAGCTAGCTGGCTAGCGGGCTAGCTAGCGGGCTAGATAGCGGGCTAGCTAGCTGGCTAGCGGGCTAGCTGGCTAGGGGGCTAGCTAGCTGGCTAGCGGGCTAGCTAGCGGGCTAGCTAGCTGGCTAGCGGGCTAGCTAGCTGGCTAGGGGGCTAGCTAGCTGGCTAGCGGGCTAGCTAGCGGGCTAGTTAGCGGGCTAGCTAGCGGGCTAGTTAGCGGGCTAGCTAGCGGGCTAGCTAGCTGGCTAGCGCGCAAGCTAGCGGGCTAGCTAGCTGGCTAGCGGGCTAGTTAGCTGGCAAGCGGGCTAGCTAGCTGGCTAGCGGACTAGCTAGCTGGCTAGCGGGCTAGCTAGCTGGCTAGGGGGCTAGCTAGCTGGCTAGCTAGCTGGCTAGGGGGCTAGCTAGCTGGCTAGCGGGCTAGCTAGCTGGCTAGGGGGCTAGCTAGCTGGCTAGCGAGTTGGCTAGCGGGCTAGCTAGCTGGCTAGCGGGCTAGCTAGCTGGCTAGGGCGCTAGCTAGCTGGCTAGCGGGCTAGCTAGCTGGCTAGCGGGCTAGCTAGCTGGCTAGCGGGCTAGCTAGCTGGCTAGCTGGCTAGCGGGCTAGCTAGCTGGCTAGCGGGCTAGCTAGTTGGCTAGCTAGCTGGCAAGCGGGCTAGCTAGCTGGCTAGCGGGCTAGCTAGCTGGCTAGGGGGCTAGCTAGCTGGCTAGCTAGCTGGCTAGCGGGCTGGCTAGCGGGCTAGCTAGCGGGCTAGCTAGCTGGCTAGCGGGCTAGCTAGCTGGCTAGCTAGCTGGCTAGCGGGCTAGCTAGCTGGCTAGCTAGCTGGCTAGCGGGCTAGCTAGCGGGCTAGCTAGCTGGCTAGGGGCTAGCTAGCTGGCTAGGGGGCTAGCTAGCTGGCTAGGGGGCTAGCTAGCTGGCTAGCGGGCTAGCTAGCTGGCTAGCGGACTAGCTAGCTAGCTGGCTAGCGGGCTAGCTAGCTGGCTAGGGGGCTAGCTAGCGGGCTAGCTAGCTGGCTAGCGGGCTAGCTAGCTGGCTAGCGGGCTAGCTAGCTGGCTAGGGGGCTAGCTAGCTGGCTAGCGGGCTAGCTAGCGGGCTAGCTAGCTAGCTAGGTGGCTAGGGGGCTAGCTAGCTGGCTAGCTAGCGGGCTAGATAGCGGGCTAGCTAGCTGGCTAGCGGGCTAGCTGGCTAGGGGGCTAGCTAGCTGGCTAGCGGGCTAGCTAGCGGGCTAGCTGGCTAGCGGGCTAGCTAGCTGGCTAGCGGGCTAGCTAGCTGGCTAGGGGGCTAGCTAGCTGGCTAGCGGGCTAGCTAGCGGGCTAGTTAGCGGGCTAGCTAGCGGGCTAGCTAGCTGGCTAGCGCGCAAGCTAGCGGGCTAGCTAGCTGGCTAGCGGGCTAGTTAGCTGGCAAGCGGGCTAGCTAGCTGGCTAGCGGACTAGCTAGCTGGCTAGCGGGCTAGCTAGCTGGCTAGGGGGCTAGCTAGCTGGCTAGCTAGCTGGCTAGGGGGCTAGCTAGCTGGCTAGCGGGCTAGCTAGCTGGCTAGGGGGCTAGCTAGCTGGCTAGCGAGTTGGCTAGCGGGCTAGCTAGCTGGCTAGCTGGCTAGCTAGCGGGCTAGCTAGCGGGCTAGCTAGCTGGCTAGCGGGCTAGCTAGCTGGCTAGGGGGCTAGCTAGCTGGCTAGCGGTCTGGCTAGCGGTCTAGCTAGCGGGCTAGCTAGCTGGCAAGCGGGCTAGCTAGCGGGCTAGCTAGCTGGCTAGGGGGCTAGCTAGCTGGCTAGCGGGCTAGCTGGCTAGGGGGCTAGCTAGCTGGCTAGGGGGCTAGCTAGCTGGCTAGCGGGCTAGCTAGCTGGCTAGGGGGCTAGCTAGCTGGCTAGGGGGCTAGCTAGCTGGCTAGGGGGCTAGCTAGCTGGCTAGGGGGCTAGCTAGCTGGCTAGCGGGCTAGCTAGCTGGCTAGCGGGCTAGCTAGCTGGCTAGCGGGCTAGCTAGCTGGCTAGCGGGCTAGCTAGCTGGCAAATGCGCTAGCAAGCTGGCTAGCGGGCTAGCTAGCTGGCTAGCGGGCTAGCTAGCTGGCTAGCGGGCTAGCTGGCTAGCTAGCTGGCTAGCGGGCTAGCAAGCCCGCTAGCCAGCTTGCTAGCGCATTTGCCAGCTAGCTAGCCCGCTGGCTAGGGGGCTAGCGAGCTGGCTAGCGGGCTAGCTAGCCCGCTGGCTAGGGGGCTAGCGAGCTGGCTAGCGGGCTAGCTAGCTGGCTAGCGGGCTAGCTAGCTGGCTAGCGGGCTAGCTAGCTGGCTAGCGGGCTAGCTAGCTGGCTAGCGGGCTAGCTAGCTGGCTAGCGGGCTAGCTAGCTGGCTAGGGCGCTAGCTAGCTGGCTAGCGGGCTAGCTAGCTGGCTAGCGGGCTAGCTAGCTGGCTAGCGGGCTAGCTAGCTGGCTAGCGGGCTAGCTAGCTGGCTAGCGGGCTAGCTAGCTGGCTAGCGGGCTAGCTAGCTGGCTAGCGGGCTAGCTAGCTGGCTAGCGCGCTAGCTAGCTGGCTAGCTGGCTAGCGGGCTAGCTAGCTGGCTAGGGGGCTAGCTAGCTGGCTAGCGGTCTAGCTAGCGGGCTAGCTAGCTGGCAAGCGGGCTAGCTAGCGGGCTAGCTAGCTGGCTAGGGGGGCTAGCTAGCTGGCTAGGGGGCTAGCTAGCTGGCTAGCGGGCTAGCTAGCTGGCTAGCGGGCTAGCTAGCTGGCTAGCGGGCTAGCTAGCTGGCTAGCGGGCTAGCGGGCTAGCTAGCTGGCTAGCGGGCTAGCTAGCTGGCTAGCGGGCTAGCTAGCTGGCTAGCGGGCTAGCTAGCTGGCTAGGAGGGGGCTAGCTAGCTGGCTAGGGGGCTAGCTAGCTGGCTAGCGGGCTAGCTAGCGGGCTAGCAAGCTGGCTAGCGGGCTAGTTAGCGGGCTAGCTAGCTGGCTAGCGGGCTAGTTAGCGGGCTAGTTAGCGGGCTAGCTAGCGGGCTAGCTAGCTGGCTAGCGCGCAAGCTAGCGGGCTAGCTAGCTGGCTAGCGGGCTAGTTAGCTGGCAAGCGGGCTAGCTAGCTGGCTAGCGGGCTAGTTAGCTGGCAAGCGGGCTAGCTAGCTGGCTAGGGGGCTAGCTAGCTGGCTAGCGGGCTAGCTAGCTGGCTAGGGGGCTAGCTAGCTGGCTAGCGGGCTAGCTAGTTGGCTAGCTAGCTGGCAAGCGGGCTAGCTAGCTGGCTAGCGGGCTAGCTAGCTGGCTAGGGGGCTAGCTAGCTGGCTAGCGGGCTAGCTAGCTGGCTAGCGGGCTGGCTAGCGGGCTAGCTAGCTGGCTAGCGGGCTAGTTAGCTGGCAAGCGGGCTAGCTAGCTGGCTAGGGGGCTAGCTAGCTGGCTAGCGGGCTAGCTAGCTGGCTAGGGGGCTAGCTAGCTGGCTAGCGGGCTAGCTAGTTGGCTAGCTAGCTGGCAAGCGGGCTAGCTAGCTGGCTAGCGGGCTAGCTAGCTGGCTAGGGGGCTAGCTAGCTGGCTAGCGGGCTAGCTAGCTGGCTAGCGGGCTGGCTAGCGGGCTAGCTAGCGGGCTAGCTAGCGGGCTAGCTAGCGGGCTAGCTAGCTGGCTAGGGGCTAGCTAGCTGGCTAGGGGGCTAGCTAGCTGGCTAGCGGGCTAGTTAGCTGGCAAGCGGGCTAGCTAGCTGGCTAGCGGACTAGCTAGCTGGCTAGCTAGCTGGCTAGCGGGCTAGCTAGCTGGCTAGGGGGCTAGCTAGCTGGCTAGCGGGCTAGCTAGCTAGCTAGCTGGCTAGGGGGCTAGCTAGCTGGCTAGCGGGCTAGCTAGCTGGCTAGCTAGCTAGCTGGCTAGCGGGCTAGCTAGCTGGCTAGCGGGCTAGCTAGCTGGCTAGGGGGCTAGCTAGCTGGCTAGCTAGCTAGCTGGCTAGCGGGCTAGCTAGCTGGCTAGCGGGCTAGCTAGCTGGCTAGCGGGCTAGCTAGCTGGCTAGCTGGCTAGCTAGCGGGCTAGCTAGCGGGCTAGCTAGCTGGCTAGCGGGCTAGCTAGCTGGCTAGGGGCTAGCTAGCTGGCTAGCGGTCTGGCTAGCGGTCTAGCTAGCGGGCTAGCTAGCTGGCAAGCGGGCTAGCTAGCGGGCTAGCAATCTGGCTAGGGGGCTAGCTAGCTGGCTAGCGGGCTAGCTGGCTAGGGGCTAGCTAGCTGGCTAGGGGGCTAGCTAGCTGGCTAGCGGGCTAGCTAGCTGGCTAGGGGGCTAGCTAGCTGGCTAGGGGGCTAGCTAGCTGGCTAGGGGGCTAGCTAGCTGGCTAGGGGGCTAGCTAGCTGGCTAGCGGGCTAGCTAGCTGGCTAGCGGGCTAGCTAGCTGGCTAGCGGGCTAGCTAGCTGGCTAGCGGGCTAGCTAGCTGGCTAGCGGGCTAGCTAGCTGGCAAATGCGCTAGCAAGCTGGCTAGCGGGCTAACTAGCTGGCTAGCGGGCTAGCTAGCTGGCTAGCGGGCTAGCAGGCTAGCTAGCTGGCTAGCGGGCTAGCAAGCCCGCTAGCCAGCTTGCTAGCGCATTTGCCAGCTAGCTAGCCCCGCTGGCTAGGGGGCTAGCGAGCTGGCTAGCGGGCTAGCTAGCCCGCTGGCTAGGGGGCTAGCGAGCTGGCTAGCGGGCTAGCTAGCTGGCTAGCGGGCTAGCTAGCTGGCTAGCGGGCTAGCTAGCTGGCTAGCGGGCTAGCTAGCTGGCTAGCGGGCTAGCTAGCTGGCTAGCGGGCTAGCTAGCTGGCTAGGGCGCTAGCTAGCTGGCTAGCGGGCTAGCTAGCTGGCTAGCGGGCTAGCTAGCTGGCTAGCGGGCTAGCTAGCTGGCTAGCGGGCTAGCTAGCTGGCTAGCGGGCTAGCTAGCTGGCTAGCGGGCTAGCTAGCTGGCTAGCGGGCTAGCTAGCTGGCTAGCGGGCTAGCTAGCTGGCTAGGGGGCTAGCTAGCTGGCTAGCGGTCTAGCTAGCGGGCTAGCTAGCTGGCAAGCGGGCTAGCTAGCGGGCTAGCTAGCTGGCTAGGGGGGCTAGCTAGCTGGCTAGGGGGCTAGCTAGCTGGCTAGCGGGCTAGCTAGCTGGCTAGCTGGCTAGCGGGCTAGCTAGCTGGCTAGCGGGCTAGCTAGCTGGCTAGCGGGCTAGCTAGCTGGCTAGCGGGCTAGCTAGCTGG